>SKCR01018431.1:0-408044 GCA_019454045.1 Zanthoxylum bungeanum | reverse complement strand
CTCAAGCGGTACGTGGAATTGTATCCCGAGTTCAGACCGCACTACAGTCCATTCGGATTCAGCTACGAAATTTACGTCCGGGTTTCCATCCGATATACCACGAGAGATAGCACAAAATCATTCATCCCATGGCCACAACATACATAAATCAACAATACACATTCGAAGAGATAATAATAAATAATTGAAAGATGAACGAGAATAAATAAAAGGGTGCCCTCAGGTATTACCTTTTAAGTCGCCTCTTGGATGTGCGTTACGCAGCCGTCGGAAGGGTTAATGCTCCACAACTCCTCCGGTTCGCCGGTTCAACATTTTCCTCTGTTGCCTCGCTATTTTGGGCTGTGTTTTCTCTGTTTTCTTCACTGTTTAGGTTGATTTTTGCTGCTATTTCAGGTGGTTATTTAGGGGCTATTTTGGGTTATTTTGGGACTGTTTTAGGAACTATTTGGGGGTTGTTTTCTGGATTTTTTTAGGGTATGTTTGTTCATTGTTTTTGCTGGTTTCTGGTTCGGTTTCACGTTGGGTTTCTGGTTGAGTTTCACATTGGTTTTTTGGTCGGCTGTTTGATGGGATTAATATGTCCAATGTGTGAATGGCAGTTAACGTGGCTGTTTGAATGGCAATCGGTGTTTTTGGTGTCTTGGTGTGAGGGCTGTGTTAATGCGTGGACTGTGTTTGTCGGTTTGTATTGTGGAGGGTGAGTGGCATGAGGTTGTGATTTAATACGTGGACTGTGTGCTGCTGAAGGCTTCACGTGTTCGGCTGTATTAAGAAGGGGCGTTCGGTGGATTGAAGGCTGATTGTCTTAAGGGATTGCGAGTAGTGTGTGCTTTGTGAGGGACATGCATGTGAGTGAATCAACCATGTGATGGTGGCGTGTGCGGGTTTTTTATAAGGGACGTGAGGTGGGGCTGCGAAGTGTGTTTACGTGAAGGATGATGGAGAGTCAGAGCTGCTATTAGGGTTTATCCTTTTGGTTTCTGTTATGGCCGTGAAAGGGAGAGATGAGAGGCCGTGAACTGTTTGGTTGATTTGTAGAGGGGCGTGAGCAGTTTTTGGGTTTCTTATCTTTCGGTTGTGGCCGTATATGGAGAGAGGGAGGATTTGAGAGTTGAGAGGCTATTTAGGGTTTTTCGAGAGGAGAGAGGTGAGAGGGGAAGGTTTTTTTTTTTTTTTGTGTTTGGGCGTGAGTGATCTCTCCCTTAAGGTTTGGTTTGTGTGTCTTTTTATAGGAGTGGGTTAGGGTTGTCCTTGTATGGGTAGGAAATGGAGATTGTGTGATCATGGGGAAGATTTAATTAGTTAGTTATAAGAAATGTATATATTTAATTAGAAAGGTAATTCATGGGATTTGATTTGATTTCATTTAGTTTGGGCATGTGAATTAATTTTATTAGGAAGGTGATTTATGGGATTTGATTTGATTTCATTTAGTTTAGGCATGTGATTTAATTTAATTAGGAAGATGATTTATGGGATTTGATTTGATTTCATTTAGTTCGGGAAAGTGATTTGATTTGAATTCTTTAATTCCGGAAGGTGATTTATTTAGATTTTAACATGTGTTTAATGTGTTTGAATATTTTTAGTTGTGATTTAATGGGCTTGGAGGCTTTATGGGCGTGTGGTTGGTTCTTTTGGTGGGCTTGGGCGTATGGCTTGGTGGTGTGTGGGCTTGATGTGGATTGTGAGGGTGTTGGGCCAAGGATAAGTTCTAAAACAGAGGTCCAACGAGCGAACCCGAAGCTAAGCAAACGAAGTAAATCCCACAAGGTATTGATTTCGAATTTTCCCTTCCGGCGTCCGTTTCCCGCGACTTCCGCAACTTAAAGGGTAGTGCCTCCATGTGAGACTCATCATCGGGACTTATATTCAAAAATGCAGTGCCTATAGTCGCCCCCACTTTGATGGGACTTGTGCAGTGTGACAATGACAATCCTATCAAAGTTATGCATGCATTTTTACTTACCTGGCTCGCCAGCTGTTGCTTGACTTGCCTGTTGTTTCAGACTGAGTTGATCTGGTAGTGAGGTGCTGCGACCCCTGAGGTTCATCCCTGCAAGATGCTGCGATCTCTAGGAATCACTACCGAACTGAACTGATGAGAGTTGGTCCCCTTCCGAACCTTGCCCCATTTATGGAGCGCCATTTCTGGCTTGCTAAACCTCATTCCCGAGGTGTCGCGGTTGTGATAGTTGTGGTCCCCTTCCGAACCTTACTCCATTTCCGGAGTGCCATTTCTGGCATGCTAAACCTCATTTTCGAGGCGTCGCTAATGTGATTGTCTTAGTCCCCTTCCGAACCGTGCTCCATTTCCGGAGTGCCATTTTTGGCATTCTAAACCTCATTTCCGAGGCGTCGCTGATGTGATAGTGGTCCATTTCCGGAGTGCCATTTTCGGCATGCTAAACCTCATTTTCGAGGCGTCGCTGATGTGATAGTGGTCCATTTTCGAACCGTGCTCCATTTCCGGTGTGCCATTTTCGGCATGCTAAACCTCATTTCCGAGGCGTCGCTGATGTGATAGTGGTCCATTTCCGAACCATGCTCCATTTCCGGAGTGCCATTTTCGGCATGCTAAACCTCATTTCTGAGGCGTCGCTGATGTGATAGTTGTCCATTTCCAAACCGTGCTCCATTTTCGGAGTGCCATTTTCGGCTTGCTAAACCTCATTTCCGAGGCGTCGCTGATGTGATAGTGGTCCATTTCCAAACCGTGCTCCATTTTTGGAGTGCCATTTCCGGCGTCTGATGTGGGCCTCGACCCTGAGACTCATCCCCAAAACTGATACTGATGTGGGCCTCGACCTTGAGACTCATCCCCAAAACTGATACTGATGTGGGCCTCGACCCTAGGACTCATCCCCAAATTTGATACTGATGTGGGCCTCGACCCTATGACTCATCCCCAAAACTGATGCTGATGTGGGCCTCGACCCTGGGACTCATCCCCAAAACTGATACTAATGTGGGCCTCGACCCTGGGACTCATCGCCAAAACTGATACTGATGTGGGCCTCGGCCCTAAGACTCATCCCCAAAACTGATACTGCTGTGGGCCTCGACCCTGGAACTCATCCCCAAAACCGATACTGCTGTGGGCCTCGACCCTGGGACTCAACCCCAAAACTGATACTCATGTGGGCCTCAGCCTTGGGACTCATCCCAAAAACTGATGTTAATGTGGGCCTCGACCCTGGGACTCATCCCCAAAACTGATACTGATATGGGCCTCGACCCTGGGACTCATCCCCAAAACTGATACTGATGTGGACCTCGACCCTGGGACTCATCCCCAAAACTGATACTGATGTGGGCCTCGACCTTGGGGCTCATCCCCAAAACTGATACTGATGTGGGCCTCGGCCCTGGGACTTATCCCAAACTGCTGATGATGTGTGGGCCTCGACCCTGGGACGCATCCCAAACTACTAATGATGTGTGGGCCTCGATCCTGGGACACATCCCAAGCTGCTGATGATGTGTGGGCCTCAACCTTGGGATGCATCCCAAACTGCTGATGATGTGTGGGCCTCGACCCTAGGATGCATCCCAAACTACTACTGATGTGTGGGCCTCGACCTTGGGACACATCCCAAACTGCTGATGATATATGGGCCTCGACCCTGGGACGCATCCCAAACTACTACTGATGTGTGGGCCTCAACCCTGGGACGCATCCCAAACTGCTGATGATATGTGTTGCCATTCCTGCCTTGCTCGTATTTGCCACTTTTTCCCTTTTTTAAAAACCTGCGAACAAAAACAAAACAAAAATTGCATGCATGTTACATGGATTTGTTTTCTATTCCGATAGGTTAGGCCTTCCTTGTGCTCTCTGGCGCCCTTCTCATACTAATGTCTTTGGTCGCCCTTTGGGTATGCTTACAGTTTCCTTTTGCCAATTCTCTTATGGTGATTGGTTGGTTCTCTTTAGTCCTATGACTCAATATCTCATTATGTCCCTGATTCGCGAGGTGGTAGACTGGTCACCCCCAGTCTTGGTTTAGCTTTCTGCTCTCTGCTGCTTGCATTAGGTCAAGGTGTACCACATGATATGACATTCTATATCATCATATTATATCACATGCTAAGAAATAGCCCTAATAGCTGAACATATTATTGCCCTCAAAGAATGTCCAGTATTGAAGCCAGAGAACTTTCAAAACATTCAACGCAACTCAAATCGAAGTCTTTGAATAAATGATCTAAGCCAGACTCAAAGTGTGTGTGTGCAAAGGCTCATTTGCAGATTCATCCCCAGGTAAGCCAACTCAATGATTTCGTCAAAAAATTGGGATCGATGGGTCAAACCAACCTAGATGTCTCAATTATGCCATGCAGTTGATTTTATGTGCTCAATGTTGTATGGTTTTCTTTTTCTTTTGTCTCACACTTTTTTTTTTCATTTTGAACTTTTTTTTTCTTTTTTTTTTTTTCTTTTTTTTCAACACACCTACCATTTAAGGTAGCATTTCTCCTCATGGTGGTCCTAATACTCGCCCATGGGTAGCTTCACGCTTATCGGTTATAGGTGGTTCAATTCTTTTCTTTAGAGACTTTTCTTTCATTTTCAACCATACCACACATCATAACATAAGCAAATCAAGATAAACATCTAAGCAAACAGTCATTCATCGACCTACAATTTCTTCAACTAGACACCTTGCCAACTACTCAGGTTTTCACCACTAAGAACCTATAGTGAAGTGCTTACGAGTCTAACATAGATCAATCACTTAAAGTATCAGATAAAAGCACATCAAGAGTTTATCATTTCTAAGATTTCACCCTAAAGCAAACGATTTCATCATTGGACTTATGCCTAACTATTAAGGACTAAAAACAAACAAATTTTTTTTACTAAAGGCCCCTCAATGGTCTTTCTATCCTTGCCGTAAATTTTTTGTTTCTCGGCTTCCCTTTCCTGATATCCATGTTCGCTGAACTCTTTTTGACAATTCTTCTTTTACCCATAACCCAACGGATATCTATGATGACTTTTAAGACACAGGGTTAACATGATGCGTGTATGCATGAGATGCGTGCGATGTATGAGGTATAATATACACGTGGTTATCAAAACAGATATCAGACTCATGCTTCTGACATATTTGGATCATGTTTGGATCTTCTAAGTACATCAAGGTTTTCATACAAGTTGGCCCATTATCATTTTAAATCATTCAATCACATTATTGCGAGGTGCAAACTTGTCCCAGTTGAAAAAGGCCCAACAGGTTTACACTTTTGCGATAATATGGCTAAACAACTTCAAATGATAGGGGGCCCAAACACAAAGTGGCCCATTGGCATTTTAGAAACTTTTGGCCCAATCGTCATAAGACACAAACTCGTCCCAGTTTAAATGGCCCAACAAGCTCACATATCATGACAAGAAGTCCAACTGAATCCAAATGATGATGGTCCCAAACACAAGCAAAAAGGGTGGCTTCTGTAAGTCATACAACTATGGTTCACATGCGAGTTTGTAGGAGTATAGACAAAGGCTCCCACTAGCGAAGGATTGCCCACAACTAGGTCTCCCCCCTCAAGGGTTCGAGTGACCGAGTGAGCGCACCTTTTTTATATGCTAAGGTATGTGCCAACGAGTTATGATACATGACTGACTGTCAAATGGATTTCTTATTGAAGATTCCCTAGAGGGAGGGTGGAGCGGACTCTCTTAAATACCCAAGCCTCTTAGGCTCTTATCGCCTTGGTGACAGGAATAAGCAATAGGTCCTCCAAATTAGTCCATCACAGTGAGCTTCGATTAAATGATTATCTAGGTGCCTTCACAGCTTTTCCTTTCAGCCTTAAAAAGGTAGTGAATGAAGGAAGACACCAAACCATTACCTAGCTCTAACAATGCCTTTGGTTAAACCCCTTCAACCCATTGTAGACACGGTTAACTAAAAAAAAATCACAAACATTACAAGGCATTATTTCAGGGCCGATTCTCTATCCCCAGTGGAGTCGCCAGACTGTAGGACACAAAAATCGACGACGCTATTCCAGGCTCGCGGGCCGGTTGGGAGTACAGAGTAACTCGCGGGGGAACTAAACCGGAGAAATAAAATGGAGTCGCCACCCAGTGTGAACTGGGAAAATGATTTAAGGCTGCACTCACCCCTCGCAAGGGAAGACCTCAAACCGTTGGGTACGGAATGTGCCACTTGTAATGAACGGATTTATGTGATAATATAAACGAATCTACACAACATACATAGGCAATAATAACCTACATCTAAGTTCGCATACAACCTATATCTAAGTTTGCATATAACCTATATCTAAGTTTACATGCATAAAAGTAAGTCGAAATAACGGCAAGCACGCAATCTCATGAACATATTAAATTGATAAACTCGTGAATATAAATAAATAATAATCTAAACATAAACATAGAAGAAATATAATTAAGTTCCTAATGCGAAAGAAATAACTAAATCATGCTTGGAAATAATATGCTAAATAACTAAGTCATACATAAAAAAGTAACATACTATTTCTAATAGACAACGGGTAAACACAAGATTAGATGAAAAAAATATGTGTGTTTCTCAAACGGTATGTGGAATTGTATCCTGAGTTCAGACCGCACTATCGTCCATTCGGATTCAGCTACGGAATTTACGTCTGAGTTTCCATCTGATATACCACGAGAGATAGCACAAAATCATTCATCCCATGGCCACAACATACATAAATCAACAATACACATGCAAAGAGATAATAATAAATCATTGAAAGATGAACAAGAATAAATAAAAGGGTGCCCTCAGGTCTTACCTTTTAAGTCACCTCTTGGAAGTGCGTTACGCGGCCGTCAGAAGGGTTAATGCTCTGCAACTCCTCCGGTTCACCGGTTCAATGTTTTCCTTTGTCGCCTCGCTATTTTGGGCTGCTGTTTTCTCTGTTTTCTTCATTGTTTAGGACGAGTTTTGCTGCTATTTCAGGTGTTTGTTTAGAAACTATTTTGGGTTATTTTGGGACTGTTTTAGGGACTATTTGGGGGCTGTTTTTTGGATTGTTTTAGGGTATGTTTGTTCACCGTTTTTGCTGGTTTGTGGTTTTGTTTCACGTTAGGTTTCTGGTTGAGTTTCACTTTGGGTTTTTGGTTGGCTATTTGAAGGGATTAATATGTTCAGTGTGTGAAGGGCAGTTAACGTGGCTGTTTGAAGGGCAGTCGGTGTTTTTGGTGTCTTGGTGTGAGGGCTGTGTTAATGCGTGGACTATGTGTGTCGGTTTGTATTATGGAGGGTGAGTAGCATGAGGTTGTGAGTTAATACGTGGACTTTATGTTGCTGAAGGCTTCACGTGTTCGGCTGCATGAAGAAGGGGTGTTCGGTGGATTAAATGCTGATTGCCTTAAGGGATTGCGAGTGGTGTGTGCTTTGTGAGGGACATGCGTGTGAGTGAATCAACCATGTGCCGGTGGCGTGTGTGGGTTTTTTGTAAGGGACGTGAGGTGGGGCTGCGAAGTGTATTTAAGTGGAGGATGATGGAGAGTCAGAGCTGCTATTAGGGTTTATCCTTTTGGTTTCTGTTATGGCCGTGAAAGGGAGAGATGAGAGGCCATGAACTGTTTGGTTGATTTGTAGAGGGGCGTGAGCAGTATTTGGGTTTCTTATCTTTTGGTTGTGGCCGTATATGGAGAGAGGAGGAGCTGAGAGTTGAGAGGCTATTTAGGGTTTTCTGAGAGGAGAGAGGTGAGAGGGGAAGGTTTTGTTTTGTTTTTGTGTTTGGGCGTGAGTGATCTCTCCCTTAAGGTTTGGTTTGTGTGTCTTTTTATCGCAGTGGGTTAGGGTTGTCCTTATATAGGTAGGAAATTGAGATTGTGTGATCATGGTGAAGATTTAATTAGTTAGTTATAAGGAAGAGATCTATTTAATTAGGAAGGTAATTCATGGGATTTGATTTGATTTGATTTAGTTTAGGCATGTGATTTAATTTAATTAGGAAGGTGATTTATGGGATTTGATTTGATTTCATTTAGTTCGGGAAAGTGATTTGATTTGATTTCTTTAATTCGGGAAGGTGATTTATTTAGATTTTAACATGTGTTTAATGTGTTTGAATATTTTTAGATGTGATTTAATGGTCTTGGAGGCTTTATGGGCGTGTGGTTGGTTCTTTTGGTGGGCTTGGGCATATGGCTTGGTGGTGTGTGGGCTTGGTGTGGATTGCGGGGGTGTTGGGCCAAGGATAAGTTCTAAAATAGAGGTCCAACGAGCGAACCTGAAGCTAAGCAAACGAATTAAATCCCACAAGGTATTGATTTATGAATTTTCCCTTCCGACGCCCGTTTCCCGCGACTTCCGCAACTTAAAGGGTAGTACCTCCATGTGAGACTCATCATCGGGACTTATATGTAAAAATACAGTGCCTACAACAAGGTATTGACTCCGGTTTATGGCAAGATTCCATGAAGTCCGAAATGGATTCCATGTACACCAACCAAGTTTGGACACTGGTTGATGCACCAGAAGGCGTAAAGCCTATTGGTTGCAAATGGGTCTTCAAGAAGAAGACCGACATGGATGGAAACATACAAACGTACAAAGCTAGGCTTGTAGTGAAAAGATATCTTCAATGACATGGTGTCGATTACGATGAAACTTTTTCACCCGTTGCCATGATTAAATCCATTCGGATTGTGCTTGCTATTGCTGCATATTTCGATTACGAGATATGGCAGATGGACGTCAAAATCGCTTTCCTTAATGGAAACCTTTTGGAGGATGTTTATATGCAACAGCCTGACGGTTTTGTCATACCTAAACATGCAGACAAGGTTTGCAAGTTAAATCGATCCATTTATTGATTGAAGAAAACATCGCGTTCTTGGAACCAACGTTTTGATGAGATCATAAAAGAATATGATTTCGTTGAAAATGAGGATGATCCTTGTGTATATAAGAAGGTTAGAGGGAGAGCACTGACAAACATTGTCATTTATGTCGATGATGTATTGCTTATTGGCAATGACATTCCCATGCTACAATCGATGAAAGATTGGCTTTCATTAAAATTCTCCATGAAGGATCTGGGAGAAGCAGCCTTTATTCTGGGAATAAAGATCTACCGGGATAGATCTAGAAAGCTGCTTAGACTCTCCCAGAGCACGTACATTGACAAAGTATTGAAGAGATTCAACATGGAACAGTCTAAGAGGGGACTGTTGCTAGTGTCACATGGTGTCACTCTATCTAAGGACATGTGTCCTAAAACTCAAGATGAGAGAGACAACATGAGTCAGATCCCGTTCGCCTCGGCAGTCGGATCGTTCATGTATGCCATGATTTGTACACGACCTGATGTCTCCTATGTTTTGAGCATGTGTAGTAGCTATCAGGCCAATCCAGGTGATGGTCACTGGATGGCGGTTAAGAATATCATTAAGTATCTTAGACGAACTAAGGATGCTTTCTTAATCTTTGGAGATGAAGAACTTGAGGTAACTGGGTTTACCGATACAAGTTTCCAAACCGATAAATACGACTGTAAGTCGCAATCTGGGTACATATTTTGTTTGAACAACAGAGCAGTAAGCTGGAAATCTTCCAAGCAAGAGACTATTGCCGATTCAACAATAGAAGCGGAATACATTGTTGCAGCTAAAGCAGCAAAAGAGGCAGTTTGGATCCGTAATCTCCTAATTAGATTAGGAGTAGTTCCGTTAGCAGCTGAGCCCAATCCATTATATTATGACAATAACGGGGCTATAGCGCAGGCTAAGGAACCGCGGTCTCATCAACGATCCAAGCATGTTCTTCGATGTTTCCATCTGATTCATGAGATCATACATCGTGGCGATGTGAAGATCGAGAAGGTCGCATCAGAGGACAACATTGCAGATCCGCTGACGAAAGCTGTTCCTCAGCAAAAGTTTGAGCGACATGTACATAGTTCAGGTGTTAGATGCTTGAGTGACTGGCTATAGGCCAAGTGGGAGAATTTTGGATAATTATGACCCATAGCGTCACTATTTGTAAAAGACATTATGGTTTTTGTACAAATTAACTATGTGACAATAAAAATTGCATTTTATCATTTTTGTAATTAGATTACTTATATATATAAATGATAAAAGTCCTTATGATTAGTTCCAGATTATAAGATATGAGACAATATTAATCCACAAAGGTTTAATCATTAAATATCCCTAGTCGTAGTATTATCGAGACTGGACATCGATAATGCAAAATAGACTAGTATTGCACTTGTGCGTATTATGAAAGCGTAACAACATAGTTCTCATATATTTAAGTGTTGGATACTTATGCAAGTGTGATAGGAGGTTATGTTTACCGATGGTACGGAAATAGCTTCGCTCTGGATAGACCCCGCAGAGTCCCATTGGTAGTATGACTTTGTGTCTATGGGAATCCGCTTCAGGGTAGGTGTATTCGGTCTTAACCTGAGACTTGCATCGCTAGTATTTGCGACAATCAATACGCTTCGGTTTTGGTCGTCCGGGACTTTAATAAGTTCTGTGTACGCCCCTTCTGGGTTTATTGAGAATCGTAGTGTATTGGGTGTGATGTCAAGACAAAAGTATCACTTCAGTCATATGGAGATGATGATCACGCATGGATACATAACCAGTTCTCTATTATGTTGTTACTATCGGGATAATATGACAAGGTCATGATTATCCGATTATAGAGACTAGTTGCTTGTGATCCGATATATGCTTCGTACGGGGCAGACACTATTCCAGCCCCATGCCTTGCATGTGACATCAGATACTGGATCGCAATACGCAATGTTACGTATACTACGCCTGTTATAGATTATATATTCCTTTATGAATATTTCTAGAGAATTGGGTAGGCATGATGCTTTGCTAGAAGCCAACCATGACTCGTAAAACGGTAAAAACGTGATTTGAGGTACGAACGTGTTCGGATAGTCCGACAACTGGATTTACTGCCAACATATCCAGGGATCTCATGGGTCGCTTCCCGAAGATTCACCGATGACGTATGACTCGAACATAATTAATCTAGGATTAATTAGAAGAGAGAGAAAATTAATCTGGGATTAGTTACGGCGAGAATTTATCTGGGATAAATTTCTATTAGAAGAGAGAGAACGATTAATTCGGAATTAATTGATTAAATAATATATTCGATATATTAAAAGAAATTAGATTTCATAACGGAATTAAAATTGGATTTTAATTCGGGCGAACGAATTAATTTAGAATTAATTCGCGAGCGACTTTCATAGTAATTTTGCTAGGCATAATTATTTAATTAAATTTGATTTAATTAAGTCGCAACGGAAAATTCGTTAATTGGGAATTAACGAACCCGAGCCCGGAATGTGTTTGCTGGCCCACTCGGATTTTGAATCAAGTGGGGCCCACAAGTCACATCACAAGTCATATCACCTAGTCACTTTAATCAATTTTTTGGTGATGGAATTTGGTGGGTGGTTATAGACTTGTTGAACACTCAAATTAAGATATGATAGACATTTACCAAATATTAGATATTTGGTATATCATTATTTTGTTTTGAAAAATAAAAAGATAAGTCACTCTCATCACTCTCTCATTCTCTCTCATTCACGCCCAACTACAAATTTCTCTCCCTATTTGGCTTGGCGGAATACACCAAAGAGAAGAAGAAGAATTGTTGCATTTATTCTAAGTGCTAGCACACATCAAGGATCATACTTAGGTGATAGGGAAACTTTCCCATTGAGCTTGGAATCTCAAATCACTCATAGCTTGGAGCACAACCTCATCAAAGAAAGCTTGGAGACTTTCAAGGAAGGAAAAGTTTTGTTATCAACAGATGGCAGTCACGTCACCGATATATTTAGATCAGACCTCCGCCTGTTCGTTGGGTGTGGACTGATGCTCATGATATCCAGTGCGTATCGAGAGAGGATCCGTCAGTCCTGTGTACAGGGTATATACATCCTACATGTGTTTGCGATCTAGTAAATCCATGGCCGTGGTATAACTTCGGAAATCAGTTCCGAGTGTTATTTAGAGATCGTAAATTGAATGTCGACTATATTATACTGAACGGATTTTACGTTCTCATCTATATCCCAGGTATAATATGGATAGTCTATGATGAAGGGATTATACGTATGCAATGACCTCGACTTGCATAGTTTAGCGAGATTATCTGTGGTCGTCATAATTCATGAGTGGGTGAATTATGAACACGAAATTGGATTTTGTGACGGATAAACCTAAACTTAGAGAGTCCCACAATATGAAGTGTACTCATTGAGAACTTGGACAACGCGATATGAATAATACAGATTATTTATAATACTTCATCGGATTAAGTGAGTTAATTCGAATCATTTAATCGCTTAAACGATAACACATGCATTAGGGGATTTCGGCCAATCGTAATTATTGTGTATTTGTATTTGATACATAATACGATTAGATACATATTAATTATTCGTCAAATGAGATTTTGACACATGCCATAAATATATGTATTTGTTATTTATTGTAAATAAAAATAAATATATAATAATAATTATATTAATTGATTATTTGGATATTTAATTGTTAAATATTTGAATAATTAATTAATTAAACTTTTTCCATAAATGTTATGAAATTTATTTAATTATTATTGGAACATATGGCATGATTTAATTATACTTTATGTGTGCTAATTTGATTGGTCATCCTAAAGTTAATTATAATTTAATTTGATTAAATTGCCAAAATTGACATTTTTGACCCTTGAAAGTCGGTTATTGTAATTGAAAAAAGGGAAAATTATTTTCATCTTCTTCCAACTTCTACCACGACTGAAATTCCTCTAAAAAAATGGGTTTCAAAATTTGTTTGATAAATCCATGGAAAAGGTGAAGAAAAATCAAGAAAATACTTAAGGAAATTTGGAGTATTAAAGGTAATCTTCAAAAACCCCTAAGCTTGAAATTAGTTTCTTGTTTCTTGATTTCTTAGAATGGTTCTAGGGTTTCTTTTCTTGTAAAATTTTGGGCTTTTGATATTCTAAGATTGTTCATAGCTTACTACGATCAAGTTTGGAACTTGATTAAGCTTTCGTTATGAATCGTTCATAAAATGTACAAATGGTTTGCGCAATAAAAGCAAAG
Organism: Zanthoxylum bungeanum; assembly: GCA_019454045.1. NCBI lineage: Eukaryota > Viridiplantae > Streptophyta > Magnoliopsida > Sapindales > Rutaceae > Zanthoxylum > Zanthoxylum bungeanum. Next base: position 394,925 of record SKCR01018431.1, on the reverse strand, counting down.
TGAGCTTATTAAAGGTTTCACTTTTATAGTATGACAGTGAGAAAAGTTATACTCAGTAATCTATTATAGATTCTGAGGAAACTTGTCTCTAGTCGCACTAATTGAACAATTAAAGATATGTTGGTTAATGTTGATATTAAACTATGTATTTTAGCTAGGAATGCAAAGTGGCATTTTTTGAATGGTTTCTTCGGATAAGAGATTCACTGTGATTTCTTTGTTTGAAGAGTTCGTTCTGGAATAGCCCTAGAGTTTGTATTCTGCCAAATTACAGTTTGGTATACTAGCTTATAGAGCCTATTGTAGACTCAGATGAGCCTTCTGGAAATCTGTGGTCTCTAATTTTGATATCAGTCATATTGTCTGATTTCATCAAAGCATAGAGAATACATATGTGATAGTAAGGTTAGTGGGTGCGTAAAAATTTCTTTCTAGTGTTCTACATCATAATGACATTATCATTATTAAGGTAGTAATGAGATGTTTATGAGGTAAAAGATTTACCTGAATCTTATTTTCTCCGTGAAATCAGTGGGAGTAGTCTCTATTATATTAGATATAAAGTTTTATATATGATATAAAACTAAGAGACTTGAGAGATGCTCCCATTGGTCCGATGGTTTATCCCAATGAACCATGAGTCTCATGAGACTCGTATAGACATATAGGTGTTTATATCAGATAAACACTGAACGACACACCGAAGATTCTTAATATATGGTACACCAACGTCAATAAGAATCTTCTCGGGTTGAGTAGCATAATGATTCTTTGACTTGAGATACCACTGTGGATATATGAGGTATCCTCCACACCTTGATGGCATTCACGTCACCGATCTATTTAGATCAGACCTCCTCCTGTTCGTTGGGTGTGGACTGATCCTCAGGATATCCTGCGTCTATCAAGATAGGATCCGTCTGTTATGTGTACAAAGTATAGGTATTCATTATGGGATTAGCAATCCGTTAAATCCATGGATCTGTGGTAAACTGTAGAAGTGAGTTCTATGTTTTATTATAAGATTGCTAGTAGAAACATCAACGAGATTATGCCTATAGAGATTTGACATTAATATCTATATCTCTCGAATAATCCGAATACTTATGACGGATGGATTATTTATGTAATGACCTCGACCTGTATAGTTCAACGAGTTTATCCGTGGTCATCATAATTTTCGAGTGGGTAAATTATGGACATGAAATTAGATTTCGTGACAGATATGCTTGAACCTGGATAGTCTCACTAATGAAATATACTCGTAGAGCACTAGGGAAATTTTATGAATAATAATGATTATTTATAAATCGTTTAACGGTTAAACGAAAGATACATGTATAGGGGGTCTTTTGGTCATTTCCTAATTGATATGTATTTGTATTTAATACTTGATTTTATTAAATACATATTAATTAATTATCAAATTATGATATTTGACATATATCATTAATATATGTATTTGGATTATTTAAAGTAAATATAATACATATATTTGGATATTTGTATTTAAATAATTAAAGTAATTAAAATATAAAATATCTATGATGATATTTATTTTTTGGAATGATTAAAGTGTTCAATGTTGACTTTTGCATTTAAAAGAAAAGGTTATCAATTTGGTATTTGCTACTTTAATTTTTAAAAATGTAAAATATATTCTACCTTTTTTTGTTGTAATTTTCGGCTATATACCCTAAGTTTATAATGTTTTATTTTTTCATTTTTTTTAACAAGTTCAAGCCTCCAAAAATATAAACAAAGAGAGTTGAAAGAAAAAGTTTGAAGCAAAGAAGTTAACTAGGGAAAAACTTGAATTTTAGTAAGTATTTTTCAACTTCCTAATAGAAGAAAAATTATTTATTTTGTTCTTGGCTATAATATATCTTGTTCTCAAGTTTTTCTACTCTCTGGGTTTGTGTTATGATGGTTGGAAGTGTAACGACTAGAGGTCTCTACTACTGTTGACTGTAGTACTGTTATATCGCCGGACGAGTGTTACGTAATATAAAATTATGTTCGAGCATATATACAATCGTGGAACGACTTTATGGATAAACAGTAAATTCTTTGAAACTTCGATACGGGATTCTATGATGTTCCACTCCGGACAGGCCATAGTATTTAGGCCATAACTTTCTCATACGAACTCCAATTTTTATTAATTTATATCTTCGAAAAGCTGAGATCGAGATCTACAACTTTCGCGTTGATCATGTTTCCAAATTCGGACCAGAAGAGAGCCAAACATGCAGATAAAAATTTGGATGAACAGTAAATTTTGGACTTAACTAGAAGAATCTCAAACCTTCTCAACTTTTCCACATTTTCCTCACCTTTCCAAATATCAAATAACCCCTACCCTATAAAGAAGACACTAATCACAAATCACAAAATGAAAGAAAGAAAGAAAGAAGAACACGTTGGAGGAGAAGGAAGAAGAAGAAGAGAAGAAGAGAAGAAGAAGAAGAAGAAGAAGAGAAGAAGAGAAGAAGAAGAAGAAGAAGAAGAAGAAGAAGAGAGAAGAAAGAAAGAAGCGGAAGAAGCAATGAAGAAGGTTTGAATCCATGAAGCCTTAACCCAAATTATGGATATTTGTGTTGTTGACGATTTAGTGGTTGATGATATTGTTGAGCCAAAATAATTGATGTTTAGATGGTTTTAATGATGAGAAAATGTTGATTCAAGAAATCCCCAATTTATTAAGTGTTGGAAATGAGTTTAAATAAAGATTATAGGATTGGATATAAATTGATATTGAGGTATTGGTAGTGTTGTGGATGTTATTTGAGGCCAAATAGATGATTTATGTAATAAAAAATTGATGTAGAAGTTTTGGGGATACATTTGGGAAGAAAAAGACTTGAGGAAGCAAATGTAGAAACCTGGAATGAGGTTCGCGTCGCGACGCCAAAGGGTTTAGCGTTGCGACGCGTAGAAGAAAATTTTGAACGATTACTGGGATATTTGCGTCGCGACGCGAGGTCAAACATCAGGTTTATGTCACGACACCAAAAGGTCTAGAGTCGCGAGCGTAGAAGAAAATTTTGGGCCGATTCTGGAACATTTGCGTCGTGACGCGCAACACCTTGCATCACGACGCGAAACCAAAATCTTCCCAAGTTAGTTTTTAATCCATTCCAGTTCCACCCCAGCGTGTTAGAAACCACCTTAGGAGTCTCGTATGTATATATTATATCATGATATGAGTACGTTATGCCTCAGAGTGATAGCCTTTACTTGAATAGGCAAACTTAGATTGATTCCGATATTTATATTATTGGTCCACTCCTCTAATCGAAATTATCGGTGATTGATCATCGCAGGAACCACAAGTTCTTCAGCGAAGTGAAGAAAGACTAGCGGAACTCCAAAATAGTGAGTGGACACTCTTCTCATAAATTGACTTTTATGTTGTTATTTTTCGTTTCTTACTTATATTTTTACGCTATAGGGCGTTAGATGATTTTCATTACAGTTATTTTAATGCAAAGTTACGATTGAGAAAAGAAATATTTTTAGATATTGAATTTTTTTTTTTGAGGCATTAGGGAAAAACCCACCTCAGTATATAACTTGCTACAGTTTGGAATTGACGGATAGAGAACAAGTGCACATGTAGAGGACTGGTGGGAAAGTTATACGTAACGCCCCTAGATCCTAGTTCAGGACTAGGGATGACAGATGCCCATATATCATAGTTTCAGATCTTGGAGGGTAGCATAGTTCCACACCCATAGTTCTAGTTCTGTGGCTTGGGGGACGGTGATATGTAACGCCCAAAGACCACTAGTTTCAGGGACAAGAGTGGCATACTTTGGGGGACGGCGATACGTAACGCCCCAAAGTCATGGTTTTGCATTCTTGGATCTAGTTAGGCGTATGGGGGGATGGCGATACGTAATGCTCCTATACGTCAAGTTTTTCATACACATACCAGCATTCAGATATCAGATTTTCAGAAAAAGAGTTTTCAGATATTAGATTTTCAGAAAACAATTTTCAGAAATTAGAGTTTAGAAATAGTTTTCAGAAACCATACTTTCAAAAGCAGATTTTAGAAATAGAAGTTTTATTAAAGAGATTTCAAGCGAAGTTTTTAGAAGAGAGTCTTCATATAAGTTATTTTTGAAACCTTGGTTTTATAACCAAATGATTTTATATAAGTTTTTCGTCCACTCACTTAGATCGAATAACTATCTAACCCCCACCCCTAGTTTCCTTGTTTTGCAGGTATTCTCGGAGGATGAGCTCGAGATGACGGATACTATTGCAGTCACTAGGGTTTGGAGTCCACCAGTCCAAGTTAGATGAGTGAGAGTCTAGTCAGAAGTCATGTATTAGTCTTGAGTAATATGATAGTCATTGTAAAGCAAATGTTATTAAGTTTGCAGTCATAATTATTGAGTTTGTATTTCATGTTGATGAGTTTTGGGCATTGGTCCCATACTTAAGATTTTGATTGAGAAAAGAGTAATATTGTAGTGTATAGTTAGAAATACAGAGGCTCAAGGAAAAAAGTACGGCTTATTCCCTGCCGGTAACATCTCCCGGATTGAGGATGTTACAAAGATGGTATCAAAGCATGATCTAGGGAGCCAGTGACTGCAGTGGGTAGAGTGTTTGGGTTTTGTATACGCAGTATGTCCGGGAAACTCGTATCCAAGACACTACTTCTTTAGTATCCGATCCTCGAGTACATCCTCAGAGTTCTATAGACAGGTTAGTAAGCCTTCCCAGACTAATCAAATAGTATTCCTTACGAGAACAACGACACTCTAGATCCAAGTTGAGAATTCCCCTGTAGTTATTCTGACCCATTATCAGAAATACAAACGATCTATGAAACCAGACAGTAAGATTTTAAGAAAAGTACACGAGGGAGTGGGAAAATAAGTTATAAGAAATAGAGATGCGTAGAGTTTTAAACAGTCGAAGATGGAAAGGTAAGGAAATAGAAAGAAATAATAAAGTTCTATGGATAACCACATAAGGAAGTAGGAAAGAGAGAAAGAAAGTCTGAAAGAAAAGCAAGGAAAGAAAAAGTAAGGAATAGACGATCTAAGTGACTAGAGACAGTAAAGATATAGAAGTATATAATGAGATAAGATGCAAAACACCATAACTTGGGATAATGAAGAAGAAAATAGTAAGTCTGAATAAGAGTAAAATATCGAGTAGACCTAAATAAAGTTCTTTCCCTCCATGTAAGATTCCTTCCTCCTAAAAAAATTCTTCCAAGTTGATCCGATAACCCTTGAGTACTTCATATAGATAACGAGTTCCCCAAATAACCAAGAATAGCTATAAGACAGTAGAAGCAATAAATCAAGATCATCCGTGGAGACTTCTAATAGATGTGAGATGCCTTAAGGACGTAGAGATTCTAGATTCTTCAAACCTAAGCACACAGACAAATAAGAGGAATGACGTCAGGAAAATGATTAGTTGCCCAAACCTAGGAATCACTAGATGAGGCCTCGACCTATCCAATTTTCACCATTCCGCGATGTCAATCAAGGAAGCTGTCCTGACAGAGTCTACCTCATACCTACCTTACATGAGAAATAGACCCTACCAAGACATAAAGTACCAGAACAAGGATACTGAGACCTATCAAAGCATCAGGTGTTACCCTAACTCCTTTTAGCATAGATATAAGTAACCGTAAGAAGCTCGACAAGAGTTCCTCTTAAGAAGTGGAAGATATTGAAAGATAGATCACCCAGAAAATGGATTAAGGAAGTAAAGGAAAGAATTTAGTATAGCTCAAAGATCTAAGCAAGTCAACATAAGGTTTATAGTACTAGTAGAAGTCCACATAATAGACCCATTGTATTTGAACCTTCAAATCAACCCAAGTCAGTAGAAATCCATGAAGTATACAGGAATAGACCCGAGATGTTGGAGATATTTAGGAAGTGACATGAGTACCAGTATGGACAGTACAACAGAGTGTCATAGTTTTGATATATAGCAAGAGCAGTGAGCAAAAATTTAGGAAGTAGTCAGAAAGAATAACCACTATTACTCTCAGTAGCATGACGTAAAGCAAAGAATCAGGATATGAAAGCAGTAAGCAGGAAACAAGAAGTAGTAAGAAAATTCAGCACGTATAATAACATAGATAATATAGCTTCGAGGAAGTAATAAGAGTGAAGACCTCGAAATGAGTAATAAAAGTAAGGAATTCTAAGGCATGGATTAGTTAATTCAGTTCTTAGCAGCATGCATATAAATTTTTCCTTTCAATAGTCCCCGACTATGGTAAATAATTAGACACTTAAGCAGACGTGTGAGCATATAGCCGTTCCAAACTTCGAACCCAGTAAGAGGAAGAACAAGTAAGAAAGAGTACTTGACAAAATAATTGGATTGTGAGACGCCTAGATAGTTGAAGTCACAGTCATCTAAGCCAAACCTAGAAGTCGACTTAGAATCCCTTAGGGGGTGGTAAAGGCTCAAAGGAATAAAGGAATTAGAGAGAGCGACTCTCAAGAGTAAAGTATGACTCATAAGAGTATCATTAAATTGAGAAGGAAATACTAGATAAAGAATAGCACCTGGACCAAAGACTTAATATGAGATGCCTTGAGAAATCGATGATAATAGGTTTTCAGGAGAATAAAGATGTAAGGAGTTCAAGGAACTAAGATGAGTAGGAAATTCAAGTAATAGAGCAAAGCTTAGTAAAAATATAACAATAGACGGAGTATAGCAGGAGTTTGACAGAGTATGAACCTTATGAAGGTTCACAATAAGGGGCGATATCATCGATAATTAGAAAACGAATTAACAGTAACAGTTCAATCATGAAATTCAGATAGTTCCTAGTAGTAGTACCCTAGTGGGGAAGCCAACACCAGACAAGAAAATAACAGAGTCATAAGTTTAAAGATGAGAAGCATAAGCAACTGCAGCACGTATAGCTAGTGAGAACACCACCACCGGAAGACTTCAGGATAATCTCCACCCTCCCAACCCTCGTTAAAAGACAACAATGAAGATGGACTTTGAAGTTCGCCTCAAGATATCCTCAGAAACGAGACAATGCATGGTGAAAAGAAACTGAAACATAAAGCCTTTAGATACAGTACCAGAACATAATAGAAAAGGAAATAGCTCTAAGTGAGAGATCTAGAAGAGAAATTATTAGATAAGGCAAGGAAAAGAGAAAGTACTAGTTAAGTAGTGACAATGATGTAAAAAGAACAGCGTTAAACATAACTAGAGACATGTGAGAGATGACATCCTTCGAATAAGGAAACAGAGGCATAGGCCAGACAAGTCACAAGAGTAGAATAGAGAAAAAAAGAAGATAAAAAGGTTAACAAATAAACAATTGGAAATGACTCTGTCGAGATAATAGGAGAAAATACTAAGCAAGCAATAATAGAAGAATGAAACAACAAAGGTTTCTAAGTATCAGTTTAAACCATGGATAGAGGATGGTTTAGTATATTTGTAGCAAAGTACATAAAAATATGAGCTTTAGCCAGGATCAAACTACCAGCGTCGATGTTAATAGCTGAGAATGTCGTTTAGGCACCAGAGTGCATACAATTAAGTCTGAATCTGTAGCTAATTAAGGAGGACTACTAGAAAACTACCCAGAAGAAATAATTTGAGTACCAACGTCATTGGTAGACAACATCAGCAAGCTAGGAAGCCTAAGCCCCCATAGAAAAGCAGAAATATTGGAACTTGAAGAGAGAAGCTCATAAGCAGTTGAAGTTTGGCAAGGAGAATATAGAAAGTTAAGTAGCTAAGAAATGAGAAAGAATATTAAGATCAAGTTGGACAAGTGGAGCAAATGAGTGTTGAGTACAAGTATGGAGACATCAGTATTTTTAGTGAGAGTCAAAGGTACCAGCTATTAATAACCTGATCAAGTCAAGTGATTGTTGAGCATAACTAAAGATCTAGAAGAAGAGATTTCCTGGGGATAAGGAATGTTGAGCACAGCTAGAGGTCCAGAAATATAGTAGTTAATAATACTCAGTAAAAACCTTATGAAACAAAGATGAGGTGGTACTTCTTAGAAAAGAACCTAAGGAATATTCGTTAAAACCACAAACTCTGTAATAGCTTACCCAAATATGGAAAAAGGTTCGAAGCATAAGTTAGATATTAAGAATGATGGAGAACCTCATATGTTTACTAGTCAAAGAGTAAATGATCAGCCGGGCAGATAGGCATTCGTTGTTAAGTCATTTAGAAGCCCCAATGATACACAATAGTTACAGCAAAGTAAGAGATCACACCAACAAGTTAGTGTACAGCTCTAGTTATAATTTCCAAGTCATGACATTCTAGTTTCAGTATGATGGTCACATTATCTTATGGCATATTGGTAGCACTCGGAAATTACTAAGGAATGATATAATACAGTGGGAAAAAAGAAGAAGAAGAAAAAGAGATGGGTATGTAGTCAGTTTAAGCCTGTAATTTATAAGGATCCCATAAATCCTGTGATCTATGATAAGATCCCAAGTTTAAAGAGGATTCGATGACAAATCCTATTTAATAGGGGAAAATTTGTAACGACCGGAGGTCTCTACTACTGTTGACTGTAGTACTATTACATCACAGGATGAGTGTTGCGTAATATAAAATTAAATTCGAGCATATATACATTCGTTGAATGACTTTATGGAAAAACAGTAAATTCTTTGAAACTTCGATACAGGATTCTATGATGTTCTACTCTAAACAGCCTATAGTATTTAGGTCGTAATGTTCTCATAAGAACTCCGACTTTTATGAATTTTATATCATCAGAAAGCTGAGATCGAGATCTACAACTGTCACGTTGATCATTTGTCCAAATTCGGACCAGACGAGAGCCAAATATACAGATCAAAATTTGGATGAACAGTAAATTTTGGACTTAACTAGAAGAATATCAAACCTTATCCACTTTTCCATAATTTTCCCCACCTTTCCAAATATCAAATAACCCCTACTATATAAAGAAGACACTATTCATAAATCACAAAATGAAAGAAAGAAAGAAAGAAGAACACGTTGGAGAGAAGAAGAATAGAAAGAGAAGAAGAAGTAGAAGAAAAAGGAAAGGAGAGAGAAGAAAGAAAGAAGAGGAAGAAGTAATAAGGAAGGTTTGTATCCATGAAGAATAAAGGATGAGGAGAACCAAGCATGAAGAAGGTAAGGAAAACCTTAACCCAAATTATGGATATTGGTGTTTTTGATGATTTAGTGGTCGATGATATTGTTGGGCCATAATAATTGATGTTTAGATGGTTTTAATGATAAGAAAATGATGATTTAAGATATCCCCAATTTGTTAAGTATTGGAAATGAGTTTAAATAAAGATTATAGGATTGGATATAAATTGATATTGAAGTATTGGTAGCGTTGTGGATGTTATTTGAGGCCAAATAGATTATTTATGTAATAAAAAATTGATGTAGAAGTTTTGGGGATACATTTGGGAAGAAACAAACTTGAGGAAGCAAATGTAGAAACCTGAATCTGTTGGAGTTCAATCAAGTCCAGGATCACAAAACATGCATAAAAACCACATATGAACACATCAAAGGAGGTGCGGAATATACTCACTTTGATTTTCGGTTTTGATGAAATGAAGAACAAGGTGCGATTTTTGCTCCTCAACTTGCTCGGCAATGGCTTCCAAAGTCAGTGGACTGCTCGGTTTTGGGCGTGTAGATCTTCACCATTTTCGGCCATGTGAGAACTCCATTAAAGCTCCAAGCTTTGAGATTCCATGCTCACAAACTCACTTCCCTATCACCTTTGTATCACTCCTAGAGTGGAGCACTAATCATCTTCATCTTGCTTCTCAAATTTTCGGTGAAACCAGAAAAAAAAGAAGAAGAAGAAAACGGCAGTGAAGCCGTGAGATGCAGAGGGAAGAGAAAAGAGAGGGAAGAGAGAAAAAAGTTTTGGCTCACTTGTCAAAAATGTGAAGACCCAAAGAAGAGAGATGGTCACGTGAAATGACCAAAATTTTGACCAAAAAACGTGAACAACCAAAGCCAAGAAGTCACGTGAATGGTACAAAGATTTGCCAAAAAAAGAAAACCAGTGAACAAAGGTCCAAGAGAGAGAGAAAAGATTTTTATACTATATCTTTATTCCATTTACCAAGTAAATGAATAAAATATATATACACAAGCCTATCAACTTTCAAACAATCACCTTTCTATATTCACATCATGTCACTTTAATAAAGTGACAACATGTCATATCACATCACTCAAAGTGATAATTGATTTGACAATCGATGCGACTAGCGATTTGACGCTTGATGTGACTGCGTTGCGGCCGCGTTCGAATTCGAAATGCGAACGCGCTCGCAATCACTCTCGGGCTCGGGTTCGCTAATTCCAAATTAACGAATTTTCCGTCGCGTCGTAATTAAGTGATTACGCCTAGCGAATTCACTATTCACGTCGCTAACGAATTAATTCTAAATTAATTCGTTCGCCCGAATTAAAATCTAATTTTAATTCCGCGTCGAAATCCAATTTCGATTAATATATCGAATATATTAATTTTATCGATTAATTCCAAATTAATCGTTCTCTCTCTTTAATTAATATTTTTTATCCCAGATAAAATATCTCCGCAATTAATTAATCCCAGATTAATTCTATCTCTCTCTCTTCTAATTAATCCCAGATTAATCTAAGTGCGAGTAATACGTCATCGGTGAATCTTCGGGAACCGACCCATGAGATCTCCGGATATGTTGGCAGTAAATACGGTCGTCGGACTATCCGAACACGTAAGTACCTCGTACTACGTTTATACCGATTTACAAGACAAGGTTGGCTTCTAGCAAAGCGCCATGCCTACCCAATTCTCCAGAAATATTCTTACAGGAATATATAGATCTGTATCAAGCGTAGTATACCGTAGTATTGTGTATATCGGCCCAGTATCGGATAATCACGTGCTAGGGCTGGGGCTGGATAAGTGTCTGCCCCGTCCGAAACACATGTCGGATGTCTGGTAACATAGTCTCTATAATCGGATATACATGACCTGGTCACAATATCCCGATTGGTTGCGCAACACTCAAGAGCACTAGTACCATATCCTGCGTGACATCTACTCCAATATGACTGAAGTGACACTTCCGTCTCGACATCACACCCAATACACTACGACTCCCTGATAAACCCAGAAGCGGTGTACCCAGAACCGGTTAAAGCCCTGTACCACCAAGACCAGAGTTTACCGATTATCGCAAGTATTAGCGATGCAAGTCTCAGGTTAAGACTATACACACCTACCTCGATTCGGCCTCCCATAGACACATAGTCATAATACCAATGGGATTCCGAGGGGTCTATCCAGAGCGAAGCTGTTTCCCGTACCATCGGTGAAACACGACCTCCTATCGCACTTGCATAAGTATCCAATACTTATATATATGAGAACTATGCCGTTGTGCCCTCACAACACGCACAAGTGCAATACTAGCCTATTCCGCATTATCGATGTCCAGTCTCGATAATACATCGGCTAGGGATATTTAATGATTAATCCTTCGGGGATTGATACTGTCTCATATCATCTCAATCCAGGAACTAATCATATGGACCTCTCTTCATTTATACATCTATGGTGATCTAATCACAAATGATGAGAGTGCAATTTCCTTGTCACATAGTTAATTTGTACAGCAACACCGTGATCTGTACAAATAGTGACGCTATGGGTCATATTATCCAACAATCTCCCACTTGGCACATAGCCAGTCACTCGCGAGTGTCTAACACCCGAACTATGTACAATTCGCTCAAATTGTTGAGGAAAGGTTTTCGTCAGCGGATTTGCTTAATTATCGTCTGACGCGATTTACACGATCATCACATCGCCACGATGTATGATCCGAACGAATCAGATGATATAGAAGTATATATCTGGATCGTCGATGAGACCTTTAATTCCTTAGCCTGTGCTGACGCCTAGCTCAGCTGCTAACAGAACTATATCTAATCTAATTAGATTTATTATCGATCCAAATGGCTTCTATTGCTGCCTTAGCTGCAGCAATAATCCGTATTTGTTGTTAATTCGGCAACAGTTATCTTGCTCGGAAGATTTCCAGCTCACTGTCCCAGTGTTCAAACTTTATAGTACCGTAGTATTTACCGGTTTGGAAACTTGCAACAGTGATCCCAGTCACTTCAAGTTCTCCATCTCCATAGTTTAAGACAACATCTTTAGTTCTCTCAGATACTAACAGATGTTCTTAATCTTCAATCCAGTGACTATCACTTGGATTGACCCGATTGTGACTCCATATGCTCAAAGCGTATGAGACACCAATACAAGTACATTTTAAATGTACAATTTCTCAGAGAGTGTTACCAACTCCAAATCTAGCCCAGTAGATCTTTATTCCTTGAATAAAGGTTGTTACTCCCAGAATTCTACGGAGAATTTCTTATGAAAGCCAAGCTTTCACCGAGTGTTTTATGGGAATTTCATTGTCAGTGCCCTCTCCCACTAACCTCCTTATATACACAAGAATTATTTCGTTTTGAGTCAAATCATAAACTATTTTGATTATTTCAAAACGTCAGTTCCAAGAACCTTATGCTTGCTTCAATCCAAACATATTGATATACATGGAATCCATTTCGGACTCATGACACTTTGTCATAATAGGGAGTCGATACCTCGTATCACTTCCTTTGTTCTTGTGTATTCGAAGATTAATGGTATAGTTTCATCCTTGATGAACTATATATGTTCCATTAAGATTCAGTGCCTAGAACAGTATTACTTCGATTTTCATCGAGTTATACTATCCTCCCACTTGCCACTGCATATCGGTATTCCTCTCAGGAAAACCGCATGGAGAGCAACAATCTAATTGTTCTCTAGTGAGTTGTTAAGTACTATACTTATGGTTTCCCTTAGGATAACCAATATTGGCACTTATCCAATTTGGATCCTTAGTTTGGTATCATCCAAACGTTATGCCTAGCATACCCAAATTGTCAGGAATGAGAAACCTCGTTTCTTTCCTGTTCATATCCTATACGATATCTGTCAAACAGATTTATATGGAACCTTATTCTAAATAAGTTTTGCACTGATAATCCATATCCTTTTGAAGGAAATAGTAGCTCAGAGTGACTCGTGATTAGCCTTATCATGTCTAACATGATTCTGTTAATCCGTTCGGACACACCGTCTAACTGACGTGTCCCAAGAGGAGTCCTCATTGAAAGAATACTATACTCTTTCAAGTATACGAGAAACTTACTGCTAAAGTATTTTCCATTACGGTCTTACCGTGGCGGAATAATGCTATAGCCGATCTGTTTGTGTATTTCGTGTCGAAACTTTAAAGTTTCTGATTTGTGTTCTTCAAAAGAAACACATAACCATAACGTGATGCCACATCCGTTAAGGTCACGAAATATTCATGTTCACATCTAGCCTAGCTAGATATGGGCCCACTTACTTCACCATGAATAGGGCTAACAGATCGGTGGCACTAACACTATTACCAAGCAAATAGTATTTTAGGTATTTTACCTAATAAACTAGATTCGCAGACCTTATTTGAATAGTCAAATCAGTCCTAGTATCCACTCTTCAAAAGTGTGGATATACGAGTCGTTAAATTGTGTCCTAGACAACAATGCCACGAATAAGTCTCTATTGATCAAATCAATTTAAGCTATTTATTTGTCAATTTATATGTTTGAGATTTTAATTATATATTCAAAATATAAATTCTGTTATTCACATCTAATGTGTTTATCTCAGTATCATCTTTATATAATAAAACACTCAGTGTTCTATAATATAAAGGTTTTATCCGCAACGGATTAAACACTGATAAAGAGATAATGTCTCTAGTCAAACTAGTTACATTATAACAGTTTCTAATTTAAGTATATACCCGAAGGGTAGTTCCTAAACTTAGGTATCTACGGTCGAAACAGCGACTTTCGTCCCGTTTCCGATTCGCAGAGGAATCTCAGTTTGAAGTCAGTATCCTGCTCAAAGCAGATTCTGAATATCAACACATATATTTTATGTACCACACTAAGTATTTAAAATCTAATTTCAATACTAGCTGTGAACATAACTAAGACAAACATTTTTAAAGTTAGAGCCTCGCCCTTTCTTTAATTCCTTCGTGTCTTCCATATCCAAATGGTAGTCACTTTGGGATATGTCAATTATCCTTTTCAATATTTTAGGAAACTTAGGCCAAGCCTTGGGTTTTTAGAATATTGAAAGGAATGTGCACCTCGTGCTACATGCCCAATTGCAAACTTTGACTTTACATGAATAGCCAATTAATTCTCCAAGAATTATAAATTGCAATTTTAATACTTCTTAAATCCAAAATTAGATTTATGACAAGTATATTAAATTAAGCATTAAAGTCATCATCACAAAAATCTTCCAAAGATTTTATGCTCTACTTATCTTGCTTAATTTTGGGCTTAAGGTATAATAAGTTATTTTATCAAATAAAGTAACCTATTATTTATTCCCAATTTGAAAATTAAATCATTTAAAATATTTTAATCCTAGATTATATTTTAAATATCCAACTTTTCAATTTTATCTTGATTACAATAGTCCAACTATTTAATCAACGATTAGTGGTACTTTATATATTATAATGATTATAATAGTCCAACTATATAATCAAATATAATCCAAATTAATTAACCTCAATTACATTGATTACTATAATCCAATTATAAAATCAACTGTAAACTGAAATTAATTAATTCAAATATATTGATTAATATAATCCAATTATATATAATCAAGTATAATACAGTCCAACTGTTTATTAAAACAACAATTTAAATATTAGTCTAACTAACATTTAATCTAATGACGAAATAAAATAAAATGAGCGTGTTTAGCGAGTATTCGAACGAATGTTGCAAATTCAATACTTGCCTCCCACTATTTTTCGTCGAGCCTCTAACCCTCTGTCGAGTACTCGGGAAACCGTGTTTCCTAGTGGGCTAGGATCCCGTTAAATATCACACAATCTTGACTTTGGCCAACAAATTGTATGATAATTAACTAGGTAGATCTCGAAGATCAATTGGATCTCATCCAACTCCTAGATCCAGTAGGTGGACATCCAAGTCCCAAACATATATCTTATATATGCCTATACATCGAATGTATACCCTAACCTTTTTCCTCTGAATCAACTAGGCCTTGGCTTTGGCACAACAAACCTAATGATCCCAGTCAAGCGCGGACCCATTGACATGGAAGCTTCGTAATCAATGTCAATGGACAAGAAGTGGTCTTGACTTTGGCCAACAAACCACAACTTGGACACGACACCGATATGGAACAAAGCCTCGTGATTAAAACACATCTTTGATGGACAAGGGCTTGACTTTGGCCAACAACCCCTGCCAATCTCGGATCTTGAGTAAGAATCACTCAATGGAAGGAAAAACGCATGATATTTAACGAGGGTTTTTCGCGTGCAAATTGGCTACCAATTTAATTATCTTTGTTAAGGTCTCATCATCATACACCCTTAAGCATGCATTCTAAACACATAATAAAGCGAGTATGAAATAAAATAAAATAATGATATGCGGATGGATATTTTACATTGATCCTAGATCAAATCTCTCACTTTCTCTCTCCCGCTAGCACTTGTATTACTTCTACCCGTTACACTACACTTCTAAAGAAACCTCTTTTACATGGAGGGGAATAGGTGAGAAGAGAATACAAAGAAATAGGAGATAAGGCTGGACACGCAGGTCCAATTTAATAAATCAAATTTATTACAATTTCCAAAATCGCCCAACCCGACTAATATCCATCCGATATACATTATTCAAACATCACAACCATGTGTTCATACAAGCATGTTATCAATCAATCAATCAAATTAATTAATCTTGAATATTAGTGATCATCCAATGTTCAAACAAAGATTTGATTTTTGTTCGAGTCAAACTCGTTTTGCGAACACGTACTCAAAGTACAATTTCTACGAATTAAATTAAATTACATAATTAAATCCAATTTAATACGTATTTAATTCTAATTCATTATTTAATTCTAAATTAAATATTACACTTTTATTAACGAACCTTTACGACTTAAATTCCAAATTTAATCGCAACGGGTCTCAAAGCCCGATTAACATCTAATGTTTTATTTAATTAAAGTCCAATGGGCTTTTAATTAATTTCTATAGGCGTGGACTTTTGGTCAACTCGGGTCAAACCGAACAACCAAAATCCAATCCGGGAGTTACCCCATAAGCCTTTAAATTAATTTTGGCCCATTAGGCCCAATTAAATAATTAAGGTCCATTAAGTCATAATTGGACCTTTTGGATTCGGTTTTGGGCCTAATTGGATCCAACCAATTTTGCCTAAACCCAACTTTGTTACAACAAAGCCCAAAAGCCCAATTACAACCTAACAAGCCCAATTTCCAAAATTAAGCCCAAATTAATTAACTTATAAAATTCCAAATTTCACAATTAATTAACCTAAGTGTAATACACAATCAATTACCCAATTAACATTTCTAAAATATCAATTAGCCTAATTAATCATGCACTTTAACAACCAAATAGTGTCCAACACAATTCAATCAAAATCAAACCCAATTAACATGCTATCAAGTCTCGGCAATTAGGGGTTTTTCAATTCGATTCGGTTTCAATCCAATTGAGTCCACAATCTTAATTTCCCAAATCAATTCAATTCATCCAATGAATTAAAACAACAAAATCACAATGAATTTCATATCCTTAAAGATTCGGCCAAGCCACTTTAAAAGGGAAAAATGTTCCAAATCAAAATTCAATCCAATTGAACTTCAAAACAACATTAACCAATTGTTTTAAGTCATCCAATGATCAAACAAAACAAAATTACCAAGACATTAGGGTTATACCAATTTTCGGCCAAGCCTCCAATTTGGGGAAAAATGAATCCAATCCAATTTCATGAAATTGACCACACACAATCTCAATTAAACATGTTCTAAGCATACTTGAAAATCCAATTCAATTAAAACATGCTTTAAACACATTTTACCCAATTAAAGTTTCATATCCAACCTAAGAATTGGGGAAAATTGATCTAATCCAATTTTCTTGAAATTGATCATGCACAACTTCAATTCAACCTCATTCAAGCATAATGCATCAAACAATTCAACCAAATCATGCCTAAATCGAGTTTACCCAAATTAAAGTTTTGACAAAAATTTGCAAATTGGGGAAAATCAATCCAATCAATTTTTTGTCAAATTGATTACATATATCTCAAATTAGATCATATATAAGCATTATTGAACAATCAATTTGTCATAATCAAGCCAAAATCAAAAAGCCCCAAATTACTCAAGAACCCTAATTTCGGTTTTCATGCATCAATGGCTCTGATACCAATGTTGGAGTTCAATCAAGTCCAAGGATCACAAAACATGCATAAAAACCACATATGAACACATCAAAGGAGGTGCGGAATATACTCACTTTGATTTTCGGTTTTGATGAAATGAAGAACAAGGTGCGATTTTTGCTCCTCAACTTGCTCGGCAATGGCTTCCAAAGTCAGTGGACTGCTCGGTTTTGGGCGTGTAGATCTTCACCATTTTCGGCCATGTGAGAACTCCATTAAAGCTCCAAGCTTTGAGATTCCATGCTCACAAACTCACTTCCCTATCACCTTTGTATCACTCCTAGAGTGTGCTAGCACTAATCATCTTCATCTTGCTTCTCAGATTTTCGTGAAACCAGAAAAAAAATGAAGAAGAAAACGGCAGTGAAGCGTGAGATGCAGAGGGAAAAAGAGAGGGAAGAGAGAAAAAACGTTTTGGCTCACTTTGTCTAAAAAATGTGAGACCAAAAGAAGAGAGATGGTCACGTGAAATGACCAAAATTTTGACCAAAAAACGTGAACAACCAACACCAAGAGTCACGTGAATGGTACAAATATTTGCCAAGAAACCGTGAACAATAATTGGTCCAAGAGAGAGAAAATGATTTTTATATACATATATCTTTATTCCATTTACCAAGTAAATGAATAAAATATATATACACAAGTCCTATCAACTTTCAAACAATCACCTTTCTATATTCACATCATGTCACTTTAATAAAGTGACAACATGTCATATCACATCACTCAAAGTGATAAGTAATTTGACAATCGATGCGACTAGCGATTTGACGCTTGATGTGACTTGCGTGCCGCGTTCGAATTCGAAATGCGAACGCGCTCGCAATCACTCTCGGGCTCGGGTTCGCTAATTCTAAATTAACGAATTTTCCGTCGCGTCGTAATTAAGTGATTACGCCTAGCGAATTCACTATTCACGTCGCTAACGAATTAATTCTAAATTAATTCGTTCGCCCGAATTAAAATCTAATTTCAATTCCGCGTCGAAATCCAATTTCGATTAATATATCGAATATATTAATTTTATCGATTAATTCCAAATTAATCGTTCTCTCTCTTTAATTAATATTTTATCCCAGATAAAATATCTCGGCAATTAATTAATCCCAGATTAATTCTATCTCTCTCTCTTCTAATTAATCCCAGATTAATCTAAGTGCGAGTAATACGTCATCGGTGAATCTTCGGGAACCGACCCATGAGATCTCCGGATATGTTGGCAGTAAATACGGTCGTCGGACTATCCGAACACGTAAGTACCTCGTACTACGTTTATACCGATTTACAAGACAAGGTTGGCTTCTAGCAAAGCGCCATGCCTACCCAATTCTCCAGAAATATTCTTACAGGAATATTTAGATCTGTATCAAGCGTAGAATAGAATACCGTAGTATGTGTATATCGGCCCAGTATCGGATAATCACGTGCTAGGGCTGGGGCTGGATAAGTGTCTGCCCCGTCCGAAACACATGTCGGATGTCTGGTAACATAGTCTCTATAATCGGATATACATGACCTGGTCACAATATCCCGATTGGTTGCGCAACACTCAAGAGCACTAGTACCATATCCTGCGTGACATCTACTCCAATATGACTGAAGTGACACTTCCGTCTCGACATCACACCCAATACACTACGACTCCCTGATAAACCCAGAAGCGGTGTACCCAGAACCGGTTAAAGCCCTGTACCACCAAGACCAGAGTTTACCGATTATCGCAAGTATTAGCGATGCAAGTCTCAGGTTAAGACTATACACACCTACCTCGATTCGGCCTCCCATAGACACATAGTCATAATACCAATGGGATTCCGAGGGGTCTATCCAGAGCGAAGCTGTTTCCCGTACCATCGGTGAAACACGACCTCCTATCGCACTTGCATAAGTATCCAATACTTATATATATGAGAACTATGCCGTTGTGCCCTCACAACACGCACAAGTGCAATACTAGCCTATTCCGTATTATCGATGTCCGGTCTCGATAATACATCGGCTAGGGATATTTAATGATTAATCCTTCGGGGATTGATACTGTCTCATATCATCTCAATCCAGGAACTAATCATATGGACCTCTCTTCATTTATACATCTATGGTGATCTAATCACAAATGATGAGAGTGCAATTTCCTTGTCACATAGTTAATTTGTACAGCAACACCGTGATCTGTACAAATAGTGACGCTATGGGTCATATTATCCAACAGAATCAGGTTCGTATCGTGACGCAAGTGTTTAGCGTCACGACACGTAGAAGAAAATTTTGAGCAGTTTTTGGGATATTTACGTCACGACGTGAGGTCAAACATTTGGTTTACGTCGCGACGCAAAAGGTCTAGAGTTGTGAAGCGTAGAAGAAAATTTTGGGCCGATTCTGGAACGTTTGCGTCGCGACACTCAACACCTTGCGTCGTGATGCGAAACAAAAATCTATCCAAGTTAGTCTTGAATCCATTCTAGTGTGTTAGAACACCTTATTAGAGTCTTGTATCAGTACGTATAGTATATATTCTATCATGATATGAGTATACCTGAGATGAAAGTGATAGCCCTTACTTGAATAGGCAAACTTAGATTGATTCCGATATTTATATTCTTAATCCATTCCAATAATCGAAATTATCTATGATAGATCATCGCAGGAACCACAAGTTCTTCAGCCGAAGTGAAGAAAGACTAACGGAACTCTAAAACAGTTAGTGGACACTCTTCTCTTAAATTGACTTTTATGTTGTTATTTTTCGTTTCAAACTTATATTTTTACGCTATAGGGCATTAGATTATTTTCATTACAGTTATTTTCATGCAAAGTTACGATTGAGAAAAGAAATGTTTCCAGATATTGATTTTATTGTTTTTCGAGGTATGAGGGGAAAATCCACCTCAGTATGTAGATTGCTATAGTTTGGAATTAACAAATGAGAACATGTGCACATGTAGAGGACTGGGGGGACATCGATACGTAATTCCCCCAGATCCTAGTTCAGGACTAGGGATGACAGATGCCCCTAGATCCTAGTTTTAGAGCTTGGAGGGTAACATAGATTTGCACCCCCAGTTCTAGTTATGTGGATTGGGGGACGACGATACGTAACGCCCCAAGACCACAAGTTTCAGGGATAGAAGTGACATGCTTTGGGGGACGGCGATACATAATGACCCAAAGTCATGGTTTTTCATTTATTTAGACATATAAGGGGACGGCTATACGTAACGCCCCATACGTCAAGGTTTTCAAACAAAAACCAACATTCAGATATCCGATTTTCAGAAAAAGAGTTTTCAGATATCAGATTTTCAGAAATTTTTTTTCAGAAATCAGAGTTTAAAAATAGTTTTCAGAAACCAGACTTTCAAAAGTAGATTTTAGAAAGATAAGTTTATTAAAGAGATATCAAGCAAAGTTTTCAGAAAGAGAGTGTTCATATAAGTTATTTTTGAAACCTTGGTTTTCGAACCAAATGATTTTATATCAGTATTTCAGTTTTTCGTCCACTCACTTAGATCGAATAACGATCTAACCCATCACCCCCAGTTTCCTTATTTTATAGGTATTCTCGGAGGATGAGCTCAGGAGGACGGATATTGTTGTAGTCACTAGGGTTTGCAGTCCAATGGATAATTATGACCCATAGCATCACTATTTGTAAAAGCCATTGTATTTTTGTACAAATTAACTATGTGATAAAAGGAAATTGCTATTTTATCATTGTTGTAATTGGATTACTTGGATAAATATATAATGATAAAAGTCCTTATGGTTAAATCAGATTAATAAGATATGAGACAGTATTAATCCACAAATGGTTTAATCATTAAATATCTCTAGTCGTAGTATTATCGAGAATGAACATCGATAATACGGAATAGACTAGTATTATACGTGTACGCGTTATGGAAGCTTAACGATATAGTTCTCATATATTTAAGTATTGGATACTTATGCAAGTGTGATAAGAGGTTTTTTTAGCCGTTGGATCGAGAACAGCTTCGCTCTGGATAGACCTCTCGAAGTCCCATTGGTATTATGACTATGTGTCTATGGGAATCTGAATCAGGGTAGGTGTATGTGATCTTTAACCTGAGACTTGTAGTGCTATTACTTGCGACAATCAGTCTACTTTGGAATTGGTCGCCCAGAGCTTTAACAGGTTCTGTGTACGCCTCTGTTGGGTTTACTGAGAATTGTAGTGTATTGGATGTGATGTCAAGATGAGAGTATCACTTCAGTCATATGGAGATGATGGTCACGCATGGTACGATACTAGTACTCTTAAATGATGCAGTTATTGGGATAGTATGACTAGGTCATGACTATCCGATTTCAGAGACTAGTTACACGGAATCCGATATATGCTTCGTACGGGGCAGACAAAGCGCCAGCCCTAGGCCTAGCATGTCACATCCGATACTCGATCATATTATGTAATAAATTGTATTACTACGCCTAATACATATAATATTCCTCAGTGGATATTTCTGGAGAATTGGGAAGACATGGTGCTTTTCTAGAAGCCAACCATATCTTGTAAATCGGTGAGAACGTCGTACAGGGTACGCACGTGTTCGGATAGTCCGATGAACGTATTTACTGCCAACATATCCAGGAATCTATTTGGTCGCTTCCCAAAGATTCAACAATGACTTTTGACTCGAATAGAATTAATCTGGGATTAATTATGAGAGAGAAAATTAATCTGGGATTAATTCCGGTGAGAATTTATCTGGGATTAAATTCGTCTAGAAGATAGAACGCGATTAATTTGGAATCAATCGATAAAATAAATTTAATAGTTAAATTGGATTTTTCTATTTAATTTATTTATTTGGGCTAAAATAATATATCAGACATATTAATTGAAATTGAATTTCAATACGGAATTAAAATTGGATTTTAATTCGAGCAAAAGAATTATTTTGGAATTAATTCGTAAGCGACTATCGTAATAGTTTTGCGAGAAATAATTATTTAATTAAATTGGATTTAATTATTTAGCGACGGAAAATTCGTTTAATCAGATTAAACGAACCCGGGCCCAAAGTCTAGTTGTGTGAGCCAACTTAAATTTGGAATTTAAAAGTGGTGGGACCCACTTCACTTACATCAATTGGTTGACAAGGTGATGGAAGTAGTTGGCATCATTTATTAACACCTTTAAAACGCACAACACAAAAAGTCAAGACAACTATTCACTCATCTTCTCCACTCTCTCTAATTACCGAATTGCTTCACTCTTGGAGGAATAATTTTGCTTCAAATTTTTCACTAAAACTAGCACTTTAATAGTTGAACAAGGTGATAAGGAAACTCACCTAAGAGTTGGAACAACTCAATAAAGCTTGGAGCTTTATCATCCAAGGAAATTTTGGAAATTTCTTAACCGATCAATGTAAGTTTTTTCCACAACTTTACTTGATAATTCACACACAAACCAAGTTTAGAGATCTTGTGGCATGTGTAGGACACTAACAACGGTACCAGAGCCTTCTAAATTTTTTTTGAAATTTAGGGTTCTTAACTTTAATTTGGGAATTTTTCTTGGAGCATGTAAATTTCTAAATTGAGTGTTTGGTTAATGTTGGATGATGATAACTTAGAGCTATGCATTGTTGGATTTGTGAAAATTGATTGGATCAAAATTTCCCCAATTTTTATACCTTGGCCGAACATGAACCATTGATGATCTCATGGTGATTTTTTGAAAGTTGACAATTGGATGTGTTAAAAGCATGAAATGAATGTTAATTGTTGATTTAATTGGATTGAAATCAAAATTGAATGTTATTTCTTGCTATTGCCATGAGTATGTAAGCATGTTGATGAATTGATCTTGCTTCAATTTGTGTTGGACATGAATTGGAATGTTTAAGCATGATTAATTAGATTAATAAATATTTTGGAAATATTAGATTAATTAATTAATTGTGTTAATTACACTTTAATTGGATTAATATGATATTTGGAATAATATATTAATCTATTTTGGTTGTATTTGGGCTAATGGACTTGGTTGGGCCAAGTATGGTTTTGGACAATTGGGTTTGATCCATTGGGCCTAAACCATTTGTATAAAGTCCAAAATATGACTTTTGGGCCTTTTATTATTTAATTAGGCCTAATGGGCCAAAATTGATTTTGGCATAAGGTGATTCCTAAATGGGCCTTGGCATTTTGAGTTTGATCCATAATGGCCAAATTCCATGCCTAAAGAATTAATTAAAAGCCCATTGGACTTAATTGAATTGGTATTGGATGCCAATTGAGCCTTTGAAACCCATTTGGATTGGATTTGGAATCCAAGTCTAAAAAGGCAATATTATAAGTGTAATTGTTTAATTTGGAATTAAACATGGATTAGTATTTGATACCATTTAAATTGGATTTAAAATTATAGTTCGATATAATTTAAGAATACTTACTTTGAGTATTTATTCTTAAACGAGTTGGACTCGCGCAAACCAAATTATTATATGAACATTGGATGGTCATTAATTGAAGATTAATTAATTGGATTAGATTGATTGACAACATGCTATGTGTGAATACTTGGATGTATTTTTTGAATAATGTATAACAGATGGATATTAGAAGGGTGGGGGCAATTTTGGAAATTGTTGTAAATATGGTATATTTTTGAAATTGGACATGCGTGTCCAGCCTATCACCTCCTTATCTCATTGTATTTATCTTCTCACCAATTCCCCTCAATATAAATGAGGTTTCTTGTAGTGTTATGTAATTGGGTAGAAGAATCTAAAGTGCTAGCGGGAGAGAGGAAATAGAGAGATTTGTTCTAGGAACAAATTTGTATATATCCATCCGCATATCATTATTAATTTTATCGCGCCTTATTATGCTTTTAGAATGCATATTTAAGGGTGAATGATGAGACCAAATCAAAGATGATAAATTGGTTTCCAATTTACGAAAAACACCCTCACATTAATATTAAGCGTTTTTCCTTTCGTTGAGTGGTTCTCTCTCAATATCCAAGATTGGCTTTGATTTATTTGCCAAAGTCAAGATCATTTTCCATCGAGGATGTGTTTGAACCATGAAAGCTTTGTTATGTATTGCATGTCTTGGGCAGTTGCGACTTGTTGGCCAAAGTCAAAGTCACTTCTGTACATCGTCATGGATTACGAAGCTTTCCCACTATCAATGGGTCGTGCTTAACTGGAATCATTAAGCTTGTTGAGCCAAAGCCAATGCATAGTTGATTAAGAGGAAACAGGTTAGGAAATATATTGGATATATGTTTTGGACTTGGAGGTCCACCTACCGGATCTAGGAATTGGATATGATCCAATTGATCTTAGAGATCTACCTAGTTAAGCTTTATACTACTTATTGGCCAAAGTCAAAGTTATGTATTATTTAACGGGATCCTAGCCCACTAGGAAACTCGGTTTCCCGAGTACTCAACAGAGAGTTAGAGGCTCGCCGAAAAATAGTGGGAGACCAGTATTAAATTTTTAATTTCGTTTAATACTCGCTAATAAGTGCTCTTTTATTATTATATCTCATTATATATATATATTAGTTGGACTAATATTATTTTATTACTTTCTTTAAACAATTAGACTGTACAAGACACTACTCCACTTGTAGTTGGTTATATAGTTGGACTATAATAACCATTGCATTTTAAGTGTACCCGAAATCGTTAATTAGATAGTCGGACTATAGCAATCAAGATGGCTGGAAAGATTAGCGTTAAGAACATAATCATGGGCGAGAATGTCTTTAACGACTCCAATTTTCCAGACTGGGAAATGAATCTCAGGATAGTCCTGGGAGCCGAGAAGTTACTCAATGTCATAGAGAGACCTCTCGGGCCTAAGCCCGGACTTGAGCAAAAAGTAGAGCATAAGCTTTGGAAGACTTATCGTGATGATAACTTTATTGCTCAATCCGTCATGCTTACTGCAATGACTCCTAAATTTCGTCGTCAGAACAAAGGATTGGATCCTTATAACATGATGTTGAAATTGAAGGATCTTCACAAATCTAACCTTAGATCTCAGAAGTACAATTTGTAAAAGAAGCTCTTTCGCTCGCGTATGTTAGAGGGTACATCTGTCGAACACTACGTGTCGCAGATGATTGCTGACATCGAACAGCTAGGTCAGTTGGGCTTTACCTTCGAGGCCGAGACATCCATAGATTTGATCTTACAATCTCTGGCCGATTGCTGGGGCGTGTTCGTCATGAACTACAATATGATGAACCAAGAAAATACTATTGGAGAGTTAATGGCGATGCTGAAAGAGGCAGAGCCAAAGCTACTGAAGGGCAAGAAGCGCGAGGCGCATCTTACTTCGACACCCAAGAAGGCCAAGGCTTGGCCAATAGCTTATGGGGTGTTGATCCACACATAAGATTGTAAAGACCTCAAGTCTAAGGACTAGTCATACAATCGATACATGAAAGTTCTCACAGACACATGGGATAAACACTTCATGTGAAAACTTTTGGTGGTCAGTTCGATGGACACGAGCAACTCATGCATCCATGTGATACACCAAGCGGACGAATCTCCGCTAGTAGCCTATGAGATCGGCTACCCCACTTAAGGGCTGATCATATCATCATGCTAGTCTCTCCGCTTTGTGAACGCCCAGATTATTCACAAAACTATGACTATGAATGTTTAAGAGTAATGATTCTCATAAGGCGTGGAAGCCATCATCTTATTACTCCAAGGGTTTCATTACAGTGTTTGATGATTCATATAATTTAGTAAGACACATATAATAAAGATTGTCATTTTATTAATTAATGAAAATATTACAAATACATGTACATATAGCCCATCCACAAGTTGGGTATAGGGCATATCCCTAACAATCTCCCCCTTGCACTATAGCCAACTATTATGAATCTGGACACCATACTCTCGGGTGTGCCTATCATGCTTTTGTTGAGTTAGCCCTTTAGTTAGAGAATCTGCAAGATTATCTTCTGTGGGTATTTTCTCTATAATAATTTCTTTTCTCTCAACAATCTCCCTGATGAGATGAAATCGCCTGAGTACATGCTTGGATTTTTGGTGGGACCTTGGTTCCTTTGATTGAGCAACGGCACCCGTGTAGTCACAGTACATCGTGACGCCATTCTTTATCGCATGAAGCACTTCCAGCTCTGTGATGAACTTCTTTATCCAGACTACTTCTTTAGCTGCCTCAGATGTTGCAATATACTCGACTTCAGTAGTGGAGCCCGCTGTAGTTGACTACTTTGAGCTTTTCCAACTGACAGCACCGCCATTCAAAGTAAACAGATATCCTGTTTGTGATCTGCTGTCATCCCTATCGGTCTGAAAGCTCGCATCACAGTAACTAATGACTTTCATCTCAGAACAATCTCCGTATGTCAAGAACACATCCTTAGTTCTTATTAGATACTTGAGGATTGTTTTGACAGCTGCCCAGTGTTGCTCACCAGGATTTGCCTGATATCTGATCATTATGCTAAGAGCATAAGAGACATCAAGTCTTGTACATAGCATGGCATATATGATCGATCCTATTGCTGAAGCATAAGGGATCCTACTCATACTCTCTCTATCTGAAGGAGTATGTGGACATTGCTCCTTAGATAATTTGATTCCATGACAAGTAGGTAAATTACCTATTTTGGAATCTTCCATTTTGAATCTTTTCAAAACTTTATCTATGTATGTAGATTGAGAAAGTCCTAAAAACCTCTTAGATCTATTACGGTAGATCTTAATGCCGAGGATGTAGGTTACTTCTCCCAAATCTTTCATGGAGAAATTCTGAGATAACCATTGCTCGGTGGCTTGCATCATGGGAATATCATTCCCGATGATTAATATGTCATCGACATATAATACAAGAAATAGAACAGCACTCCCACTACTTTTCCTGTAAAACGTAGTTTGTAATTGACATTGAGAAGTGTCACAATAAGTTGTATATTCTTATATAAAGTTCCTAGTTAAAATTTACGAACACGGGTCGGTTAGTAAAATCTACTGAGACCAGTACATGTCTATATCGGACTTGCTCCGATGGTTTATCCCAATGAACTATGAGTCTCGGGAGACTCGCATAGACATGTAGGTGTTTATATCAGATAAACATTAAACGACTCACTGAAGATTCTTAATAGATGGTACACTAACATCAATAAGAATCTTCTCGGGTTGAGTAGCATAGTGATTCTTTGACTTGAGATACCACTGTGGATATATGAGGTATCATTCATACTTTGATGGCAGTCACATCACCGATCTATTTAGATCAGACCTTCGCCTGTTCGTTGGGTGTGGACTGATCCTCAGGATATCATGTGTGTATCAGGATAAGATCCTTCAATTTTGTGCACAGAGCATATATGTTCATTATGGGATTAACAATCCGTTAAATCCATGGATCTGTGGTATGTTGTAGAAGTGAGTTCTAAGTGTTATTATAAGATTTCTAATAGAAACATCGCCACGATTATACCTTTAGAGATTTAACATTAATATCTATATCTCTGGAATAATCCGAATACTTGTGACAGATGGATTATATGTATGGGATGACCTCGACCTGTATAGTTCAGTGAGTTTATCTGTTGTCTTCATAATTTACGAGTGGGTAAATTATGGACACGAAATTGTATTTTGTGACAGATATGTCTGAACCTAGATAGTCTCACTAATGAAATATACTCGTAGAGCACTAGGGAAACTTTTATGAATAATACTGATTATTTATAAATTGTTTAACGGTTAAACGAAAGATACATGCATATGAGGCCTTTTGGTCATTTCCTAATTGATATGTATTTGTATTTAATACTTGATTTTATTAAATACATATTAATTAATTATCAAATTATAATATTTGACATATATCATTAATATATGTATTTGGATTATTTAAAGTAAATATAATACATATATTTGGATATTTGTATTTAAATAATTAAAGTAATTAAAATATAAAATATCGATGTTAATATTTATTTTTTGGAATATTTAGAGTGTTTAATGTTGACTTTTGCATTTAAAAGAAAAGGTTATCAATTTGATATTTGCTACTTTAATTGTTAAAAATGCAAAATATCTTCTACATTTTTTGTTGTAATTTTCGGCCATATACCCTAAGTTTATAAGGTTTTGTTTTTTCATTTTTCTTAACAAGTTCAAGCCTCCAAAAATATAAACAAAGAGAGTTGAGAGAAAAAGTTTGAAGCCAAGAAGTTAACCAAGGAAAAACTTGAATTTTAGTTAGTATTTTTCAACTTCATATTAGAAGAAAAATTATTTCTTTTGTTCTTGACTATAACATATATTGTTCTCAAGTTTTTCTACTCTCTTGTGTTTGTGTTATGATGGCTTGAAGCATGAATGAAAGGTGTATGCATGTGTGTTTAACAAAATATGCTTATAAATGGTGTATAAGCACACTTTTTATCATTTGATGATCTTGTTGCCATTCTAGAGTTATTAGGCCACTCATTGATGACCTAGAATTATTCTTAAGTTGTTTCAAAGTGGTGAAAATTGTTTGGTGTTGTAGAGATTAGATTAAAGTGTAGAATTTTGTTAATTTTGGTTAATTTGTTAATTAGACTAATTTGATAAATTATGGTTATTAACCTAAACCAAAATTGGGGCTTTTTCATATATGTGTTGTATAATGATGTATATATGATGTACATTTAATTTGGTGTTGATTGGATATCATATAATATTGTTTTGAACAAATTTGGACCAAAATATAAAATCTAGAAAAAGTTGGGACCTCTCGGCAATGGCAGGAAAAATTGGGTTTTGAGTTGCAATTTGTATTTTCATGTATAAGACATGTATAAATCATTTTGGTTGTGATTTGGAATCACTTAAATTTGTATTTGACAAATTAGGACTAAAATGATCAAAATACAAAGTTTTAGAGTCTCACGGTAAATAGAGAAAAATCTTATTTTTGGATAAAAAATCAGTTTTTATTTATTGAGTAATTAGAATAAATTGGTTTATTTTAATTGCCGAAGAAAAATAATTACCGAAAATTATTTCGGAGTGAAAATACACGAAAATGACGAAAACATCGTTATCAGGTAACGGCTACCCAAACAGTGAGTTGGTCATTGTTCGGGCAGCCCAGGAACTGTCCAAATATTTTTGGGGCTGACCTGGGCAGCCCCATGTGCACTGGTCGGTTGGTTCGGTCGGAAACGCATTTTATGCTATTTTGCGGAAAAATATTTTCATAAAAGTTTCGCGGTATTTCTATATTATTTATTTCATTATTTGATATCGAATAAATATGGTTAGGTGAAAAATGAACGAATTATTAATATTGGATTTTGAATAATTTACTCGTAAGTTTAAAATTTTTAAACTACGATTCGCCCGAACCGCGCTTCTTCCGCTGCGCCGCCCTGATAAACCCCAACACGTACATCCTACCAGTAGCGCATGGTGGCCCATGAAGATGCGTGTTGGCGCATGTGGTTCACTTCAATATCGATTTTATTTGGTAATTTTGATCAGTCATGATTGGATGACTAATCGTTTTTTGCATAGTGTTCTAATCGGCCATGATAATTTTATTTTATCAGATAAATTT
The DNA here is from genome assembly GCA_019454045.1 of Zanthoxylum bungeanum. Classification (NCBI taxonomy): domain Eukaryota; kingdom Viridiplantae; phylum Streptophyta; class Magnoliopsida; order Sapindales; family Rutaceae; genus Zanthoxylum; species Zanthoxylum bungeanum. The sequence continues at coordinate 364,884 of SKCR01018431.1, read as the reverse complement.
TTTATTTATGTAATTTAATGAATATATTTGTGATGTTTATCTTATCCAATGTAATTTTATTTTTTCATTGTGCTTATTTTTCCTTATATTGTTATAGAAAAATCATGCCGATTGTTCATTGTACTGCAAGAAGGGTTTTGACATCCACACACATTGAAAGATTAAAAGACATGTTGTTAGAAATAGATACATATCGGATGAGTGAAGACGATGATATGATTTCGCATATCATCACTTTCAATAACATGGTACAAGAGTCTATATGAGAAGGTATTTGGATATGACAGCCAAATAGACTCAGGATGCTACGAAACATTCTTTCTGTGATATGGGAAATAAGACTTATTAATATTTGGGAATCAGTAACTCATACGGAAGAACTACGTGCTCAGTATAATAAAGCCATTGAGAGATTGAAAATTGAGTATCTTGGACATAAAACGAAAAACACGATTTTTCCTTTGATATCTCGAAATCGTTACAATGATCCTAGATTTGTTATAGGATTTCCATGGCTGTCCAAGATCAATTATAAATTACCCCAAGAGTTTAAGGATTCATATCCTAAGACTTTTATCAGTTGAGACGCTAACACCGAAAAAGTTCTAAGTGTTAGATATTTGTTTTTCTTATAACAAAACTATGTTAATATTATTATATGTAATTATTTTTTATTTCGTGGCATGTAAATATTGCTTTCAAATTTTTATGAATGGATGTTTTATATTGAATTTAATTTATTTAATTAAATCAAGAAGTTTCGTGTACATTAATTGTCACATGATTAAAAGTTCTAAAACATTTATGTAATTTTTTATAAGATGATTTTACATGATTGATTATGTTGATAATATTTTAACATTAGGTCATTGGATGATGAGTGGACACATAGTGGCCTTTTGACTCTAACCCCATTGAAAATTTTTTATTAAACATAATTTGTTTTATGTCAAAATAAAGCAAATTATTAACAATTATGCATGAATGTCTGTAGAAAACTTTGTGTTTTTTGAAATGGCTTCATTAACAAAGAACATTATCGCTGAACTCAACAAGGGTGAGAAACTGAATGGCGATAATTATGAAATTTGGAGCATGAAAATCCAACTTGTGCTAGAAGAATAAGAGGTTCTTGAAACCTTGAAAATAAGCATGGATGAACCTGAATAGGGCACCACGACCCAACACAAGCGAGATCGAGAGGCCTATGAGGCCTGGAAGAATAAGAACTCCAATGCCCGCATTATGTTGCTAAGCAGCATGGATAATGACCTCATGAAAGAGTTCTAGAAGTATGACATGGCTAAGGACATGTGGTCTACACTAGCAGAATATTTTGGTAGTACATCGATAACTAAACTTAGGTCACTCACAATCAAGTTTGACACATATAAGAAATGCCATGAGTTCACTATATCAAAACACTTGAGGCAAATATCAAACATGATTACTGAACTGGTAGATACTGGTCATGTTCTTACAGATTAACAAAAAGTCTAAGCGGTCATTCGTTCTCTTCCTAATAACCGGGAGAATATGAAGATTCATTTGACCCATAATGAGAGCATCAAAACTTTTGATGATGCTAAGGCCTCATAGAATTAGAGAACTACCGTCTCGCGACTGCTAAGTCAAATACTGAAGTGTATATGACGGAAATCGGCAAACCTGAGGGTTTCAGTAATAAAAGAAAATTTCATGGTGTTTCGTTTAGTTCGGAAAAGAAAAATATTCTTCCAAGTCAGGAAAGAAACAAAAAATTAACCAACATAGGAGAGAAAAATGTCCAACCAAAAAGAAAAACATGGCAAAGGATAAATGTTTTAACTGTGATAAGAAGAGTCATTTTGCTTGTTACTACACCGAGCCTAAAAAGGTGAATATCTTTAGTACATATTTAAATGAAATATGTGTTTCGCGTTCGATCTGTCAAACTAAATCTTATCATTTGTGGACTGTAGACTCAGGAGCCACAGACCGTGTAGCGAAGGATAGAGATGCCTTTATGGAATTTTGACCTATTTCACCTGGGGTGAAATGGATATACTTCGGCAATAACTCACGAGTTGAATTCAAAGAAGTGGAAACGCTGTGAATATTGTTTGGCTGGAAAAACTATGAGAAAGCCATTTGGAAAAGGAACTAGAACATAATATCCATTATAATTAATTCATTCAGATATATGTGGTCCAATGAATGTTAGAACAAGACCTGAAGCATCTTATTTCATCACATTCATAAATGATTTCACACGCTTTAGTTATGTCTATTTGATTGCTCATAAATCTGAAGCATTAGAATTTTTTAAGAAATTTATGAATTTGACGGAAAACAAATTAGACAATAAAAGAAACAATGCACAACTTGGTGAAAAACATTGTGAACTCTCATCCAAGGGAATTCTCGGGAAATACTGATCCATTTCTGGCTGATGAGTGGGTTCGGTCACTAGAAGTCATATTCGAACACCTGAGACTCAGAAATGCTGAAAGGATTCAGGGCGCAACTTTTATATCGGCTACTCACGTACGCGATTGGTGGGATTGAGGCAAACTCTCTGTGAATCTTTAGAATCTCACTTGGAGAAGGTTTAAAGAGATGTTTGATGGCAAATATTTCCCCAAAGATGCAAAAGCAAGAAAGGTCAAGGAGTTTTTGGAAATTAAACAAGGAAGCATGACAGTGGTGGAACTGGTGAGGAAATTTGAATAATGATGCATATATGTTCCGTTTTTCGTGGAAAATGCGGATCAAAAGAATGATCACTTGTTGAGGGCATCGAAACCTAAAATTAAGAGCTTGGTAAGAATGTATGTTGCTGAAACATATGAAGAATCGATGGACATGGCGATGATGGCCGAAGAAGACTAAAAAGACATCATGAGAGACATCCAGCAATCCATGCGGGTTTTGAAAGGAGCAACCTCTGGCCAGACATCCATACCATGGAATCCCATCAAACATGGATCTAATCAGGGAGAACTTAAGAAATTAAGAATAGCAACAGGAAATTGACCGGCGTAAACACACACGTATAACGCAAGCGCACGTATCGTTCAAGTAGTATAAAAATATCGATCCCACGAGGACTTAATTCCTACTGTTGTTATTAATTATTGAATCTATTTAATTACAAATATCTAATTAAAGGGAGAATGGAATTGATTGCTTGATTGATTGGTTGATTTGATTGTAGATTGCTAAATAAATAAATAAAAAGATAAAAGAAAATACTAAGGAAAATAATAGACACAAAGATCTAAGGTTGTGATTTCTTTTATTATCATTTAAAAGATGAAGTGGTTATCTTAAAGTTGGTAATATATTGATTTATTAACCTGGAACACTAAATTATGTAAAAGCCTCTTCCGATGGTCAACTACAAATACCCAGTATAACCCAATTGAACCTATTCCTATGTCAACCACATTACCTGGATTCATTAAGTCTAAGTTCCAATTATGGCTACCCCCGCCCGACAGGTATATTCCTATCCTGTAAGGAAATCTATTAAAGGGTTATCTATCCTCAAGGAAGATCGTGGCTATTGAGTCTAAGGTCTTAAACTTAAAATCCCTATGTCTAGTTCATTTTAAGTTTACCTAATCATTTTATTAATGGCCAGTTAATAAAAAGGCTTTAAGGTTAAGACTCAATAAATAAATCTTTAAATTACCCAAACTATAATCTAACCCTTATAAACCAGTGATAGTAAAAGTCATCACACCCCTAGATAACTAACACATAACTCGAGCTAGTAAAGACATAAAGTAAAAATACTGAAAAGTAAAATAAAATAAAATGTTAAGGTAAAAGGAATTATTTCTACTACTACTTATTTAGATCTCCCATTAAAATAATATATAAACTTGTGATTATTACCAGCCATATAGGCGGAACCAAAATAACCAGCCATAAAGGCGGAACCAAAATAACCAGCCATAAAGGCGGAAGGAATATATGTTTTATTAACCAACCGACCAATCTGGCGGTATCCTGATTAAGTCAAATTAAATAGTAAATATATTATTTTTAAGGGAGATTAATCTAAATAGTAATAGTAAAAGAAATTACCTTTCACCCGAACATAAGGAAATTACCTCATCATGGTGAATAGTAAAAACTGTAAAAAGTAAATAGTAATAGTAAAAACTGTAAAAGAAAGTAAAAAGTAAAAATTAAATTACTACTATTACAAAACGTAATTAAAATTATTTACAAAACTAAAAAAAAACTAAAAACTAAAGAGTTTTAGAGAGAGAAACTCTATCTTTAGAAGGAATTGAAGAGAGAGGATGGGACACTGAATTCTGAAATCTCGAGCTCAATTTATAGGCGTCGATAGGGTCTGGGCGTCGCGACGCGAAAGGGTTAAGCGTCGCGACGCCAGCTACAGTGACACGTGTCATTTGCTGGTTTGTCGGCTGAGATCTTATCCGATGACGTGGCACTGTTCATGACGTCATTGCTTACGTCACTCTGAGGCATGATTGTCGGCAGCGTCTGATCTTGACACGTGGCATCGGCGCATTTTAGTAAGTCCGTTAAGATTTCGACACGTGGCAAGGCGCAAGATAGCATAGATGATGATTGTCGGCACCGTTGAGATGAAGACACGTGGCAGCGCACGTTAGCAAGTTTTCTGTGATGTTGACACGTGTCACGGCGCACGTTAGCAAAGTCAAACTTTTCAAATTGTTGACCCGTTGACCACGGCGCATTTTAGCAGATCTGGTTCATGTTAGGCGTCGCGACGCCAAAGCTATGCGCGGCGCGACGCGATGATACTGAAATATTCCTGTTGGCGCATATTTGTCCGGATTTGCCCCAAATTTCCCTCCAGTGCTGTCCAAACTTTATTTATCTGTAAAATAACAACAAAACATATCAAAACGTTCATAATCTCGAGAAACAATACAAAACATTAGGTCAAATGAGTGGGAAATAGTGGTATAAATACCACTCATCACACCCCCAAACCTAACATTTTGCTATCCTCGAGCAAAACAGAAAATAAAATAACATGAAAATAAAATTTAACTAAGCCACTTTCGTAGGGATCACGGTTGCATTTAGCATATGCAACAAGCCTTTAAACCCCTAGGTGTCCCTAGTGGACGAGTTGTAGTCTCGTGAGGGTTTACAGCAATGATACCCACAAACATTTTACAAAAGTAAAAAGGTATTAAAACTAATGCACACAAAAGCAAAAAGACAAACGAAAAGAGAATAAAGAAAGTTAGTGACTAATCAGGTGAAAATTCTACTCCAAGTTACTAGTTGTTTTGTTTCTTTCTAAATTACCGAATAAGTAAATTCTCCAATTATTTTTTTTACCATTCTCCATATACACAGCCAACAGAATATTAATCAACTCATTTTTGCCCACAACAGTCATAAGTGCAGTTGATAAGAGAGTATATTTTTGTCCTAAAGTTCTATCAGATTTCACACCTTTTTGTAGCAATGGAATATTTTCTGATTTTTCTGATTTTTTTCTTTGATTTTTTCTCTATTTTATTTTATACAATACCATTCCGTCTATATAGCGAGCTTTGGGTCGGTGGCTCCCAAACCAGTTGGCTTTAGGGCACCAGGTGTTAAGACCCCTACGAACTTAATTACTCAGACTTCAGATATATATTTTTTTGCAGCATCTTCGATCCATGTAACGAGCTTTGGGCCAATGACTCCCAAACCAGTTGGTTTTAGGGCACTAGGTGTTAAAACACCCTTACAGACTTAATAACTCGGATCTCGGACGTTTTTTTTTTTTTATTTTTTATTTTTTTTTTACTCCATCACTATTTATAGATGCTTCCTCCAATTAAACTATAGTACGGAATATTACAAACTTTTCATTTTAGCTCATGACTGTATGTTCCATGTAAGTTCATAATACCTGTCAACTGAACATATGAAGATTCATTTTAGTCAGATTTATAGAGAATTCACAAATTAAATAATTTAAAAGGAAATAAACAAAAATTAACTTGTTTTGAAATAAATGGTTTGAGATACGTATCAGGAGTGAAAACTCTTACAACAGCTATCTTTTACCAATTTCACCTTTTTAGTCAAAATGAAAACACAAAATGCAAATATTTTTGTAATTTTTGAAAATTTTCAATTTTTTTGTATTTTTCGAAAAATTTGGACTAAAAATAAAAACAACATACAAACTAAAAACAAGGTACTAATCAACTAAATCCCTCCCCCAAACCTAAATGAGACATTTCCCCAATGTCTTAAACAGTAAAAGGAGAGTTAGAAGGTTGTACCTGGTTAGCTGAAATTTACAGGAAATTAAAGGTTAAGATCCAGATTAATTCGACGCCTCTTACCACGATCGTCCTCAGACCAATTTATCTTTGATAGGATAGGGTCAACTTGTGGTTCATAGGCTATGAGTTGGTCTATCAGATCCGGAGCAAGTCTGGCAGTGAAGAGGAGTTCTTTCATAGGTTTTGACACGAACCCATTTCTCCGAGCATCATCAAGAAACACACAAAGAAAATCATAAAATCCATCAACGTTGAGCAAACCAATTGGTTTCTGGTGTATGTTCAGGTTCGCCCAAGATAGAACTATAAAAATTTCCTCTAATGTGCCTAAACCACCTGGCAAAGCAATAAAAGCATCAGCACGGTTAATCATTTCTACCAAACGTTCAGACATACCTGATACGATCAGTTCCTCTCTGTTTGATGATCCAATAAGATTTGCCTCTGCCAAGGGTTTTGGGACGATTCCCAAAACGTGACTGCCTCCTTCCTGTACGGCTTTTGAAACGATCCCCATAAGTCCGAGATTTCCTCCGCCATATATTAAGTGCATATTCCTTGCTGCTAAAACTCGACCCAACTCATGTGCTGCTTCTATGTATTGTGGTTTAGTATCAACAGTACTACCGCAAAACACACAGATGTTTTCAACTCGTCTTCTTGAAGTGGCTTCCATTTTTTATGTTTTTCTTTCTTGACTCTGGATGACTTCAAAGGTGCAATGATGAGTTGAATTTATAGTACCCGAAAAAGGGTGAGTAATAATAGCAGAAGTATCTTCCAGAGGACGTTTGTTAGCTAAACAACAAAAGAAATCGTGAAAGGTCAAAAAGTCTGGATCATGTCTACGAAAATAAAGATAATTACAATAGAAAAGCGAATCAAAGCAATAATTAAGGTAACGGAATTGTGTACACAATACGCCACTCGCTTAGTATAAATTCATTAGGATGTGTCTCAAGATTTCATTCCTTACTCAGCCATCGCAAATGAATTGTTTCTCATCTTTGATTTCCAAACACAATTCCTTCTGTCTTAAAATGCTTCGTTTATTCCTTTCCCTACAAAAATAACACACAAAATTAAAAAGTTCACACAAAATATGGAAATAAATCACAACAAATTGCATGGGTTGCCTCCCTCCTAGCGCTGAATTTTTCGTCTTCAGCCAGACGTGACTGAAATTCATCTGTTAAGGAGGTTTCGATGTCGTTTTGGATGTCCGATTAAAGACAATCCCGTGAGCGTTGCTTTTGAAGGGTCTCTTCCAACGGTAAAGTGGCAAAAAGAGTTTTGTTCTATTCAGTGCTCGTCCCACCTTTTTAACTTTTGTTGCTCCAATGGTTCCTGAAAAGAAAGAAAGAAAATCAGGAGGTCTCGTATGATGCTTGACTTGGAATGGAAGTTCCATTCTGTCAAGTTTCTGGGTGATATCTTTGATTTGTATTCCCCAAAACAGCGATGTTTTTCCTGAATGCTCTGGATCTTTATTAAGGTCAGACAATTGCTCTTCCATTTGCTCTGATTTTTGCTCCACCTTTTCTTCACAGATGTATTTGAAAATTTCTGCATTCAGCTCTTCATCTGTCATCTGTGAAATACATGTTTCAAAATTTTCAACCTGAGGATGAAAAGAAATGTCAGATTTTAGGTCTTCATCCTCTGATCTGGGTGAAATGATTGGCTCAGGTAGATCTTCATCAAACATTTGTGCAATAGAATCTCCAAGATCTTCATTTTGAGGCTTGAAAGTTTGATCCTCCGTTGTTGGTGCAGTTGGTATAAATGGATCAGCTTCCTCCTCGTCAGAGTCAGAATAATAAAAATCAAATCGAGACTTTGCCGGTTCGGGTTCCTGAACTGATACCTCTGGTTGTTGATACTGCTCAGCCTCCTCCTCTGTTGAAATGTCATTGTGAAATGATTGGTACTTGAAGGCTTCATCAGTGTCATCTGGAACTGGTTCTTGAGGTATATAGTTCTGGTTTTCTGTTAATTGTCTGATCTGATCTGTCATTCTCTGTATGGATTCTGTGTTACTCTGAACTTGTGCATCAAATTGAGCTGCTTGTTCCTTGAACATGTGAATCCACTGATTTTCCTCGGATGGTTCTGGTTGTTGATAAGGATCGAAGGAAGATGGTGGATAAGATGGAAAATGTGATTCTGTGAAATGTGATGGTTCTTCGTACCATGAAGGATCTTGATAGTTCTGCCACCCTAGATGGTAGTTGTATTCGCAATAATCGCTTGGGTGGTCACCATTACATATGTCACATATCCACATTGAGTTCTGTTGAGAAAATGTAGTATTGCTTGGTTCTGGCATCCAGTGATAATCATTGGGCTCGACAACAGGCCTCAGAAAACTGGACTGTTGCTCCCAGATTTGGGTGTATCTCTTGTAAAGCACGTAGTCTCTCAATCTCCCAGTAATGTTCCATTTTAAGTCACCTGAAATCAAAAGAAAGAAATAAAAATTACAGATAAAAATAAAGAAAATTAGATACAAGTAAATTAGATAGCTTCAAAATTAACAACTCAAGAAATATAAGTCCCCGGCAACGGCGCCAAAAACTTGACCGGCGTAAACACACACGTATAACGCAAGCGCACGTATCGTTCAAGTAGTATAAAAATATCGATCCCACGAGGACTTAATTCCTACTGTTGTTATTAATTATTGAATCTATTTAATTACAAATATCTATTAAAGGGAGAATGAATGGAATTGCTTGATTGATTTGGTTGATTGTAGATTTGCTAAATAATAAATAAAAAGATAAAAGAAAATACTAAGGAAAATAATAGACACAAAGATCTAAGGTTGTGATTTCTTTTATTATCATTTAAAAGATGAAGTGGTTATCTTAAAGTTGGTAATATATTGATTTATTAACCTGGAACACTAAATTATGTAAAAGCCTCTTCCGATGGTCAACTACAAATACCCAGTATAACCCAATTGAACCATATTCCTATGTCAACCACATTACCTGGATTCATTAAGTCTAAGTTCAATTATGGCTACCCCCGCCCGACAGGTATATTCCTATCCTGTAAGGAAATCTATTAAAGGGTTATCTATCCTCAAGGAAGATCGTGGGCTATTGAGTCTAAGGTCTTAAACTAAAATCCCTATGTCTAGTTCATTTTAAGTTTACCTAATCAATTTTATTATGGCCAGTTAATAAAAAGGCTTTAAGGTTAAGACTCAATAAATAAATCTTTAAATTACCCAAACTATAATCTAACCCTTATAAACCAGTGATAGTAAAAGTCATCACAACCCCTAGATAACTAACACATAACTCGAGCTAGTAAAGACATAAAGTAAAAATACTGAAAAGTAAAATAAAATAAAATGTTAAGGTAAAAGGAATTATTTCTACTACTACTTATTTAGATATCTCCCATTAAAATAATATAAAACTTGTGATTATTACCAGCCATATAGGCGGAACCAAAATAACCAGCCATAAAGGCGGAACCAAAATAACCAGCCATAAAGGCGGAATATATGTTTTATTACCAACCGACCAATCTGGCGGTATCCTGATTAAGTCAAATTTAAATAGTAAATATATAATTTTTAAGGGAGATTAATCTAAATAGTAATAGTAAAAGAATTACCTTTCACCCGAACATAAGGAAATTACCTCATCATGGTGAATAGTAAAAACTGTAAAAAGTAAATAGTAATAGTAAAAACTGTAAAAGAAAGTAAAGTAAAAATTAAATTACTACTATTACAAAACGTAATTAAAATTATTTACAAAACTAAAAAAAACTAAAAACTAAAGAGTTTTAGAGAGAGACTCTATCTTTAGAAGGAATTGAAGAGAGAGGATGGGACACTGAATTCTGAAATCTCGAGCTCAATTTATAGGCGTCGATAGGGTCTGGGCGTCGCGACGTGAAAGGTTAAGCGTCGCGACGCCAGCTACAGTGACACGTGTCATTGCTGGTTTGTCGGCTGAGATCTTATCCGATGACGTGGCACTGTTCATAACGTCATTGCTTACGTCACTCTGAGGCATGATTGTCGGCAGCGTCTGATCTTGACACGTGGCATCGGCGCATTTTAGTAAGTCCGTTAAGATTTCGACACGTGGCAAGGCGCAAGATAGCATAGATGATGATTGTCGGCACCGTTGAGATGAAGACACGTGGCAGCGCACGTTAGCAAGTTTTCTGTGATGTTGACACGTGTCACGGCGCACGTTAGCAAAGTCAAACTTTTCAAATTGTTGACCCGTTGACCACGGCGCATTTTAGCAGATCTAGTTCATGTTAGGCGTCGCGACGCCAAAGCTATGCGCGGCGCGACGCGATGAAGACTGAAATATTCCTTTTGGCGCATATTTGTCCGGATTTGCCCCAAATTGCCTCCAGTGCTGTCCAAACTTTATTTATCTGTAAAATAACAACAAAACATATCAAAACGTTCATAAATCTCGAGAAACAATACAAAACATTAGGTCAAATGAGTGGGAAATAGTGGTATAAATACCACTCATCAGAAATGTGGTAACTGTGAAAATAGATGGAGCAGTGCCAAGAACTGAAAGGAAGTCGCAGTGCTCGAATTGCAACAAAGCCCATACTGGAGAATGTTTGGTAGGTTCCAATACATGTTACTGGTGCAAGGAAATAGGGAATGTGGTCTGAGATTGCCCGAGGCTTTCTACAGATCAGAAGAAAGTCACAGCCAGAGTTTTTGCAATGACTCAAGAGGAGGCAGAGCGAGAGGATGCCACAACAACAAGTGGTAACACATATATCCATGGACTTATTACATTTACTTTAATAGATTCTGGTGACACACATTTATACATAGCACGATCACTGTTACCCAAATACGTAACCATAAGATATTCTGTTTCCCAACCTTCGGGTGATGAGGTTCAGAGAATGAGGAAAATTTAGTCTGTAATACATATGACCCTTCAAAATACTCGACAAAGTGGGCGACCAAGGATACCATTTGGCACTACCACCGTCTTTGGTGGGAGTTCATAATTTTTTTCACATATCAATTCTAAGGAAATACATGGAGGATTCGAGTCATGTGCTGAATTATGAATCCCTGGAGCTGACCCCAAACTTGACCTATGAAGAGAAACCAATCCAGATTCTAGCAAACGAGGTGAAGCAACTTCGAAATAATTAAGGAAATAACCCTTGTGAAGGTTATGTGGAGGAACCAGACATTCGAAGAAGCGACATGGGAAACAGAGGAAGAAATGAAAGCAACGTACCCAGAGTTGTTCAGGTAAAGAAATTTCGAGGATGAAATTTTTATAAGGGGGAGACTATAACGTCCCGCCGTAAGCTGTAGGATTGAATAACGATTTGAATAAATGATGATGATTTTAAAACAAGTAAATAAAATAGCGCAAAAGTAGATTGAGGAAAATTCAAGATTACTAAACTATCCAAGGTTATGAATCCTTCCAATATTTTTTAAAGATGAGGTGGTTATCTAATGTTTGTGTAATATATTGGTTTACTAACCTGGAACACGAACTTCTGCAAAAGCCTCTGTCTATGGTCAGATGCAAATACCCAGTGTAACCCAATTAAATCATATGTCTATATCAACCAAATTACCTGAATTCATTAAGATTAAGTTCCAATTATGGCTACCCCGCCTGACAGGTATATGTCTATCCTGTAAGGAAATCTATTAAAGGGTTATCTATCCTCAAGGAAGATCATGGGCTATAAAGTCTAAGGCTGAAACTTAAAATTCCTTTGTAAAGTTCATTTTAAGTTTACCAGATCAATCTTATTAATGGCCAGTTAACAAGAAGCATTAAGCTTAAGACTTAATAAATAAACCTTTATATTACCCAAACTATAAAATAACCCCTTATAAATCGGTGATATTGGAATTCATCACAACCCTAGATAACAGACTTAGTTACGACACATATCTAAGGCTAATAAAATCTTAAATAAAGTAAATGACATAAAGTAAATGATGGAAAGTAAATGCTGGAAATTAAATAAAGTAAATGCTGGAAAGTAAATGCGGGAAACTAAAAAGGGAAAAGTATAATAAAAGAAAATGTTGGGATTAGATGATCCACTTTTATTACTACTATTTTAGATATCTCCCTTATTATAATATATTAACTTTGTGTGATATTACCAACCGATCATATAGGCGATATCCTGATTAAGTAAAATTAATAATTAATTCCAACCGACCATACATGCGGTATCCAATTTAGTCAGGTTAAAACCAATTTCATTAAGTCCAACCGACCATAAGGCGATATCTTCATTAAGTCAGGTTTTTAAATAGTTATTATATTATAAAAGGGAGATTAATCTAAATATTAGTAATAAAAGCTAGCCTTTCACCACAGCAAGGGGGAGTTACCTCCTCATTGCTGAAAAGTAAATACCGAAAAGTAAATAACAGAAAAGTAAATTGTGTAAAATAAATAAAATTAAATGTTGAAAAGTGAAGACTGAAAAGTAAAGAAAAGAAAGTGCAAATGCGAAAATTAAATACTGAAAGCTGTAAATAAACAAACAAGATACAATCTTCAGAGTATTCTTAAGGAATCCTTTAGAAGAAAGTATGAATTACAAATGAAAATTCGGCCTGAATTTATAGGAAAATTTTTACTCCACGCGTCGCGACGCGCCGTTGATGAAGGACATGTTGCACGAACTTCCGGAGATGAGGACACGTGGCAGGGTCAATATTATTATCTTAATAATTGGCTTCGCTTCGCGACGCGTAAGGCTTCCTACGTCGCGATGTTGACGTCATCATGACGTAAGCAATGACGTGTTCTGTCGGCAACATGTGATGGTGACATGTGTCCCGACACATTTTAGTAGATTTCCTGTGATGTTGACACGTGGCAGGCACACGTTAGCATATTTGGCACACGTTAGCAGATGTTCACACGTGGTAGGCGCACGTCAGCAGATTCGGTGCCCTTTAGTAGACGGCGTATTTTAGCACGACGAATTTTAGCAAAACAACGCATTTTAGTAGGAAATTTATATTTTTGCCTTTTTGTCCGTTTTCCACTGTTTTGGCCCCGAAATGCCTCCAGAGAGTCCTGTTATTTTATTTATCTACAAAATAACACAAAACACATCAAAATATTCACAAAACTCAAGAAACTATGTGAAATATTAAGTCAAATACATGGAAAATAGTGATTTATTTACCACTCATCAATATGTTGATTGTTTCTTGTTATCGTGATATATTTTACGTTCATCGCATCGCTCATGTCATGTTTAATGCATGAACTATTCCGGTAATAACATGTATTGCATCGTGGTTTTAATTTTTACTGGAAATGGTTTGAATTGAATTTCATACGGACTTGGTATAATTACTACATGGGGTATATGGTAAAGGAAAATGGTATTGGGTTACATGTGGTAATGTTTTGGTAATGGGTTACCTGCGGTTACGTTTTGTCAAAAAAAATGGTAATGAGTTACCGTAGGTAATATTTTGGTAATGGGTTACCTGCGGTAATGTTTTGGTAAAGGAAAATGCTAATGGGTTACCGTAGGCAATGTTTTGGTAATGGGTTACCTATGGTAATATTTTGGTAAAGGAAAATGGTAATGGGTTAACAAAGGTGACGATTCGGCAGAGGGTAACCTGTGGTAACGTTTGGTAAAGGTTACTGGTTAAAGTTACTGGTAAATAAATCATAAATGGTGTTGGGTTACCATAAGTGATGATTCGGTAAAGGGTCACCTATAGTAACATTTGGTAAAGGTTACTACTAAAAGTTACTGGTAAATAAACCATAAATGGTAATGGGTTACCATAGGTGATGATTCGGTAAAGGGTCACCTATGGTAACATTTGGTAAAGGTTACTGGTAGAAGTTACTAGTAAAAGAACCATAAATGGTAATAGGTTACCATAGGTGATGATTCGGTAAAGGGTCATCTATGGTAATGTTTGGTAAAGGTTACCAATAAATGTTACTGGTGAAAGAACCATTAATGGTAATGGTTAAATATGTTCTAAAGAAGAACATCAAAATCTTGACTGGTTGCCCTGTAGCGTCTACCAAGACCCGATGGCCTCATTTTACTGTAAATGTTTTATCGATTTGTAAAGGTTTATTTTAAAATCAAAGTTTTTAAGAGCTGTATTTTTAAATGGAACGTCATTTCATTCATGCATGAAAATTTCTTGCTGGGCTTAGGCTCACTGTGTCTTTTGTACAAGTGATCATCTGTTAGAAGAATATAGTGATCTAGTAGTTGGTGGTTGTGCGACAGTTCCATGATGGTGGCTCATGTGACAAGGTACCACGTCTTTTTATTTTGATTATTGTTTAAGGCATTAGAGTAATAAGTCTCAAGGATAGTGAGGTCTTTGGGGAATCTAGTGTGTTAACTAAGTCTATATATTAAATTTATCTTGACATTTGGATTGAGTAATAATAATTTTACTTCTAAAAATGACTTTCAATTTGGCATCATTAGTGTTTGTGTTTAAATATCAAATGAGTGTAAAGTTAAAGTAGAATTTGGTAGCGTTCCGGCTCTATACTCCTTTGGGTAAGGTGGTTATAGGCCTTGTCATTACAGTTGGTATCATAAAGAGGTTTTTCGTTCCTCATAAATAGAAGACAGAGTCATATGAGCATCATGGATCGGCACGACCATCAACAAGTAAGTACATATAAATAATAAAAACCTTATATAGTAAACTATATAGGTTGGTTACTATAAGTTATTGATGATTGATATGAAGTATGTAAAAATTATATTTACGTAATTTTAACATCGTCATAGAGCCGCAAGCGAGGAAAGATTCGAATTAACTTAACATATGTGATTATTTGTCCATATAATTGACCGTAGGTGTTAATTAATTCAGGTAAAGATGGCTCATTTAAGGAGAACACCCATAGCGCTAAGGGGCTGAAACCCTTGGCAATGTTTGAAGTCATTTTATGAGTATCAAAGGAACCGTGATCATACATTGGAGGAGTATGTAGAGCAATTAGTCATCATCCCGGAGGCCTACAGAGCCATAGTATGTGATAAAGCCGAGCCTCAAAACGGATTTGATCATTAGCAAGATGTCTGAATGGGAGGCTAGGTGTAGGCACTGCATTTTTACATATAAGTCCCGATGATGAGCCTCGTGCGGAGGCACTACCTCTTAAGTCGCATAAGTCTCGGGAAATGGACGTCGGAAGGGAAAGTCAAGAATTGATACCTTGTTGAATTTAATTCGCTTGTTTAGCTTCGGGTTCGCTCGTTGGACCTCCGTTTCAAAATTATCCTCTGCCCAAAACCCTATCTTCGCTCTCTCTCACGCCTATCTTCATTCCATAGCTTTTCATGCATGTGCCCCTTCAACTTCTAGCCATGCATACGTAAAACACCAAATAAATCCTATTCTCTCTCTTCTCTCTTCCTTGCTCACACTCGGCAAACACAAGGACACCTCACTCACACTCGGTCCCACACAGCCCACTACCTATTACACACACAACCGAACACACAACCCTCACGTTATTACCTCCTACACATTAAAACCCCATGCACAACCACGTTCAGCACCCCACACGCCCTTCATGAGACACGTCCCAAGCCAACAAATCTCAACCTAAACTTAGCAAGAAGCTCACGTAAACATGCATCCACTCACACCACTCAAAGAGACCCTACTTTGACACCTCATACACCACTTAACAACAATAAAATAAGAAACCTAAAGCCTACCAACGTGAATTACAAGCCAAAAACCATTGATCCTCACGTCCCTAGCATGCAGCCCATGCACAAGAAGCCAAAGCCATTTAATCAAGCAAACCCCACATCATTTAAGCCTAGCACCCCACGCCCCTTGACTAAGCTACCTCCCTTTCCAATTTTTCAACAAAGTAGCCACCCAATTAATAAGCCTCTTACAACATTATCCTACCCAATTAATGCACCCATTTTTCCTATAAAAATAACCCAAAATCCTATTATCTTTCCCCTAGCAGATACATAGCACACATACAAGACAAGTCTCTCATCTTCTCTCCATTCACTCATGTCCACTGCCCCTAAACCAGCCCCTCATTGCAGCCTCTGATTCATGCCTGAAGACCCTTCACTGCACAGCCACTAACATGTCCAAATAGCCCCATTCACTCACGCCCACTGCCTCTGAAACAACCTCTCACTCACGCACCAAACTGACCTTGAATCAGCCCCATTCACTCACGCCTACTGTCCCTGAATCGGCCCCTGAAATCAGCCTTTGTTCATGTCAAAACACCCCTGGAATAAGCCTTCATCTCACGCCCAAAATAGCAACAAATAACCTCTTCACTTTGTCCCACATCGCCTACGAAATCCCCTCTCATTGTTCACGCCAATTGCACTCAAACAGCCCCCCCACTCACGCTCACTGGCCCCTAAGGAACTAGCCCTTCATCACGCCCTACACTACCTTCAATCTCACACGCCACTGACCAGTTAAATAGCCCTCCAAACACGCAGATCAGCCCTCCATTCTGCCCCTTAAGTTCACGCCTAAACTACCTTGAACCACCCCCTTAACCTCACGTCCAAAACCCTTCAGTGCAGCCCCTGAAACACGCAAATCAGCCCTTCATTATGCCACTTTAGTTCACGCATAAACTGCCTTGAACCATCCCCTTAACCTCACATCCAAGACCCTTCAGTGCAGCCCCTGAAACACGCAAATCAGCCCTCATTTGTGCCCCTTTAGTTCACGCCAAAACTACCTTGAACCAGCCCCTTAACCTCACGTCCAAGACCCTTCAGTGCAACCCCTGAAACACACAGATCAGCCCTCCATTCTGTCTCCCTATTTCACGCCAAACAGCCCCTGAAGTTGTCCCAGAAACCACCAAAAACTCACGCCCACTGCCTCTAAATACCGCATATTCTGCCCTCTAAACTGCCAGTAAATTACCGTATAAAACTGCACATCGCACCTGTAAAAACCGCACAGTTATAACACCAAAATAGCCCCGCATTACCGCAAGACAGTAAGCTGAAACCGTGATCGGAAACCGCAATGAAACAGAGTGAAAACAGTGACCCAAACAGCAAAACAGCAAAGGAAAACGCCGAACTCGTAGACCGTAGGAGTTGCGAAGCATCAACCCTTTCGACAACCGAATACCGCATTTTCGAGAGACAACAAAAGAGGTTAGAACTGAAGGCACCCCTTTTATTTATTATCCTTTATTTGTAGTTATTTTATTACTTTATTTTGCATGAGTATTGTGGATTAGTGTATGATGTGATTTCCGGATGAACGGAATATGTGTTATCTCTTGCAGTATATCAGATGGAAACCCGGATATAAATTCCATAGCCGAATCCGAATGGACGGTATTGTTGTTTGCACTCGGGATACAATGCCCCGTACCACTTGAGAGATTCACATATTTCCTTTCATCCAACCTTGTATTCGAGCATGATTAGGTTGTTAGTATGTTATTTGTTTCTAAGCATGATTTAGCCGTTAATACGTTATTTCTTTATGCATGATTTAGTTATTTACCTTTCGCAATATGAGTTTAATTTACGTTTGTGTTTAAGTGATTATTTATATATTCTTGGTATTTGATGATTCAACATGCTCATTGTGTGATATTGTACGTTTGTCGTTAGGAGAATTTACTTTTAAATCAAACAAACTTACATTTAGGCTGTATATGAACTTAGATGTAGATTACTTTTGCAAATGTATGTTGTGTAAACTTGGTCAAATTATTGCACAAATCCGTTCATTACAAGTGGCATAAGTAATGGACCATTCCGAACTCAACGGTTTGAGGTATTCCCTTGCGAGGGGTGAGTGCGGCCTTAAATCATTTCCCAGTTCACACTAGGTGGCGACTTCATTTTATTTCTCCGATTTAGTCTCCCGCGGGCTACTCCGTACTCCCAACGGGGCCGCGAGCCTGGAACAGCATCGCCGAATTTATGTGTCCTATAGTCTGACGACTCCACTTGGGATAGAGAATCGGCCCCGAAATAATGTCTTGTAATGTTTGTGATTTGTGCTTTAATTAACCATGTCTACTGTGGGTTTAGGGGGTTTAATCAAAAGCATTATTAAGGCTAGGTGATGGTTTGGTGTCTTCCTTCACTCACTACCTTTCTATAAGGAAAAACTGTGAATGCACCTAGATAATCATTTACCCGTAGCTCACTGTGACCGACTAATTTGGAGGACTCATTGTTTATTCCTGTCACCAAGCGATAAGAGCCTAAGAGGCTTGTGTTTTTAAGAGAGTTCGCTCTGCCCTCCCTCTGGGGAATCTACAATGAGAAATCCATTTGACAGTCAGTCACACACTATAACTCGTTGGCATGTACCTTAAGGTATAAAAAAGGTGCTCTCACTTGGTCGATCGAACCCTTGAGTGGGAAGTCCTAGTTGTGGGCAATCCTTCATCAGCGAGAGCCTTTGTTTACACTCCTATAAACCTACATGTGAACCATAGTTGTATGACCAGTAGAAATTATCTCTTTATGTTTATGTCTGGATCATTGTTATTTGGATACAGTTGGACTTTTTGTCAAGAGATATGAACTTGTTGGGCCATTTAAACTGGGCCAAGTTCATGTCCTTTGGCAATTGGGCCAAAAGCTTCTAAAATACCGATGTGTCATTTTGTGTTTAGGCCTCTTATCATTTGAAGTTATTTAGCCATGTTATCGTAAAAGTATAAACTTGTTGGGCCTTTTCAACTGGGACAAGTTTGCACCGCGCAATAGTATGATTGAATACTTTAAAATGATAATAGGCCGACTTATATATCTCATGCATCGTACGCATCTCATACACCCTCATGCATACACGCATCATGCTAACCCTTGTGTTTAAAAGCCATCATAGATACCCGTTGGGTTAGGGAGGAGGGAAGACTCACCAAAAGGCCAATAACAAATATGAGTAGATCAGAGAATGAGGTATCCCGTGTGGATCAGTTGGAAACCAGTCTCACCAAGGTTAGTGAACAGTTACAAGCCTTGACTACTGCTATGGCTAATATGGTTGTGCCCCGTGCTGGGGGAAGCTCTGAGAATGAGAGGCGTGAAGAGCCTCCGAACAGGTTGGGTGATGATATCCCTGTTTTTGATAATGACATGGCTGAATATGCGGCCGGAAGAATAGCTGGGTCTCAGGCTGAGATACAGAAACTCCGTGATCAAGTGGAGTCAATTACCCGTAAATTAAAGGGTAAGCATGAAGACTTACTGGACTATGAGGCGATGACCTTTGAGGAGCAGCTACCAGCTCAGTTTAAGATGCCCGACATAGCCAAATTCAATGGGAATGGGGATCCGAGGGTCCATCTCCGACAGTATGTTTCTGAAATGAGCTCAGTGGGCTTGACACAATGCCATGTTCAGAAGATGTTTGGGATGTCGCTCGAGGGGGAACCCGCAGTATGGTACCATAGCCTTGAAAGAAAGGTTAAGGAAGATTGGAGGGAACTGGCAGACGCCTTTCTGAAACAGTATGTCACAGATTTAAATATTGATTTGTCACTCCACGATTTAGAGAACACCAATTAGAAGTTAGAAGAAATCTTCAAAGACTTTGTGGATCGCTAGAGAAGCCAACTTTTGAAGATGCAGACTCGGCCCTCAGAGAATGACCAAATCAAGATGATTATCAAGGGTACTAGGCCCTCAATCTATGCCAATATGAGGAGGATGACCTCCATGATTGCAGATTTCCGACAGCTGAGGGAAACTGTCATGGATATTGAAGAAGAGGAAGCCGAGAATCGGAAGTTTTATACCGTGAATAGGAGAACTGTTGGAGAATCCTCAGGTACTAAGCCTGTTTCTGTGGAAGTTGCTGCCATTAAGATCAGCGTTTTTCTAACTTGGGTAGACCTTTGTCCAAAGTACTTGAGAAGTTAACAAGACAAGGACTCTTGAAACCCTTGGAGCCTAAACCACTCCCAAATCCTCCCCCACCAAAGCTCAATATGAACCGCTACTGCCACTTCCACCAACAACATGGCCATGACACCGATAGTTGTGCCCGTCTCCGCCATGAGATTCAAGACTTAATTGACTCCCACAAAATTCCTGACCCCGAAAAAGAACAGTGAAACACACACAAAAACCCTATACCCAACTACATGACCAACTCCGGCCTACCGGAAAGCCTCGTCCTCCGAACTCTCAACCACCAAGCTTCTTACATGGAGAAAAGAGAGGGCAGTAGTGAAGAACCATAGGCCGAGGAAGAAGGCAATGCTGCGAATAATAAAACTGTCCTTTCTGGTTTATTTCCTGCATTTTTGATAAAGACATTGACTTCGTCTATCTGTTTGAACCTTTTTTCTGAATAAAAATAAAGACGTGCATTTCGCTTACTTGCCTATGTATCTTCCTTTCAACCTACAACATGAGTGTGTTTAACAAAAGCATTCAACCCTGGTATTATGATACTCAGCGATGTTTAGAACTTGGGGAATCCTCGGAAGAAGCAAACAGAAGAGCCAGGATAGCCATTCAGAAAATGGGAAATAGGGCAGTGAGACTGTCAAACTTATAGGGGAATGAATTCACCGAGATGATCAATGTGGATAGATTGAAGCAGTACTTTACCTGAGGGAAAGAAGACTGAGCAATCACCAAGTGAACTTGCAGAAGACCTAACCTGACGGGATAGGAAACTCATGCATGCATGCATACACGTGATATACTTGCATTCTTTTTGTGTTTTGTCTGTTTTATGTTTGCAGGTTCCGGTAAAAAAGAACCGAACTCCAAGGGGGCGACTGAAGATACGTGTAGGCACACGGCGCCAAGGAGCACGATACGGATCTAACCCACCAGACACAGGGAGTACCCCTACACTTGCATTTGTACGCATCACCTACACACATCTTTATTCTGTTGTTTTGTATTCACAGGTTTCGAAGAAGAAAAAAGAGAAAGAGGCAAAGGCAAGCCAACCAGAAGCAGCAACAGTGTTATCAGTTTCAAGAATGAATCAGTGTAGGTTTCGGGGATGAGTCCCAGAGTTAAAGCCCACGATGATATGAGTTTCGGGATGAGTCACAGGGTTGAAGCCCGTATCAGCACAAGTTTTCAATAATAAATCCCAGGGGACGAAGCCCAGCTTATCAGTAGTGGAGAGGAATAACTCCCTGGAGAGATATAAGTCTTTGATAGTTAGACGTATGTCCGGTGATGACATTGTTTGCTGTATGGAGAAGCCTCAGAAATGATAAGTGCGAGACGTGCTCCCATCCGGTATTCTGAATGAATTGATCTCGGCTAGACTCACGAGCACTTGATTACAGAATCTCAACAGTAGAAGCCTGAGTAGTTGGCGAGATGACTAGTTGAAGAGATGATGGATCAGTGAATGACCATTTGCCTGGATGTCCACCCTGGTTTACTTATACTACGATATATGATATGGTGGGAAACAAAGAAGAAGTCTCTGCAATGAAAAAAAAAATTAGACCGCCTATAATCGATGAGCATGAAGCTACCCATGGGCGAGTATTAGGACCACCATGAGGAGAAATGCTACCTTAAAGGGTAGGTGTGTCAAAGAGAAAATGAAAAAGAAAGAATGAAAAGAATACAGAAAAATAGACAAGAAAAAAAGAAGAAAACCATATCATGTTGGGTATGACGAAGTAATCACAGAGTGTGATTAAGACATCTAGGTTGGTTAGACCCACAGATCTAATTCTCCGAGACAAAATCATCGAGTTGGCTTACTTAAGGAATAAACTGTGAAAGAGCCTTGGCACGCACACAGTAGGAGTCTAGTTCAGATCACTTATTCAGACGATCGCAGTTGAATGTATCGAGTACTTTGAAGGTTCTCAGGTTTCGACGCAAAGCATTCGTTGAGGACGAAAATATGTCTACCTATCAGGATTATCTCGAGAAGAGGTAATACAATATGTTGAAATGAAACATCAGCATCAGTAGCAATCTTTCCGGGTATGGCACTCTGGGGGCGAGGCCCACATCATTATCAGTATCAGTCTTGCTGGGTATGGCACTCTGGAGGCGAGGCCCACATCATTACCAGTATCAGTTTTTTCGGGTATGGCACTCCGGGTATGGAGACATCAGCATCATTTTTTCCAGGTACGGCACTCCGGGTATGAAGATATTACTGCGACGCCTTGGGTATGAGGTTTAGCACACCAGGTACGGCACTCCGGGTATGGAACACTACTACGGCACTCCGGGTATGGAGATATTACTGCGACGCCTTAGGTATGAGGTTTAGCGCGCCAGGTACGGCACTTCGGGTATGGAGATATTACTGCGACGCCTTGGGTATGAGGTTTAGCATGCCAGGTACGGCACTCCGGGTATGGAGATATCACTGGGACACTCTAGGTATGAAGACGCAACCGCGACACCTCGGGTATAGGGTTTAGCATACCAGGTACGGCACTCCGGGTATGGAGACACTACTGCGACACTCTGAGTATGGAGATGCAATCGCGACGCCTCGGGTATGAGGTTTAGCACGCCGGGTAAGGCGCAACCATAATCAACTCAAAGAAATAAGCAAGTCATGTGACAGTTGGCAAGCCAGGTAAGTAAAAATGCAATGCACGAACTTTGATAGGACTGTCATTGTCACACACTGCAAAGATCCCATCAAAGTGGGGGCGGCTGTAGGCATTGCATTTTTACATATACGTCCCGATGATGAGCCTCGTGCGGAGGCACAACCTCTTAAGTCGCAGAAGTCGCGGGAAATGGACGTCGGAAGGGAAAGTCAAGAATTGACACCTTGTTGAATTTAATTCGCTTGTTTAGCTTTGGGTTCATTCGTTGGACCTCCGTTTCAAAATTATCCTATGCCCAAAACCCTATCCTCGCTCTCTCTCATGCCTATCCTCATTCCAAAGCTTTTCATGCATGCGCCCCTTCAACTTCTAGCCATGCATACGTAAAACACCAAATAAACCCTATTCTCTCTCTTCTCTCTTCCTTGCTCACACTCGGCAACACACAAGGACACCTCACTCACACTCGGTCCCACACAGCCCACTACCTATTACATACACAACCGAACACACAGCCTTCACGTTATTACCTCATACATATTAAAATCCCATGCACAGCCACATTCAGCACCCCACACGCCCTTTATGAGACAAGTCCCAAGCCAAAAAATCTCAGCCTAAACTTAGTAAGAAGCTCACGTAAACCTGCCTCCACTCACACCACTCAAAGAGACCCTACGTTGACACCTCATACACCACTTAACAACAATAAAGCAAGAAACCTAAAGCCTACCCACGTGAATTACATGCCAAACACCATTGATCCTCATGTCCCTAGCATGCAGCCCATGCACAAGAACCACCCCATTAACCTCACGTCCAAGACCCTTCAGTGCAGCCCATGAAACACGCATATCAGCCCTCCATTCTGCCCATTTAGTTCACGCCTAAACTGCCTTGAACCAGTCCCTTAACCTCACGTCCAAGATCCTTCAGTACAGCCCCTGAAACACACAGATCAGCCTGTTGGATAATATGACCCATAGCGTCACTATTTGCACAGATCATTGTGTTGTTGTAGCAAATTAACTATGTAATAAGGAAATTGCACTGTCATCATTTGTGATTAGATCACCATAGATATATAAATGAAGAGAGGTCCCTATGATTAGTTCCTGGATTGAGATGATATGAGACAGTATCAGTCCACAAAGGATTAATCATTAAATATCCCTAGCCGTAGTATTATCGAGACTGGACATCGATAATGCGGAATAGGCTAGTATTGCACTTGTGTGCGTTGTGAGGGCACAACGACATAGTTCTCATATATATAAGTATTGGATACTTATGCAAGTGCGATAGGAGGTCGTGTTTCACCGATGGTACGGGAAACAGCTTCGCTCTGGATAGACCCCTCGGAATCCCATTGGTATTATGACTATATGTCTATGGGAGGCCGAAATCAAGGTAGGTGTGTATAGTCTTAACCTGAGACTTGCACCGCTAATACTTACGATAATCGATAAACTTTGGTCTTGGTGGTAGGGGGCTTTAACCGGTTCTGTGTACACCACTTCTGGGTTTATCAGAGAGTCGTAGAGTATTGGGTGTGATGTCAAGACGGAAGTGTCACTTCAGTCATATTGGAGATGATGTCACGCAGGATACGGTACTAGTGCTCTTAAGTGTTGCGCACCATCGGGATATTATGACCAGGTCATAAATATCCGATTACAGAGACTATGTTACCAGACATCCGACATGTGCTTCGGACGGGGCAGACACTTATCCAGCCCCAGCCCTAGCACGTGACTATCCGATACTGGGCCAATATACACAATACTACGGTATACTACGCTTGATACATATCTATATATTCCTGTAAGAATATTTCTGGAGAATTGGGTAGGCATGGCGCTTTGCTAGAAGCCAACCTTGTCTTGTAAATCGATATAAACGTAGTACGAGGTACTTACGTGTTCGGACAGTCCGACGATCGTATTTACTGCCAACATATCCGGAGATCTCATGGGTCGGTTCCTGAAGATTCACCGATGACGTATGACTCGCACTTTGATTAATCTGGGATTAATTCGAAAAGAGAGATAGAATTAATCTGGGATTAATTCGATGAGAGAGAAAATTAATCTGGGATTAATTACGGAGATATTTTATCTCGGATAAAATATCGTTAAAGAGAGAGAACGATTAATTTGGAATTAATCGGTAAAATTAATATATTCGATATATTAATCGAAATTGGATTTTGACGCGGAATTAAAATTAGATTTTAATTCGGGCGAACAATTAATTTAGAATTAATTCGTTAGCGACGTGAATAATGATTTCGCTGGGCGTAATCATTTAATTACGATGCGACGGAAAATTCGTTAATTTGGAATTAGCGAACCCGAGAGTGATTGCGAGCGCATTCGCATTTCGAATTCGAGCGCGGCACGCGAGTCACATCAAGCGTCAAATCGTTAGTCGCGTCAATTGTCAAATCAATTGTCACTTTGAGTGATGTGACTTGACAACATGTCACTTTATTAAAGTGATGTGATATGACTTAAAGTAAAAGTTGAAATGATGAAAGCTTTTGCTTTTTTGACTTTTGTACTGGTAAATGAAAAGGCTTTTGTATTTGATTTTATTTTGGAAATAAAATAAATATAAGTAAAAACCATTTGCCTTTTCTCTCTTATCTTTCACGGTTTCACGTGAACTTCCTCTCCCTCACGGTTTTGGAAACCGATTCTTGTTCTTCAAAATTCTGGGTTCCACCGAATTTTTGAGAAGCAAATCTAAGAAGATGATAAGTGCTAGCACACTCTAGGAGGCATACATAGGTGATAGGGAAGTGATTCTTTGAGCTTGGAAAGCTTGAAGCTTGGAGCTTCAATGGAGTCCATGCATGGCCGAAAATGGTGGAGTCCAAACCAGTCCAAACCGAGCAGCCCACTGTCAAGGAAAGCTACTGCCGAGCTCAATGGAGGATAAAAACGCAGCTTGTGTTCTTCCTAGCATCAAACCCATCAATGTGAGTATATTCCGCACCTCCTTTGATGTGTTCATATGCGGTTTTTTGTGCATGATTTGTTGATCTTGGGACTTGAATTGAACTCTTACAATGGTATCAGAGCTTTTGATGCATGAAAACCGAATTAGGGTTCTTGAGCAAATTTGGGGCTTTTTGATTTTAGCTTGATTCTGACAAATTGATTGTTTAAGAATGCTTATATATGATCTAATTTGAGTTATATGTAATCAATTTGATAAAAATATTGATTGGATTGATTTTCCCCAATTTGCTTATTTTTGGTCAAAACTTTAATTGGGGAAACTCGATTTAGGCATGATTTGGTTGAATTGTTTGATGAAGTATGCTTGAATGAGGTTGAATTGAAGTTGTGCATGATCAATTTCAAGAAAATTGGATTAGATCAATTTTCCCCAATTCTTTAGGTTGAACATGAAACTTGAAATTGGGTAAAATGTGTTTGAGCATGTTTTAATTGAATTGGATGTTTAAGTATGCTTAGAACATGTTTAATTGAGATTATGTGTGATCAATTTCATGAAATTGGATTGGATTCAATTTTCCCCAAATTGGAGGCTTGGCCGAAAATTGCATAACCCTAATGTCTTGGTAATTTTGTTTTGTTTGATCATTGGATGACTTAAAACAATTGGTTAATGTTGTTTTGAAGTTCAATTGGATTGAATTTTGATTTGGAACATTTTTTCCTTTTAAAGTGGCTTGGCCGAATCTTTATGGACATGAAATTCATTGTGATTTTGTTGTTTGATTCATTGGATGAATTGAATTGATTTGGGAAATTAAGATTGTTGACTCAATTGGATTGAAACCGAATCGAATTGAAAAACCCCTAATTGCCGAGACTTGAAAGCATGTTAATTGGGTTTGATTTTGATTGAATTGTGTTGGACACTATTTGGTTGTTAAAGTGCATGATTAATTAGGCTAATTGATATTTTAGAAATGTTAATTGGGTAATTGATTGTGTATACACTTAGGTTAATTAATTGTGAAATTTGGAATTTTATAAGTTAATTAATTTGGGCTTGATTTTGGAAATTGGGCTTGTTAGGTTGTAATTGGGCTTTGGGCTTTGTTGTAACAAAGTTGGGTTTAGGCAAAATTGGTTGGATCCAATTAGGCCCCAAACCGAATCCAAAAGGTCCAATTATGACTTAATGGACCTTAATTATTTAATTGGGCCTAATGGGCCAAAATTAATTTAAAGGCTTATGGGGTAACTCCCGGATTGGATTTTGGTTGTTCGATTTGACCCGAGTTGACCAAAAGTCCACGCCTATAGAAATTAATTAAAAGCTCATTGGACTTTAATTAAATAAAACATTAGATGTTTATCGGGCTTTGAGACCCGTTGCGATTAAATTTGGAATTTAAGTCGTAAAGGTTCGTTAATAAAAGTGTAATATTTAATTTAGAATAAATAATGATTAGAATTAAATACGTATTAAATTGGATTTAATTATGTAATTTAATCTAATTCGTGGAAATCGTACTTTGAGTACGTGTTCGCAATAACGAGTTTGACTCGAACAAAAATCAAATCTTTGTTTGAACATTGGATGATCACTAATAATCAAGATTAATTAATTTGATTGATTGATTGATAACATGCTTGTATGAATACATGGTTGTGATGGTTGAATAATGTATCGGATGGATATTAGTCTGGTTGGGCGATTTTGGAAATTGTAATAAATTTGATTTATTAAATTGGACCTGCGTGTCCAGCCTTATCTTCTTTCTCTTGTATTCTCTTCTCACCTATTCCCCTCTATATATATGAGGTTTCTTTAGAAGTGTAGTGTAACGGGTAGAAGTAGTACAAGTGCTAGCTTGAGTGAGAAAGGGAGAGATTTGATCTAGGATCAATGTGTAAAGTATCCATCCGCATATCATTATTATTTATTTCATACTCGCTTTATTATGTATTTAGAATGCATGTTTAAAGGGTGTATGATGATGAGACCTAACAAAGATAATTAAATTGGTAGCCATTTGCACGCGAAAAAAAACCCTCGTTTTATATTAAGCAGAATATCCTTCCATTGAATGATTCTTGTTCAAGATCCGAAGTTGGCATTGGTTTTTATTGGCCAAAGTCAAGACCTTTGTCAATCAAGGATGTACTTGAATCATGAGAGTTTTGTTGCATATCGTGGTCTTGTCCAAATCGTGATTTTTATTGGCCAAAGTCAAGATCACTTTTTGTCCAATGACATTGATTACGAAACTTTCCTCGTCAATGGTCCCGCTTAACTGGAATCATTAGGTTTGTTTTTGGCCAAAGCCAAGGCCTAAATGATTCGGAGGATAGGGTTAGGAAAATGTAATGGATACATTGACATTATACATATGTTTCGGACTTGATGTCCACCTAACCGGATCTAGGAATTGGATGAGATCCAATGATCATAGAGATCTACCTAAGTTAAATAGCATACATCTTTTATTGGCCAAAGTCAAGGTTGTGTGTTATTTAACGGGATCCTAGCCCACTAGGAAACACGGTTTCCCGAGTACTCGACAGAGGGTTAGAGGCTCGACGAAAAATAGTGGGAGGCAAGTATTGAATTTGCAACATTCGTTCAATTACTCGCCATACGCGCTCATTTTATTTATTTCGTCATTAGATTAAATGTTAGTTGGACTAATATTTAAATTGTTGTTTTTAATAAACAGTTGGACTGTATTATACTTGATTATATATAATTGGATTATATTAATCAATATATTTGAATTAATTAATTTCAGTTTACAGTTGATTTTATAATTGGATTATAGTAATCAATGTAATTGAGGTTAATTAATTTGGATTATATTTGATTATATAGTTGGACTATTATAATCATTATAATATATAGTACCACTAATCGTTGATTAAATAGTTGGACTATTGTAATCAAGATAAGAAATTGAAAAGTTGGATATTTAAAATATAATCTGGATTAAAATATTTTAAATGATTTAATTTTCAAATTGGGAATAAATAATAAGGTTACTTTATTTGATAAAATAACTTATTGTACGTTACGCCCAAAATTAAGCAAATAGTAGAGCATAAAATCTTTGGAAGATTTATGTGATGATGACTTTAATGCTTAATTAATATACTTACAATAAATCTATCTTTAGATTTAAAAGTATTAAAATTGCAATTAATAATTCTTGAGAATTGATTTGACCATTCTAGTGGAGAAAAGTCAAAGTTTGCAATTGGGCATGTAGCACAAGGTGCACATCGTTTCAATATTCCAAAACCAAGGCTTGGCCAAAGGCTTGTGAAATATCGAAAATGATAATTGACATATCCCGAAGTGACTACCATTTGGATATGGAAGACACGAAGGAATTAAAGAAAAGGCGAGGCTCTAACTTTAAAAATGTTTGTCAAAGTTATGTTCACTACTAGTATTGAAATTAGATTTTAAATACTTAGGGTGGTACATAAAATATATGTATTGATGTTCAAATCTGCTTTGAGCAGGATACTGACTTCAAGCTAGATTGCTCTGCGAATCGGAAACGGGACGAAAGTCGCTGTTTCGACCGTAGATACCTGGTTTAGGAACTACCCTTCGGGTATGTACTTAAATTATGAACTGTTATGATGTAACTAGTTTGACTAGAAACATTATCTAATATCAGTGTTTAATCCGTTAGGATAAAAAACCTTTATATTATAGAACACTAAGTGTTTTATTATATAAAGATGATACTGAGATAAATACATTAAATATAAATAACAGAATTTATATTTTGAATATAAATAAATATCAAGCATATAAAATGACAAATAAATAGCTCAAATTGATTTGATCAATAGAGACTTATTTGTGGCATTGTTCTCTAGGACACAATTTAACGAGACTCGTATATCCACACTTTTGAAGAGTGGGTACTAGGACTGATTTGACTACTCAAATAAGGTCTACGAATCTAGTTTACTAGGTAAAGTACCTAAAATACTATTTACTAGGTAATAGTGTAAAGGCCACCGATCTGTAAACCCTATTCATGGTGAAGTAAGTGGGCCCATATCTAGCTTGGCTAGATGTGTACATGAATATTTCGTGACCTTAATGGATGTGGCATCACGTTATGGTTATGTGTTTCTTTTGAAGAACACAAATACGAAACTTTGAGTTTCGACACGAAGTATACAAACAGATCGGCTGTAGTATTATGCCGCTACGGTAAGACCGTATTGGTAAATACTTAAGCAGTAAGTTTCATACGTACATGAAAGAGTACGGTATTCTTTCATATGAGGACTCCTCCCGAGACACGTCAATTGATGTGTCAGACTAAAAACCAAGTTTTGTTGGACATGATTAGGTTTTTCGCGAGTCGCTCTGAGCTACTGTTTCCTTCAACAGGATATGTATTAACAGTGCAAAACTTATTTAGAATAAGGTTCCATGTAAATCTGTTTGACAGATATCGTATAGGATATGAACGGGAAAGAAACGGGTTTCTCATTCCTGACAATTTGGGTATGCTAGGCATAACGTTTGGATGATACCAAACTAAGGACCCAAATTGGATAAGTGCCAATATAGGTTATCCTAAGGGAAACCATAAGTATAGTACTTATAAATCTCACATGAGAACAATGTGATTGTTGCTCACCATGCGGTTTTCCTAAGAGGAATACCGATATGCAGTGGTCAGTGGGAGGATAGTGATACTCGATGAAAATCGAAGTAATACTGTTCTAGGCACAAGGTCCGTAATGGAACACAAATAGTTCATCAATGATGAATCTATACCATTAATCTTCAAATACACAAGAAACCGCGTAGATCAGTGAGAGTCAGAAAACAACCTAGGGTATGGGTTTCTGATCTCACCTCATAAAGATTTTAATCTTTTAAGGTACACCAACTGATTACGTATGAGGAAGTGATACGAGGTATCGACTCCCTATTATGGCAAAGTGCCATGAGTCCGGAATGGATTCCATGTTTAACAACTATTTTGGATACTAGTTGTTGTACCACAAGGCATTTTGCCTATGGTACATTAAACGTCTTCAAGGAAGACATACATGGAAGGCAACATACCAACGTACAAAGCAGGGCTTTGACGGAAAGGTATCGTTATCAACATTATGTTAATAACGGTTCAACCTTTTACCTGTTGCCATGGTAAATCCATTTTGAAGATGTTTGTTGATAACTGCATATTTCATTTATGAAATGCGTCAGTTGCAGATCAAAATCGCTTTCCTGAAAAGGAAACCTTTTGGAGGATGCTTTCAACATCCTGACGATTTTGTATAACCGACAAACAAGATTTGCCGGTTATTCGATCCATGTTTGGATTGAAGCAAGCATAAGGTTCTTGGAACTGACGTTTTGAAATAATCATAATAGTTTATGATTTGACTCAAAACGAAATAATTCTTGTGTATATAAGGAGGTTAGTGGGAGGGCACTGACAATGAAATTCCCATAAAACAATCGGTGAAAGCTTGGCTTTCATAAGAAATTCTCCGTAGAATTCTGGGGAGTAACAACCTTTATTCAAGGAATAAAGATCTACTGGGCTAGATTTGGAGTTGGTAACACTCTCTGAGAAATTGTACATTTAAAATGTACTTAATTGGTGTCTCATACGCTTTGAGCATATGGAGTCACTATCGGGTCAATCCAAGTGATAGTCACTGGATTGAAGATTAAAGAACATCTGTTAGTATCTGAGAGAACTAAAGATGTTGTCTTAAACTATGGAGATGGAGAACTTGAAGTGACTGGGATCACTGTTACAAGTTTCCAAACCGGTAAATACTGCGGTACTATAAAGTTTGAACACTGGGACAGTGAGCTGGAAATCTTCCGAGCAAGATAACTGTGTTCGAATTAACAACAAATGCGGATTATTGCTGCAGCTGAGGCAGCAATAGAAGCCATTTGGATCGATAATAAATCTAATTAGATTAGATATAATTCTGTTAGCAGCTGAGCTAGGCGTCAGCACAGGCTAAAGAATTAAAGGTCTCATCGACGATCCAGATATATACTTCTATATCATCTGATTCGTTCGGATCATACATCGTGGCGATGTGATGATCGTGTAAATCGCGTCAGACGATAATTAAGCAAATCCGCTGACGAAAACCTTTCCTCAGCAATTTGAGCGAATTGTACATAGTTCGGGTGTTAGACACTCGAGTGACTGGCTATGTGCCAAGTGGGAGATTGTTGGATATATGACCCATAGCGTCACTATTTGCACAGATCATTGTGTTGTTGTAGCAAATTAACTATGTAATAAGGAAATTGCACTCTCATCATTTGTGATTAGATCACCATAGATATATAAATGAAGAGAGGTCCCTATGATTAGTTCCTTGGATTGAGATGATATGAGACAGTATCAGTCCACAAAGGATTAATCATTAAATATCCCTAGCCGTAGTATTATCGAGACTGGACATCGATAATGCGGAATAGGCTAGTATTGCACTTGTGTGCGTTGTGAGGGCACAACGACATAGTTCTCATATATATAAGTATTGGATACTTATGCAAGTGCGATAGGAGGTCGTGTTTCACCGATGGTACGGGAAACAGCTTCGCTCTGGATAGACCCCTCGGAATCCCATTGGTATTATGACTATGTGTCTATGGGAGGCCGAAATCAAGGTAGGTGTGTATAGTCTTAACCTGAGACTTGCACCGCTAATACTTACGATAATCGATAAACTTTGGTCTTGGTGGTAGGGGGCTTTAACCGGTTCTGTGTACACCACTTCTGGGTTTATCAGAGAGTCGTAGAGTATTGGGTGTGATGTCAAGACGGAAGTGTCACTTCAGTCATATTGGAGATGATGTCACGCAGGATACGGTACTAGTGCTCTTAAGTGTTGCGCAACCATCGGGATATTATGACCAGGTCATAAATATCCGATTACAGAGACTATGTTACCAGACATCCGACATGTGCTTCGGACGGGGCAGACACTTATCCAGCCCCAGCCCTAGCACGTGACTATCCGATACTAGGCCAATATACACAATACTACGGTATACTACGCTTGATACAGATCTATATATTCCTGTAAGAATATTTCTGGAGAATTGGGTAGGCATGGCGCTTTGCTAGAAGCCAACCTTGTCTTGTAAATCGATATAAACGTAGTACGAGGTACTTACGTGGTCGGACAGTCCGACGATCGTATTTACTGCCAACATATCCGGAGATCTCATGGGTCGGTTCCTGAAGATTCACCGATGACGTATGACTCGCACTTTGATTAATCTGGGATTAATTCGAAAAGAGAGATAGAATTAATCTGGGATTAATTCGATGAGAGAGAAAATTAATCTGGGATTAATTACGGAGATATTTTATCTCGGATAAAATATCGTTAAAGAGAGAGAACGATTAATTTGGAATTAATCGGTAAAATTAATATATTCGATATATTAATCGAAATTGGATTTTGACGCAGAATTAAAATTAGATTTTAATTCGGGCGAACGAATTAATTTAGAATTAATTCGTTAGCGACGTGAATAATGATTTCGCTGGGCGTAATCATTTAATTACGACGCGACGGAAAATTCGTTAATGGAATTGGAATTACCGAACCCGAGAGTGATTGCGAGCGCATTCGCATTTCGAATTCGAGCGCGGCACGCGAGTCACATCAAGCGTCAAATCGTTAGTCGCGTCATTGTCAAATCAATTGTCACTTTGAGTGATGTGACTTGACAACATGTCACTTTATTAAAGTGATGTGATATGACTTAAAGTAAAAGTTGAAATGATGAAAGCCTTTTGTTTTTGACTTTTGTACTTGGTAAATGAAAAGGCTTTTGTATTGATTTTATTTTGGAAATAAAATATAAATATAAGTAAAAACCATTTGCCTTTTCTCTCTATCTTTCACGGTTTCACGTGAACTTCCTCTCCCTCACGGTTTGGGAACCGATTCTTGTTCTTCAAAATTCTGGGTTCACCGAATTTTTGAGAAGCAAATCTAAGAAGATGATAAGTGCTAGCACACTCTAGGAGGCATACATAGGTGATAGGGAAGTGATTCTTTGAGCTTGGAAAGCTTGAAGCTTGGAGCTTCAATGGAGTCCATGCATGGCCGAAAATGGTGGAGTCCAAACCAGTCCAAACCGAGCAGCCCACTGTCAAGGAAAGCTACTGCCGAGCTCAATGGAGGATAAAAACGCAGCTTGTGTTCTTCCTAGCATCAAACCCATCAATGTGAGTATATTCCGCACCTCCTTTGATGTGTTCATATGCGGTTTTTTGTGCATGATTTGTTGATCTTGGGACTTGAATTGAACTCTTACACAGCCCCCATTCTGTCTCCCTATTTCACGCCAAACAGCCCCTGAAGTTGTCCTAGAAACAACCAAAAACTCACGCTCACTGCCTCTAAATACCGCATATTCTGCCCTCTAAACTGCCAGTAAATTACCGTAAAAAACTGCACACTGCACCCAAAAAACCGTACAGTTTTATCACCAAAACAGCCCCGCATTACCGCAAGATAGTAACCTGAAACCGTGACCAGAAACCGCAGTGAAATGGAGTGAAAACAGCGACCCAAACAGCAAAACAGCAAAGGAAAATGCCGAACCAGTAGAGCAGAGGAGTTACGAAGCATCAACCCTTCCGACAACCGAATACCGCACTTTCGAGAGATGACAGAAGAGGTTAGACCTGAGCGCACCCCTTTTATTTATTATCCTTTATTTGTAGTTATTTTATTACTTTATTTCGCATGAGTATTATGTGTTATCTCTTGCGGTATATCGGATGGAAACCCAGATATAAATTCAATAGCCGAATCCGAATGGACGGTATTGCGGTTTGCACTCGGGATACAATGCCCCGTACCACTTGAGAGATTCACATATTTCGTTTTATCCAACCTTGTATTCGAGCATGATTAGGTTGTTAGTATGTTATTTGTTTCTAAGCATGATTTAGCCGTTAATACGTTATTTCTTTATGCATGATTTCGTTATTTACCTTTCGCAATAGGAGTTTAATTTACGTTTGTGTTTAAGTGATTATTTATTTATTCTTGGTATTTGATGATTCAACATGCTCATTGTGTGATATAGTACGTTTTTCGTTAGGAGAATTTACTTTTAAATCATACAAACTTACATTTAGACTGTATATGAACTTAGATGTAGATTACTTTTGCAAATGTATGTTGTGTAGACTTGGTCAAATTATTGCACAAATCCGTTCATTACAAGTGGCATAAGTAATGGACCATTCCGAACCCAACGGCTTGAGGTCTTCCCTTGCGAGGGGTGAGTGTGGCCTTAAATCATTTCCCAGTTCACACTGGGTGGCGACTCCATTTTATTTCTTTGATTTAGTCCCCCGCGAGCTACTCTGTACTTCCAACCGGGCCGCGACCCTGGAACAGCGTCGCCGAACTTCTGTGTCCTACACTAGGATCATGGAGACTATATGAGAAAGTGTAAATAAGAGCCCTCTAAATGACACCTCGCGGTACGATGCCTTCCTAAGAAGATACATGAGATATTGTCGGCACAAGAAAAATGTGAATAAAAATGTCAAACGTGCCATTAATTATTGGAAGAATGATAGGGAAGGATACCATTGGTTTCTTAAAGTGGCCTCCCTGCCTAGAGTCGTTATCGATATTTGTAAAGATAAATAGATTATCACATTTTTAGTTTAGAGTATTTAGGGTTACTTCAGTTGACTTTTTACTAAATATAAAGCTATTGCTTTGCTGGTTCAATAAAGAGACAATATATTATTTTCCTTTCAAGTATTAGCCTGTGATGATTGTGATCTTATATACAAATATTGAGCGTTATAATAGCATGCGAATGTACTATCATGAATTGATGTAATTTTGGGGCACGTTTAATGTACAAACAGAAAAATGAACCGACGTGGAAAGGGTAGGAAAGTCAGCGCTGGATGACAGGGCAGATCGGAACAAGATGCATCGAATATTGTGCTAGAGCAGAGAGTTGTACCTACAGACCCGGGAGCTGGGAATTAGCATATAATGACCCGGATCTTGGATCTAATGCAACAACAGCAACAACAACATACGAAACCAATACATGGGATGACGGAGATGAAGCAGCGAGCACCACAGAGATCCGATATTATAGATAGGTTCAGGAAGATTAATCCAAGGGAATTCACAGGAAGTATTTATCCACTTGTGGCCGATGAGTGGATTTGGTCGCTGGAAGTCATATTCAAACACCTCAGACTCACGGATGCTTAAAGGATACATTACGTAACTTTTATGTTGGCTACTCACGTACGCAATTGGTGGGATGGAGCCAAACACTCTGTGAATCTTGAGAATATCACTTGGAGAAGGTTTAAAGAGATGTTTGATCTCAAATATTTCCCCAAATATGCAAAATCAAGACAGGTCAATGAGTTTTTGGAAATTAAACAAGGAAGCATGATAGTGGTGGAACTGGTGATGAAATTTGAAGAAGGATGCAGATATGTCTGTTTTTCGTGGAGAATGCGGATAAAAAGAATGATCACTTTTTGAAGGCACTGAATTCTAGAATTAAGAGCCTGGTAAGAATATGTGCTCCTGAAACATATGAAGAATCAGTGGATAGGGCGATGATGGCCGAAGAATACCAAAAAGACATCATGAGAGACACCCAACAATCCAGACATGTTTTGATAGGAGCAACCTCTAGCCAGGCATATAGACCATGGAATCCCATAGAACATGGAACTAATCAAGGAGAACCCAAGAAATTGAGAATAGCAACGGGAAATGTGGGAACTGTGAAAATAGACGGAGCAATGCAAAGATTCGAATGGAAGTTGCAGTGCTCGAATTGCAACAAAGCTCATACTGGAGAATGTTTGGTATGTTCCAATACATGTTACTGGTGTAAGGAAATAGGGCATGTGGTCCGAGATTGCCTGAGACGGTCTACAGATCAGAAGAAAGTCACATATGGAGTTTTTGCAATGACTTAGGATCAGGCAGAGCGAGAGGATGCCACGACAACAAGTGGTAACACCTCTATCCATGGAGGTATTGCATTTACTTTAATTGATTCTTGTGCCACCCATTTATACATAGCACGATCATTGTTAAAGAAGTTATGAGTGATACCCGAAGACGTAACTATAGGATATTCTATTTCCCTACCTTCGGGTGATGAGGTTCAGAAAATGAGGAAAATTTAGTCCGCAATACATAGGACCCTTCGAAATACTCGACAAAGTGGGCGACCGAACATACCATTTGGCTCTACCACCGTCTTTGGTGGGAGTTCACAATGTTTTTCACATATTAATGCTGGGGAAATACATGGAGGATTCGAGTCATGTGTTGAATTATGAACCCCTGGAGTTGACCCCGTGTAACATCCCTGATTCATGAGATGTTATCGACAGGGGATAGGCCGTTCCCATAAGCCTCAGACTCTCTAATCATGAAAATATACTAATATTCATTCCTTTATTAATATGGGACCATATCCCATATAAAAACTCAATATATGCAAATGAAATCTTAATAATACACTTTAATAATGATTGTCTTAAAACACAAGACTACTACATAACTTTCATTTGACTCTAACTAGACTCTCTCACTCTCTCTCTGAGTTGGACTGATGGACTCCATACCCAAGTGACTGCATCAATATCCGTCCTCCCGAGCTTGTCCTCCGAGAATACCTACAACCACAGAAAACTGGGAGTGGGGTGTTAGATCGCTATTCAATCTAAGTGAGTGGATGAAAAATTGAAATACTTAAAAAATATCATTTGGTTCTAAAACCAAGGTTTCAATGAAATAACTTATAGGAAAACTATCTTTCTGAAAACTTCGCTTGAAATCTCTTTAGTAAAACTTCTCTTTCTAAAATCTACTTTTGAAAGTTTGGTTTCTGAAAACTATTTCTGATCTATGATTTTCTGAAAATTGTATCTGAAAACTTTGACGTATGGGGGTGTTACGTATCGCCGTCCCCCCATACGTCTAACTAGAGCCAGCAGTGTAAATCCATGTCTTTGGGGCGTTACGTATCACCGTCCCCCAAAACATGCCACTACTGTCCCAAGCCACAGAACTAGAACTCGGGGTGTGAATCAATGTTACCCTTCAAGCTCTGAAACTAGGGTCTAGGGGTGTTACATAACGCCGTCCCCCTATCCCTGATATAGGATCTGGGGGTGTTACATATCGCCGTCCCCGCAGTCCTCTATATGTGCATATGTCCTTTGTCCATCAATTCCAAACTTTGACAAGTTACATTATGGGGTGGGTTTTTCCCCCATGCCCAAAAAAATATAAAACTCATGTTTTAAATCTCAATGTTGTATAAAATATTTCATTTAGCATAAAACTGAAAACAAGTATGGCTAACGCCCTATGTGCTTAAAAAGTAAATCTCGTTTCGTAATAAATCAATAAGAAAATCATCTTGAAAAGAGAAGTGTCCACTCACTGTTTTTGAATTCCACTAGCCTTCCTTTGCTTCGCTGAAGATCATGTGGTTCCTGCAATGATCTATCATTGATAATTTTGATTAGAAACTGGACTAAAAATATATAGATCGAAACGAGTTAGGTTTGCTTATTTAAGTAAGGATTATCATTCTGAGGGTGTCTTATTTTTGTCATGATGCAAAATGTACATACAAGTTGATTTGAGACTTATAAGGTAGCCTCTAACGTGTTCGGGTATACGTTGCGACGCAGATTGTCCAGATAGGTGCCCTTACTTTTACCAGGCATAACGTCCTTTTGCGTCGCGATGCGACTTGCACCAGAAACATTCCTATGATAATCCCCAGATCACGACGAGATGCAGGCCTTTCTGCGTCGCTTCGCAGGGTTAATTTCTGGGCTTAAATCCATGTTTTCCTACAACCTTTTACTTCATACTTAACCCATACCTTCATACAAGCAATCAATCTCAACCTTACTTCAAAATACCATCAATATTATTCTCATTGCCAAACTATATCAAATCCTATTATCTAAACTCAATTTTGTTATCCAAATCTAGCAAACTGGGGATTTCTTACAACTATTACTTTATCATGACTAAACCCAACTAAATATCAAATTCTTATGACTTAATAATATCTTCTATCAATAAATCATTAAAACATATAAAATCCAAATCTTGGGTCAAGGTTTCCTTACCTTCTATCTCTTGAAATTCTTCATTCCTCAATCCTTCAATGGCTGCCAAGCTCTCTCATTCTTTGTTTCATTCTTCCTTCCTTTCCACTTCTCTCTCTATTCTTTTTCTTTTTCTCTTCTTCTCATTCTCTTCTTTCTTCCAACATGTTCTTCATTCTTTCTTTCTTTCATTTTTCTGTGATTTTTAAATATTGTCTTCCTTATATAGTTGGGGTTATTTCATATTTGGAAAGGTGGGGAAAAATATGGAAAAAATGGTGAAGATTTGAGATTCTTCTAGTTATGTCCATAATTTACTATTCATTCGAATTTTGTTCTGCATTTTTGACTCTCTTTTGGTCTGGTTTTGGAAAAATAATCTACATGAAAGTTGTAGGTCCCGATCTCAGCTTTTCGACGATATAAACTTTGTAAAAATCGAAGTTTGTATGAGAACGTTATCGCCCAAATACCATGGACTGTCTGGAATGGAACATCGTAAAACTTTTCGTTTCGAAGTTTCGAGGAATTTATCGACCATCCCTAAAGTCACTCAATGATTGTGCAAATATATATACTCGGATATAATTTATATTACGTAACACTCGCTCCGCGATGTAACAGTTCTACAATGCAACAGTAGTAGAAACTACCGGTCGTTACACCCCGAACTTGACCTATAAAGAGAAACCAATCCGGATTCTAGCAAAAGAGGTGAAGCAACTTCGAAATAAGGAAATAACCCTCGTGAAAGTTCTGTGGAGGAACCAGCTATTCGAAGAAGCGACATAGGAAACAGAGGAAGAAATGAAAGCTAAGTACCCAGCGTTGTTCAGGTAAAGAAATTTCGAGGATGAAATTTTTATAAGGGGGGAGACTGTAACGCCCCCGCCATAAGCTGTAGGATTGAATAACGACTTGAACAAATGATTGAATTTTTTGGTATGTTACCTAACTTTCCAATAGAAATAGGTTAGGGTGCAAAATATTTAGGACTCGTAGATTAAGAATATCAAAGTAGATCGTAAGATTTAAAAAAATAAAATAAAAATAAAAATAAATAAATAAAATAAAAGAGGGTCCCAATATTGTCGAAAATAGGGTTAAAATGATCGAGTTATAAAAGTTAGAAGATTAAATCGGTTTAGGAATAACACCAGATATACTAACAAATATTATAAACATTTAGAAAATAACCGCGTAATTAAATAGAATATCATGGACTAAACAATAAAACATTATATATTTAGTAGTATAAAAGTATAGTAGCACATACTATTGCTAAACCCTAAAACAATATAATAGTTGTT
Source organism: Zanthoxylum bungeanum (assembly GCA_019454045.1). NCBI lineage: Eukaryota > Viridiplantae > Streptophyta > Magnoliopsida > Sapindales > Rutaceae > Zanthoxylum > Zanthoxylum bungeanum. The sequence goes on along the minus strand of SKCR01018431.1, from coordinate 324,572 downwards.
GAGCCGTAGGAAAAGAGATTCACAAGCAAACATTCTCTTTCTCTCTCTGCCGTATACGACCTCCATTAGGCAAGAATTGACAGCAACCTATAAACACAAAAAAGTAAGTTATTTTTTCTTCTAATTTCAGTCTCTCTCTCTTAAGCCTTGTGTTTCTTTTTCTCTTTTTGGCAATACTCCATTATGAAATTTTAGTATTTCATGAATATTAGGTGGTAATCAAGATTTTCTTTAATCACAGATAGTAATAATTGATGGTGATTAATATATATATATATATATATATATATATATATATATATATATATAAAGAAGAATCAGACGTGACGACGCTATTCATAATGAACAGTGCCATTGCTATTTAGGAACCAGCAACGCCTGCTGCTGGTTCCAGCGAGAGAAGTTGGCATGCCGTCATGCTGTCATAAAAAAAACTAATTAATTAATTAAGTAACTAATAAACTAATAAATGAAATATTGGGTGATCTTATTTTCGGATTTTTATACTGATAATAGTAAAATGTAATTATATAGTAGTTAAATAGTTAAATAATAAAATATTAAGTGTAATAAATCATATGTGGTACATTAATAACACGATATACACATTTTTCCAGAACAGTTTAATGAATTGAATTGAGTGATATGTTTGTCGTAGAGGTAAGTAATTTTCCAACTATACCACGGGACTTATGTATTGAATTGAGTGATATGTTTGTCGTGATTGTTGAATGATGATTGGAGTCGAGTAGATTTAATATAGTTATATATGTTTACTGTAAAATATAAGTTGATTGTTTCTTGTTATCGTGCATATAGTTTACGGCTCATGTCAAGTTTAATGCATGAACTATTCCGGTAATGACATGTATTGCATCATGGTTTTAATTTTTACTGGAAATGGTTTGAAATGAATTTCATGCGGACTAGGTATAATTGCTACAAGGGGGTATATGGTAAAGGAAAATGGTAATGGGTTCCCTGCGGTAACGTTTTGGTAAAGAAAAGAGGTAATGGCTTACCGTAGGTAATGGGTTACCTGCGGTAACGTTTTGGTAAAGGAAAATGGTAATGGGTTACTGTAGGATATAGATGTTGGATGACGCTGTTCCGGGCTCGCGGCCCGGTCGGGAGTACGGAGTAGCCCGCGGGGGACTAAACCGGAGAAATAACATGGAGTCGCCACCCGGTGTGAACCGGGAAAATGATTTAAGGCCGCACTCACCCCTCGCAAGGGAAGACCTCAAACCGTTGGGTTCAGAATGGTCCCATACTTATGCCACTTATAATGATATGATTTGTGCAATAATCTAACTAAGACTAAGCAACATATTTCCAAGAATATTCTACTTCTAAGTTCACATGCATGAAAGTAATCATCATAACGACAAACATACGATATCACACAACAATCTCATGAACATGTTGAATCATCAAACACGAAAAATAAATAACAACCTAAACATAAACATAAAGAAACACCTATTGCGAAAGGAGATAACAAGATCATGCATAGAGGAATAACATACTAATGGCTAAATCATGCTTGAGAAAAAAGTAACATCCTAACGACCTAGTCATGCTTGAACACAATCTTGCGAACACATCAAATAGATGAATGCGGAAAGACAAATGGATGATAACAGCAAAAGTGTCAATAATGGAATGGCATGGTTAATTACATAATGCAAGAGAAATCACCCAATAAGCAATCATGCATGAAATGTGATGAAAAAGACTCAGTTCAGTGTATGTGCGTTCGTGTAGCGTTTGAAAACGTGTTCGAACGGTAAACAGAAGGTTCGCATTCGTATAGCATTTGAGAACGCGTTCGAACGGGACAAGACTTGATGAAATAAAACGCATGCGCGTTCGAGTAGCGTTCGTAAACGCGTTCGAACGGTAAACATAAGGTTTGCGTTCTTATAGCGTTTGAGAATGCGTTCGAACGGGACCAGGCCTGATGCATGATAGACGACGCAACACATACATAGATAAGCAAATCCACAATGTAGGACAACGTGTGCCCGATTGAACTCATTCTCATTCAATCGGGTGTACCTCATCCGGCGCGGCAAAACATCGTGGTAAGGCGGCCTTTAGGCATTTTCCCTCGAATAGAGGACCTTGAATCCACCCTAGTTAGCCCATGCATACAAGAATGCAATGCATGCGTAAATAAAGCAACGATATGGAACTTCATATGTCTGATTAAACATATCTCACATTCAATCAAACATACTTCATCCGGCGCAGCAAAACATCGTGGTAAAGGTAGCCCTTTAGGCATTTTCCCTCGAATAGAAGACCTTAATCCACCCTAGTTAGCCCATGCGCACTAGAAGGCAATACATGCTTAAATAGAACAATGATATACAAAGGGTGAATGACATGATAAAAGGCGTATCAAAATATCGTGGTAAAGGTAGCCATTTTAGGCATTTTCCCTCGAATAAAGGACCTTTAATCCACCCTAGTTATCCCATGCGCATTACATTATAATGCATATAAAATAAAGACAACAATGTAGGACTTCGTATACTCGATTGAACATATCTCACGTTCAACCAAACATAATGCGTCTGGCGCGGCAAAGTATTGTCGTAAAGGTAGCCTTTTGGACTTTTCTTCCCTCAAATAGAGAACCTTTAGACCAATATACTAAGCCCATGCGCACTACATCATCATTACACAAACAAATAACGTGCATAAAGTAAAGGGCGAAATATAAAATGCGGATAATAAACAATCAAGATAAAATGAAATGAGATATGTGCCGTTGCTCAAGTGGTACGTGGAGTTGTATCCCAAGTACAGACCGCACTACCGTCCATTCGGATTCGGCTACGGAATTTACGTCTGGGTTTCCATCCTATATACCGCAAGAGACGACACATTTCCCATTCATTCAAGGGTCACAACACACATCCATAAGCGACTCTCATGTGAAGAAAATAAATAAAACAATTAAGAGACGAATAAAAATGAATAATATATTTGATTTGTTTATTTAGGTATGTGGATTATTTAGATTGGGATGTGATTTATTTAATTTAGGAAGGATATTATTTTAATTTATGACATGTTTTAAATGTTTTAATCATTTTTGGGTGGGTTTTATGGGCTTGGGCGTGAGGCTAGCAACAAAACCAGAAGTACCGACACCGCTCGAACACCGATTCGAACACTGCACGAACGCCCGCAATCTGCTTAACATTCAAACGTGTTCACGAATGCAGCACGAATGAAAGTAGTGAACATGTGAATTGAATCCGATGACATACTTATTCTTGATTTCCGCTTCCGACATTCTTTTCCCGCGACTTTCGTGACTTAAAAGGTAGTGTCTCCAAATGAGACTCATCATAGGGACTTACATGCAAAATGCAGTGCCTACAGTTACCGTCGGTAATGTTTTGGTAATGGATTACCTGCGGTAATATTTTGGTAATGAAAAATGGTAATGAGTTACCGTAGGTAATGTTTTGGTAATGGGTTACCTATGGTAATGTTTTGGTAAAGGAAAAATGTAATGGGTTACCATAGGTGACAATTTGGTAAATGGTCACATATGGTAATGTTTGGTAAAGGTTACTGGTAAAAGTCACTGGTAAATGAACCATAAATGGTGATGGGTTACCATGGGTGATGATTCGGTAAAGGGTCACCTATGGTAATGTTTGGTAAGGGTTACTAGTAAAAGTTACTCTTAAATGAACCTTAAATGGTAATGGGTTACCATAGGTGATGATTCGGTAAAGGGTCACCTATGGTAACATTTGGTAAATATTACTGGTAAAAGAACCATAAATGGTAATGGGTTACCGTAGGTGATGATTCGATAAAGGGTCATTTTTGGTAACATTTGGTAAAAGTTACTGGTAAAAGTTAGTGGTAAATGAACCATAAATGGTAATGGGTTACCATAGGTGATGATTTGGTAAAAGGTCATCTATGGTAACATTTGGTAAATGTTACTAGTAAAAGTTACTGGTAAAAGAAACATTAATGGTAATGGTTAAATATGTTCCGAAGTAGAACATCAAAATCCCGATCGGTTTCTCTGTAGCGTATACCAAGACCCGATGGCCTCATTTTTACGGTAAATATTTTATCGATTGGTAAAGGTTTATTTTAAAATCAAAGTTTTTAACAACTATATTTTTAAATGGAAAGACATTTCATTCATGCAAGAAAATTTCCTGCTGGGCTTAGGCTCACTGTGTCCTGTGGTGCAGGTGATCATCTTTTGAAAGAATATGTTGATCTAGTTGTTGGTGGTTGTGACAGATCCATGATGGTGGCTCATGTGACAAGGAATCATGTCTTTTTATTTTGATTATTGTTTAAGGCATTAGAGTAACAAGTATCCAGGATAGTTAGGTCTTGGGAGAATCTAGTGTGTTAACTTAGTCTATATATTACATTTATCTCAACGTTTGGATTGAGTAATAATAATTTGACTTCTATAAATGACTTTCAATTTGGCATCGTTAGTGTTTGTGCTTAAATATCATGGGAGTGTAATGTTAAAGTAGAATTTGGTAGCGTTCCGACTCTATACTCCTTTGGGTAAGATCGTTATAGGTCGGGGCGTTACAGTTGGTATCAGAGAGAGGTGTGTCGTTCCTCATAAATAGAAGACAGAGTCACACGAGCATCATGGATCGGCCTGACCATCAAAAAGTAAGTACATATAAATAATAAAAACCTTATATAGTAAACTTAATAGGTTGGTTACTATGAGTGATTGGTGATTGATGTGAAGTATGTAGAAATTATATTTGCATTATTTTAACCTTGTCTTAGAATCGCGAGCGAGGAAGGATGCGAATTAACTTAACATATGTGATTACTTTTCCATATAATTGACCCTATGTGTTAACTAATTTAGGTAAAGATGGCTCATTTGAGGAGAACACCCATAGCATTAAGGGGCCGAGACCCTTGGCCATGTTTGAAGTCATTTTATGATTATCAAAAGTACCATGATCATATATTGGAGGAGTATGTAGAGCAATTAGTCATCATCCTTGAGGCCACAGAGCCATGTTATGTGATAAGGTCGAGCCTAAAAAAGATTTGATCATTACCGAGATGACTGAAGGGGAGGCTAGGATCATGGAGACTATATGGGAAAGTGTAAATAAGGGCCCTCCAAGGAAACCTCGATGTACAGTGCTTTCTTAAGAAGATACATGAGATATTGTTGGCATAAGCCAAATGTAAATACAAATGTCAAATGTGCCATTAATTATAGGAAGAATGATATTGAAAGATACCAGTGGCTTCTTAAAGTGGCCTCCCTGCCTAGAGTTGTTATCGATATGAGTAAAGATAGATAGATTATCACATTTTTAGTTTAGAGAATTTAGGGTTATTTCAGTTTAATTTTCACTAAATATAAATCTATTGTTTTGCTGGTTCAATAAAGAGATAGTATATTATTTTCCTTTCAAATATTAGCCAGTGATGATTGTGATTTTATATATAAATAATAAGCGTTATAATAGCATGTGAATGTAATATCATGAATTGATGTAATTTTGGGGTAAGTTTATTGTACGAACAAAGAAAAATGAACCGATGTGGAAAGGGTAGGAAGGTCGGTGTTGGGCGACAGGACAGACTAGAACAAGATGCAGCAAATATTGTGCCAGAGTAGAGAGCTGTACCTGCGGACCTGCGGATACTGGATCTACTGCAACAACAGCAACAACAATATACAGAACAAATACGTGGGATGACGGAGATGCAGCAGCGAGCACCACAGATAGCCGATGTTATAGATAGGTTCAGGAAGATGAATTCAAGGGAATTCTCGAGAAGTACTGATCCACTTGTGGCCAGGAGTGGATTCGATCGCTGAAAGTGATATTCGAACACCTGATACTCACAGATGCTGAAAGGATATAGTGCGGAACTTTTATGTTGGCTACTCACGCACGCGATTGGTGGGATGGAGTCAAACTCTTTGTAAATCTTGAGAATCTCACTTGGAGAAGGTTTAAAGAGATGTTTGATGGAAAATATTTCCCCAAAGATGCAAAAGCAAGAAAGGTCAAAGAGTTTTTGGAAATTAAACAAGGAAGAATGACAGTGGTGGAATTGGTGAGGAAATTTGAACAAGGATGCAGATATGTTCCATTTTTCGTGGAGAATGCAGATCAAAAGAAGGATCACTTGTTGAGGGCACCGAAACCTAGAATTAAGAGCCTGGTAAGAATGTCTGCTGTTGAAACATATGAAGAATCGGTGGACAAGGCGATGATGGTCGAAGAAGACTAAAAATACATCATGAGAGACATCCAGCAATCCAGGCGGGTTTTGAAAGGAACAACCTCTAGCTAGGCATCCAGACCATGGAATCCAATATAACATGGAACTAATCAGGGAGAACCTAAGAAATTAAGAATTGCAAAAGGAAATATGGGAACTGTGAAAATAGACGGAGCAGTGCCAAGAACTGAAGGGAAGTCGTATTGCTCGAATTGCAACAAAGCTCATACTGGAGAATGTTTAGTAGGTTCCAATACATGTTACTGGTGCAAGGAAAGAGGGCAAGTGGTCCGAGATTGCCCGATGCGGTCTACAGATCAGTATAAAGTCACAACCAGAGTTTTTGCAATGACTCAGGAGCAGGCAGAGCGAGAGGATGCCACAACAACAAGTGGTAACACCTATATCCATGGACTTATTGCATTTACTTTAATTGATTCTGGTGCCACACATTCATACATATCACAATCACTGTTAAATAAGTTATGAGTGGTACCCAAAGACATAACCATAGGATATTCCGTTTCCCTACCTTCGGGTGATGAGGTTCAGAGAATGAGGAAAATTTAGTCTCTAATACATAGGACCCTTCGAAATACTCGACAAAGTGGGCGACCGAGCATACCGTTTGGCACTACCACCATCTTTGGTGGGAGTTCACAATATTTTTCACATATCAATGCTAAGGAAATACATGGAGGATTCAAGTCATGTGTTGAATTATGAACCCCGGGAGCTGACCCCGAACTTGACCTATGAAGAGAAACCAATCTAGATTCTAGCAAAAGAGGTGAAGCAACTTCGAAATAAGGAAATAACCCTTGTGAAGGTTCTGTGGAGGAACCAGACGTTTAAAGAAGTGACATGGGAAACAGAGGAAGAAATGAAAGCTGCGTACCCAGAGTTGTTCAGGTAAAGAAATTTCGAGGACAAAATTTCTATAAAGTGGGGAGACTGTAACGCCCCGCCGTAAGCTGTAGGATTGAATAACGATTTGAACAAATGATTGAATTTTTTAGTACGTTACCTAATTGTCCAATAGAAATAGGTTAGGGTCCAAGTACTGTCGAAAATAGGGTTAAAATGAAATAGTTATAAAAGTTAGAAGATTAAATCGGTTTAAGAATAACACCAGATATACTAACAGATATTATAAACATTTAGAAAATAACAGCGTAATTAAAGAGAAAATCAGGGACTAAACAACAAATAATTATATATATATATAGTAGTATAAAAGTATATAGTAGCACATAGTATTAATAAACCCTAAAACAAAATAACAGTTGTTGAGCCGTAGGAAAAGAGATTCACAAGCAAACATTCTCTCCCTCTCTCTGTCGTATACGACCTCCATTAGGCAAGAATTGACAGCAACCTATAAACACGACAAAGTAAGTTACTTATTCTTCTAATTTGAGTCTCTCTTAAGCCTTGTGTTTCTTTTTCTCTTTTTGGCAATACTCCATTATGAAATTTTTGTATTTCATGAATATTAGGTGGTAACCTATAATTTCTTTAATCACAAATAGTAATAATTGATTGTGATTAATATATATATATAAAGAATCAGACGTGACGGCACTGTTTATAATGAATAGTGTCGTTGCTGTTGAGGAACCAGCAGCTCCTGTTCTGTTGAGGAACCAGCAGCTCCTGCTGCTGGTTCCAGCGAGAGAAGTTAGCATAACGTCTTGCTGACATAAAAAATAATTAATTAATTAAGTAACTAATAAAATAGTAAATGAAATCTTGGGTGATCTTATTTTGGGATTTTTATACTAATAATAGTAAAATGTAATTATATAGTAGTTAAATAGTAAAAAAGTAAGAGTAATAAATCATATGGGGTACATTAATAACACGATGTACACATATTTCAGGAATAGTTTAACGAATTAAGTATACTGTGAAGATTCCTAGCAGTGGTAAGTAATTTTACAATTGTACCACGAGACTTATGTAACGACCGGAGGTCTCTACTACATTTGACTTCTTGACTGTAGTACTATTATATCATAGAACGAGCATTGTGTAAAATAATTTATGTCCGAGCATATATACACCCTTGGAATGCTTTGAGGGATGATCAGTTAATTCCCGGAAATTTCGATATGAACATATAATGTACCACTCCGTACAGTCCATAGTTTTTGGGCCGTAACTTTCTCGTACGAACTCTGATTTTTATAAATTTTATATCGTCGGAAATCTATGATCGAGATCTAAAATTTTTACGTTGAACATTTTTCCAAATTCGGACCAAATATAGTCCAAAACGTAAGTCAAAATTTAGATGAATAGTGATTTCAGTTCTAATTGGAAGATTCTCAAACTTTCCACTAAATTCTACACTTTTCTTCAATCTTCCAAATATCATTCAACCCCCCTACAATATAAAGAGTATACTATTCAAAAATCAAAAATTTTGAAACAAGAAGAAAGAAAGAAACGTGGGGTGAGGTAGAGAAGAAGAATGAGAAAGAATGAAAGAAGAAGAAGAAGAAGGAAAAATGGAAGAAGAATAGGTGTAAACCAACCATCCATCAATCTAAGAAGAAGATAAGTTACCATGAGGATTTGAGGAATGGAGAAGAGTCAAAAGAAATAAGGTAAAAGACTGGACCCATGAACTTAATTTTAGATTTTGGAAGTATGATAATAGAATAGAGGTGTTGGGATGATTGTTATGTGTAGATGATTGAGATATGATGATAATTAAGGTGATAATTGTGTGACAAATCATATGGATTAAAAAATTGTTAAGTTTTGGGTTTAATCTTATGTAGTATATAGAATAGATTGAAAGTTGGTTGTTGATGAAATGATGATTTGGTTTATGTGGAATTGGGTATAATATGGTGTTTTGAGTATTGATTGTAGTATGGTAATGTTAGGGTTTTGCTTTGTGTGAATGGGAGTTGAAGAAGAAAGCGGCAGAATCCTGGAAAACTGCCTCACGTTGCGACGCTAAGGGATGTGTGTCGCGACGCGTAAGAAGAAAATGGATGCACGTTTCAGAACATTGCGCGTCGCGACATGCAAGTTTGTATACATATCCTACATCAAAATATGATCATGATAAGCCTCGTATGTAAAACAGATTGACGTAACTGTAGGCACTGCATTTTTGCATAATGCCCAATGATGAGCCTCGTATGGAGGCACTACCAGATAAGTTGCGGAAGTCACGGGAAATTGACGCCGGAAGGGAAAATTCTAAAATTAATGGTTTCGTCAAATTTAAATTCGCTAGTTAGCCTCGGGTTCGCTCAATTGACCTCTGTTTTAACTGTTAATCTTGGCCCAAAACCCCCGCACCCATCCAAAGTCCATATGCACCCATCCAAGACCCAAACACAATCAAGAAACTCTATCCCTAGCTCACCACTATAAAAGATTACCTAAACCAAACCATATGAAGCAGCCTCCTTTCACACACACGTACGGCAAAAAGAAAAGAAAACCATAAACAAACACATCTCTCTTCTCTTCTAATCTTCACGCCCAACTGATCTCTCTCCCTCTCCCAACTCCACTCACAGCCTCCTCTCCCTTTGACTCTCTCTCACTCGAAAAACTCACAAACAGAAAACTCTAAAACGGCAGCCCCCATCCCTCCTTAATCACTCAGCAGCCTACCCTCTATCTGGACGCCTCCATCATCTTCCCCACACAGCTTTCGGTAGCCCTTCCTCTCACTACCAACACTCTCTCTGCTTTCCTCTCGCCGAAATCCCATTCTCTCCACACCGAATCACGATGACACAAAAACCAAAGCCCTTCACGTGAAAGACCAAGAACAAAATGCATACAGCAAAGCCAATAAACAAACCCTAAGTTCTCTATTCTAAGGCCTCTCTCTTCATCCTGCGCACAAACAAAGCAACAAGAAACCAATGCACATGTGAACAAAAACACATCTGGCACACACTCGGCAAGGACAATCAGAATGAAACCCTAAAAACTAGTCTATTCCCTCTCGTCTTCTCTCAAAACTCTACAGTCTGAAACCCTAATGGCTCTTCACGGTGACACTGACACACACACCACAAGACACAAACCCTAACAACACTCGGGTCATGTCTCTCTCTCACTCCTTACCCAGACTGACCGTGAACAAGCCAGCAAAGACAAGCACAAAAAATCCTTTGACGCAACCCTTCTCACACACCTCAAAACGACAAACAAACAAAGCCACACACTCACCGACTCACACTTTGAAGCAGCCACAAACCGACCAAATAAGACATAAATAATCCACGTGAACAGACCCCACTCACACACACAACGCACTCAAACAGCCCTTGGTTAACCCATATTCATCACATACTCACTCTTCTCTCAAACACACACACATGTCGCAGCACTCACTGCCAAGACACACACCCACCGACTCACACACAGCTCGCCAAACCAAGCCCACCACGTGAAGACCACAACAGCCCATAAGCCCTCACACGTAAGCAACATAAACCCTAACAGACCCACTCGGCAGCCACCAAACACAATCAGACCACAAACTCATTTTGAAGTCCCACACACTCGGTACACACTGAACGTCCAGCCACCATCAGCTACGAACCCTCCAACGAACTGCCCCATGACCGAGACTACTCACCAACGTAATCCCGTGAAAACTGAATGAGAAAATAACCCAAAACAGTAACAAATAACCCTGAAAATAGTAGCCCAGTCACCGTGAAAATAGTCCACCAAACAGTCCAAAAGGAGTGAAGAAAAGGTCCAAAACTAGTGAAGAAAACCATAAAAAATAGAGAAAATAGTAAGCAGAAACCTAGAAAATAGTGAGTGGGGACAGCGAGTGAAAATAGAGAAAACAGCGAGCGGAAATAGCAAACTAGTGAAAACAGCAGAAATAACGAACCAGTGAAAACAACGGAAACACTAACCCTTCCGGCGACGTCCCAACGCACTCCTGAGAAGTGACTTAAAAGGTAAGACCTGAGGGCACCCTTTATTATATTTTATTTTGTCGTCCTTGAAACGGCATGCTTGGTTGGACGTGGAATACGTCCAACTGGGCATGCGAAGTCCTACATTGAAAACGGCCAAATTCTTTGGTCACATATTTATTATTCCGCATTTATTTCATATTATTAGTCTTTTATCATTTCGCACTTAATTTACATTTATTGTTGTTTTATTGTTTCGCATTTTCATTTTGTGTTATTTATCTTCCTTGTTATTTCGCATGTTTGTCCCTTCGGTTATTTATGGTTATATGCATTATCATATGTTATGTCTGTCTACATTGGGTTAATGATTGAGTGTTGCCTCTCGTGGTATATTGGATGGAAACCCAGACGTAAATTCTATAGCCGAATCCGAATGGACGGTAGTACGGTCTGTACTTGGGATACAACTCCATGTACTGCTTGGGGAAACACTCATGCATGTGATTATGTGATTATAGATGTCATTTTTGTGATCCCGTTCGAACGCGTTATCAAACGCTGCACGAACGCGTGCATTCTGCCTCACTCCGTTCGAACGCGTTTATGAACGCTACATGAACACGCGCACACTGGACAGATTCTTTCCTCATGTTTTATGCATGCTTGGCTCTTTGGTTATTCCTTTCTGCATCATATGCTTAAATATCCTCTTTTTTAATGTAGTATGCTTCCATTGTTTCTATTAATGTTTATGGGTGTGCAAACTTGTATGTCATTTGATTATCTTGCATGTGTTGCATAAGACTTGGTTATATTATTGCGTAAATCCATTCATTACAATTGGCAGAAGTAAGAGACCATTCTGAACCCAACGGTTTGATATCTTCCCTTGCGAGGGGTGAGTGCGGCCTTAAATCATTTCCCAATTCACACTGGGTGGCGACTCCATTTTATTGCTCCAGTTTAGTCCCCCGCCGCTACTCCGTACTCCCGACCGGGCCGCGAGCCCGGAACAGCGTCGCCATTTTATATGTCCTATAGTCTGGCGACTCCACTGGGATAGAGAATCGGCCCCGAAATAATGTCTTGTAATGTTTGTGATTTTTACTTTAGTTGACCTTGTCTCATATATTTTGCATACCCTTTTTTACCTTGATGGCATCATGTATCGTGAAGTCATTTTCGCTCGAAGCGGCGGATCGTTATATGGTATCATCACTCGTTGGCACGTACCTTAGGGTATAAAAAAGGGTGTGTTCACTTGGTCGCTCGAACCCTTGAGTGGGGAGACCTAGTTGTGGACAACCCTTCACCGAAGGGAGCCTTTATCCATACCCTTGTAAAACTGCATGAGAACCATAGTTATATGACCAATAGAAGCCACCTTTTATGCTTGTTTTTGGGACTATCATCATTTGGATTCATTTGGGCTTCTTGTCATGAGATGTGAACTTGTTGGGCCATTTAAACTGAGACGAGTTTGTGTCTTATGACGATTGGGCCAAAAGCTTCTAAAATGCCGATAGGCCACTTTGTATTTCGCGGCCCCGATCATTTGAAGTTGTTTAGCCACGTTATTGCAAAAGTGTAAACCTGTTGGGCCTTTTTCAACTGGGACAAGTTTGCACCTCGCAATGATGTGATTGAATGCCTTAAAATGATAATGGGCTAACTTGTATGAAAACCTTGATGGGCTTAGAAAGTCCGAACATGATCCAAGTATGCCAGAAACATGAGTCCGATATCCGCACTGGCTTTCATCCAGAAAGGATACGCCTTGTTATGACATATTTGTATACTTTTGGATGCTTCCAAGTCCATCCCCATGACCGTGATCACCGAATACCCAATTCATCATTTTTAGATAATGGCACGATCCTCATAATAGACTTGGTCCATGTTGTAAATAGACGGTCTTTGTCTTTTACCGATGGAAATGGACTGAGGTAGCCAAGGTTCACCTTTGTAGCATAGGAGAGAATGATTTTGTGTACCCCACATTGGTGCATAAAATAAGCCATGCCTAAGACAGAAATGGACTTACCACGAGTGTAGGAGGAATAAGGTCAGAAGGATATATGTTGTTCTGATAACCACTTGCATCTCATACATCTCATGCATACACGCATCATATTAACCCCGTGTCTTAAAAGCCATCATAGATATCCGTTGGGTTATAAAAAAAAGACTTGTCAAGAAGAGTTTAGCAAACATGGATATCGGGGAAAAGGAAATCGAGGAACAGAAAAATTTATGGCAAATATAGAAAGACCATTGTGAAAAAAAGAACAAAAGAATAGAAAAAAATGAAAAAAAAAGAAAAAAAAAAAGAAAAAAGGAAAAAGAGAAAAAATTGTTTGTTTTTAATCCCTAATAGTTAGGCATAAGTCTTGTGATGACATTTTTGCTTTAGGGTGAAACCTTAGAAACGATAAGTGCGAGATGTACTCTCGTCCGATATTTTGAGTAGTTGATCTCGGCTAGCTCACGAGCACTTAATTCCAGGATCTTAGCAGTGGAAGCCTGAGTGGTCGGCAAGATGACTAGTTGAAGAGATAGTGGATCAGTGAATGACCGTTTGCCTGGATGTCCATCATGGTTTACTTATGCTACGATATATGATATGGTTCGAAATGAAGAAAAGTCTATGAAAGAAAAAAAAAAAAAGAAAAAATAGACCACCTATAACCGATAAGCGTGAAGCTACCCATGGGCGAGTATTAGGACCACCATAAGAAGAAATGCTACCTTAAAGGGTAGGTGTGTCGGAAAAAGAGAAAGAAAGAAAAAAAAAGAAAAAAAAAGAAAAAAAAAGAAAAAAAAAAGTTCAAAAGAAAAGGAAAAAGAGAAGAAAAAGACGAAAGAAGAGAAGAAAACATATCAATGTTGAGTACGAAGAAGTAATCACAGAGTATGATCAAGACATCTAGGTTGGTTAGACCTACCGATCCAATTCTCCAAGACAAAATCATCGAGTTGGCTTACTTAAGAATTAAGCTACGACAGAGCCTTGGCACACACACTAGGAGTCTAGTTTAGATCACACACTCAAACGGTCGGATTTGAGTATATGAAGTAATTTGAAGGTTCTTTGGTTTCGAGGCGAAGCATCCGTTGAGGACGAAAATATGTTTAGCTATCAGGACTATCTCGTGAGAGGCAATAGAACATTTTGATATGCGACATCACAATAGAATCAATCTTGAAAATGGAGTATGGGGCAAGGCCCACATCAGTATCAATCTGTGAGCGAGGCCCATATCAGTATCAGTCTGAGGGCGAGACCCACATCAGTATCAGTCTGGGGGCGAGGCCCACATCAGTATCAGTCTGGGGGCGAGGCCCACATCAGTATCAGTCTGGAGGCGAGGCCCACATCAATATCAGACTGGGGCGAGGCCCACATCGGTATCAGTCTGGGGGCGAGGCCCACATCAGTATCAGTCTGGGGCGAGGCCCACATCAGTATCAGTTTTGGGATGAGTCCCAAGGTTGAGGCCCATATCAGCATCGGTATCAAGTTTGGGGATGAGTCCCAGGGTCGAGTCCTAGATCATCAGCAGTTTTAGAAGATCACATCACATGATCTACTTTGGCCAAGTGCAAGCAACGAAGAGAAAAAAAGCTAAATCGAGTCTAGGGGGACTAGTCAACCACCCCGCGAATAAGGAATTTATCGAGAACTTGAGCAATGAGACTAAAAGAAACTGAGCAATCACCAAGAGAGAATCGACAGAAAGGAACTATGAGCAGGCCCAGGGGGCGACCAAAGACTTTTGCAGGTAAATGGCACCAAGGAGCGCAAGGAAAGCCTAACCTATCGGAATAGGAAACATATCCATGCATACATGCATACATATCATATACATGAAACTTTTATTTTGTATTCGCAGGTTTGTAGCGGCAAAGACCATCTCATCGAGTAACGGTTCAAAAATGAGCCACATTCTCGCACAGCACAGATACCTAAAATGGCGCTCTAAAATGGAGCAAACACAACAGATGCCGAAAATGGCGCTCCAAAATGGAGCACACATGACAGATGCCAAAACTGGCGCTCCAAAATGGAGCACACACGACATATGCCGAAAATGGCGCTCAAAAAAGAGCACACACGACAGATGCCGAAAATAGCGCTCTAAAATGGAGCACACACAGCAGATGCCGAAAATGGCGCTCCAAAATGGAGCACACACAACAGATTCCCAAAATGGCGATCCAAAATGGAGCACACACACGACAGATGCCGAAAATGACGCTCCAAAAATGGAGCACACACAACAGATGCCGAAAATGGCGCTCCAAAATGGAGCACACACAACAGATGCCGAAAATGGCGCTCCAAAATGGAGCACACAGGACAAATGCCGAAAATGGCACTCCAAAAATGGAGCACACACCACAGATGCCGAAAATGGCGCTCCAAAAATGGAGCACACATGACAGATGCCGAAAATGGCGCTCCAAAAATGGAGCACACACCACAGATGTCGAAAATGGCGCTCCAAAATGGATCACACATGACAGATGCCGAAAATGGCGCTCCAAAAATGGAGCACACACCACAGATGCCGGAAATGGCGCTCCAAAAATGGAGCACACACAACAGATGCCGAAAATAGTGCTCCAAAATGGAGCACACACGACAGATGCCGAAAATGCCGCTCCAAAAATGAAGCACACACCACAGATACCGAAAATGGCGCTCCAAAAATGGAGCACAGTTCGAAAATGGACCACCAGATCAACTCAGTTCGAAGCAGCATGCAAGTCAGAAGGCAGCTGGCGAGCCAGGTAAGTAAAAATGCATTGCACTAACTTTCATATGATTGTCATTGTCACACACTGCACAAGTCCCATCAAAGTGGGGGCGACTGTAGGCACTGCATTTTTGCATAATGCCCAATGATGAGCCTCGTATGGAGGCACTACCTGATAAGTTGTGGAAGTCGAGGGAAACAGACGCCGGAAGGGAAAATTATAAAATTAATGGTTTCGTCAAATTTAAATTCGCTAGTTAGCCTCGAGTTTGCTCAATTGACCTCTGTTTAAACTGTTAATCTTGGCCCAAAACCCCAGCACCCATCCAAAGCCCATATGCACCCATCCAAAACCCAAACACAATCAAGAAACTCTAACCCTAGCTCACCACTATAAAAGATTACCTAAACCAAACCCAAGGGGGCAGCCTCCTTTCACACACACACGTACGACAAAAAGAAAAGAAAACCCTAAACAAACACATCTCTCTCTCTTCTAATCTTAATCTTCACGCCTAACCGATCTCTCTCCCTCTCCCAACTCCACTCACAGCCTCATCTCCCTTTGACTCACTCTCACTCGAAAAACTCACAAACAGAAAACCCTAAAACAGCAGCCCCATCCCTCCTTAATCACTCATCAACCTACCCTCTATCTGGACGCCTCTATCATCTTCCCCACACAGCTTTCGGTAGCCCATCCTCTCACTACCAACACTCCATCTGCTTTCCTCTCGCCGATCTCCCATTCTCTCCACACCAAATCACGATGACACAAAAATCACAGCCCTTCACTTGAAAGACCCAGAACAAAATGCACACAGCAAAGCCAATAAACAATCTCTATGTTCTCTATTCTATGGCCTCTCTCTTCTTCCCAGCACACAAACAAAGAAACAAGAAACCAATGCACATGTGAACAAAAACACATATGGCACACACTCGGCAAGGACAATCAGAATGAAACCCTAAAAACTAGTCTATTCCTTCTCACATTCTCTCAAAGATCTATAGTCTGAAACCCTAATGGCTCTTCACGGTGACACCGACACACACACCACAGGACACAAACCCTAACAACACTCGGGTCATATCTCTCTCTCACTCGTTACCCAAACTGACCGTGAATAAGCCAGCAAAGACAAACACAAAAAAAGCCTTTGACGCATCCATTCTCACACACGTCAAAATGACAAACAAACAAAGCCACACCCTCACCGACTCACACTTTGAAGCAGCCACAAACCGACCAAATAAGACACAAATATTCCACATGAACATACCCCACTCACACACACAAAACGCACACAAACAGCACTCGGTTCTCCCACATTCAACACATACACACTCTTCTCTCAAACACACACACACGTCACAGCACTCACTGCCAAGACACACACCCAACGACTCACACACAGCTCGCCAAACTAAGCCCACCACGTGAAGACCACAACAGCCAATAAGCCCTCACACGTAAGCAACATAAACCCTAACAGACCCACTCGACAGCCACTAAGCACAATCATACCACACACTCATTTTGAAGCCCCACACACTCGGCACACACTGATCGTCCAACCACCATCAACCACGAACCCTCCAACGAACTGTCTCATGACTGAGACTACTCACCAACGTAATCCCGTGAAAACCAAATGAGAAAATAACCCAAAACAGTAAAAAAATAACCCTGAAAATAGTAGCCCAGTCACCGTGAAAATAGTCCACCAAACTGCCAAAAACATTGAAGAAAATGTCCAAAAATAGTGAAGAAAATCGAAAAACAACAGAGAAAATAGTAAGTAGAAAAAGAAAATAGTGAGCGGAGACAGTGAGTGAAAATAGAGAAAACAGCGAGCGGAAATAGCGAACCAGTGAAAACAGCAGAAATAGTGAACCAGTGAAAATAACGGAAACACTAACCCTTCCTGCGACGTCCCAACGCACTCCTGAGAAGCGACTTAAAAGGTAAGACCTGAGGGCACCTTTTATTATATTTTATTTTGTCGTCCTGGAAACGGCATGCTTCCAACCGGGAATGTGAAGTCCTACATTGAAAACGGACAAATTCTTTGGTCACATATTTATTATTCCGCATTTATTTCATATTATTAGTCTTTTATCATTTCGTACTTAATTTACGTTTATTGTTGTTTTATTGTTTCGCATTTTCATTTTGTGTTATTTATCTTCCTTGTTATTTCGCATGTTTGTCCCTTCGGTTATTTATGGTTATATGCATTATCGTAAGTTATGTCTGTCTACATTGGGTTAATGATTGAGTGTTGCCTCTCGTGGTATATCAGATGGATACCCAGACGTAAATTCTGTAGCCGAATCCGAATAGATGGTAGTGCGGTCTGTACTTGCGATACAACTCCATCTACCGCTTGGGGAAACACTCATGCATGTGTTTATGTGATTATAGATGTCATTTTTATGATTCCGTTCAAACGCGTTATCAAACGCTGCACGAACGCGTGCATTTTACCTCACTCCGTTCGAACGCGTTTACGAACGCTACATAAACGCGCACACACTTGACAGATTCTTTCCTCATGTTTTATGCATGCTTGGCTTTTTGGTTATTCCTTTCTGCATCATGTGATTAAATATACCTTTTTTTTAATGTAGTATGCTTCCATTGTTTCTATTAATGTTTATGGTGTGAAAACTTGTATGTCATTTGAATTATCTTGCATGTGTTGCATAAGACTTGGTTATATTATTGCGTAAATCCGTTCATTACAATTGGCAGAAGTAAGGGACCATTCCGAACCCAACGTTTTGAGGTCTTCCCTTGCGAGGGGTGAGTGCGGCCTTAAATCATTTCCCAGTTCACACTGGGTGGCGACTCCATTTTATTTCTCCGGTTTAGTCCACCGCAGGCTACTCCGTACTCCCGACCGGGCTGCGAGCCCGGAACAGCGTCGCCGATTTCTGTGTTCAACAGTAAGTTAAGCTTAGTTAAGTATCAAGGTTTATTTTACTACTTATATACTAATCAAGTTCCCAATCATAGATTATCCACATGAATCGCAACTCTCTTCGATAAAGGATCCAGTACCAGCCAGATTCCAAAAACGGTGAGTGGACTATTCTTCTTTAAATTGATTTTTTCATTTTATTTCTTTAATGAAAGACTTACTTTTATGTTATAGGGCGTTAGCTGGAATTTTTAATACAGTTGATATTCTTATGATGATTATTTTGAAAAGAAAATATTTTGTACAGTTTGAGATTTCAAAATATAATTTTTTTATGTTTTTCGGGGCATAGGGGAAAAACCCACCCCAGTATGGAACTTATACCGAGATGGAATTGACAGACAGAAAACATATGCATGTAGAGGACTGAGGGGACGGCGATACGTAACACCCTCAGATCCTAGTTCAGGGCTAGGGGGACGGCGATACGTAATGGCCATAGACCCTAGTTTCAGAGCTTGGATGGTAGCATAGATTCGCACCCCCAGTTCTAGTTTGTTCTTGGGGGACGGCAATACGTAACACCCCAAGACCACTAGTTTCAGGGACAGAAGTGGCATGCTTTGGGGGACGGCGATACGTAACGCCTCAAAGTCATGGTTTTGCATTTCTGGCTCAAGATATGCATATGGGGGGACGACGATATGTAACGCCCCCATGCGTCAAGTTTTTCAGATACAGACTAGTTTCAGATTCCAGATTTTTAGTATACAGCTTTCAGAAAATATGATTTTAGAAATAGTTTTCAGAAACCAGAGCTTCAAATGCAGTTTCCTGAAAGGTGAGTTTTATAAAGAATATTTCAGACGTAGTATTACAAAAGAGTTTTCATATAAATAGTTCTTCTAGCACTTTGGTTTTAGAACTAAGTGTTTTGATATTAGTATATATGTTTTATGTCCACTCACTTAGATCGTACGACGATCTAACCCCCACCCCACTCCCAGTTTTCTGTGGTTGCAGGTTTTCTCGGAGGATGGATACTGATGCAGTCACTAGGGTTTGGAGTCTACCAGTCCATGTCAAATAGTAAAAGTCTAGTTGGAGTCAGTCAGAATCAAATAAAAATCTTATATTGGTAATTGAGATATGTGTAGTCATTGTAGAAACATGTGTTGGTATGTATACAGTATTGGAGTAGAGTTTGTGTATTGAGTTGTTAAGTTTGGGCTACGGTCCCACACGATTGATATACATATAATTTTAGAAAGAGTATTAATAATTGAGTGGCAGTTGGCAGAGTCCGAGGCTTTTGGGGTTAGTACGGTCTATCCCATGTCGGTAACATCTCCCGAATTGGGGATGTTACAGCTTATGGTATCAGAGCATGGTCTAGGGATTCAGTGACTGCAGTGGGCAGAATGATAGGGACTGGTATACGCAGTATGTCCGGGATACTAATGTGCGAGGTACTACCTCTCCAGTATCTGATCCTCGAGTACGTCCTCAAAGTTCTACAGACAGGTTAGTAAGCTTTATCAGATTATTCGAATAGTATTCCTTACGAAAACCACTACATTTTAGACTCATGTTAAGAATTTCCCCTGAAGTCATCTTAATCTATTACCAGGAGTACAAACGAGATATAAAACCCTAAGAAAAGTTACCCAGAGAGTGGGAAGAAAATGTTACTAAAAGGTAATAAAGAAGGTATAGATGTTTAGATAGTCAGAGATAAAGAATGATAAAGAGACAAAAAGTGATAGTAAGTTCCAAGAGTAACCACCTAAGGAAGTAGAAAGAGAAAGAGAAAGCTAAAAAAGAAAAGTAAGGTACAGACGATTAAAGATACCAAAGGTAGTAAAGAGATAAAACCATAGAATGAGATAAGATAGAAAACATCAGAACTTGGAATAGTGAAGAAGAATATAGCAAGCCTAAACAAGAGTGGAATGCCAAGTAGATCTAAGCAGAGTTCCTTTCCCTCAAGTGAAGTTCCATTCCTTCTCAGAAAATCCTTCCAAACATATCTAATTGCTCCTAAGCACCTCGTAAGGATAGCGAGTTCCTCGAATAACCAAGGGCAGCCATAAGGTAGAAGAAACAAGGAATCAGGATTACTCGTGAAGGCTTCCGATAGATGTGAGTGTTGGACAATTATGACCCATAGCGTCACTATTTGTACCGATCATGATGTTGTTGTACAAATTAACTATATGACAAGGAAATTGCACTCTTATTATTTGTGATTAGATCACCTTAGATGTATAAATGAAAAGAGGTCCATGTGATTAGTTCCTGGATTGAGATGATATAAGACAGTATCAGTCCACGAAGGATTAATCATTAAATATCCCTAGTCAGAGTATTATCGAGATTGGACATCGGAAATGCGTAAAAGACTAGTATTGCACTTGTGCGCGTTGTGAGGGCACAACGACATAGTTCTCATATATTTAAGTATTGGATACTTATGCAAGTGCGATAGGAGGTTTTGTTTCACCGATGGTACGGGAAACAGCTTCGCTCTGGATAGACCCCATCGGAATCCCATTGGTAGTATGACTATGTGTCTATGGGAGTCCGACGTCAGGGTAGGTGTATTTGGTATTAACCTGAGACTTGCACCACTAATACTTACGATAATCAATATACTTTGGTTGAGGTCGTCCAGGGCTTTAACCTGTTCTGTGTACGCCAATGCTGGGTATATTGAGAATCGTAGAATATTGGGTGTGATGTCAAGACGGAAGTATTACTCCAGTCATAGTGGATATGATGTCACGTAGGATACGGTATTAGTGCTCTTAAGTGCTGCGCAGCCATCGGGATATTATGACTAGGTCATGTATATCCGATTATAGAGACTAGTTACTTGACATCCGACATGTGCTTCGTACAGGGCAGACACAACTCCAGCCCCAGGCCTAGCATGTGACCATCCGATACTGGATCGACATACAATATACGATGTATATTGCGCCTGATATAGATCATA
This sequence comes from Zanthoxylum bungeanum, assembly GCA_019454045.1. Taxonomy (NCBI): domain Eukaryota; kingdom Viridiplantae; phylum Streptophyta; class Magnoliopsida; order Sapindales; family Rutaceae; genus Zanthoxylum; species Zanthoxylum bungeanum. The sequence continues at coordinate 302,689 of SKCR01018431.1, read as the reverse complement.
TATTCCTGTAAGGATATTTCCGGAGAATTGGGTAGGCATGGCGCTTTGCTAGAAGCCAACCTTGTCTTGTGAATCGGTGAAACGTAGTACTTGGTACTTACGTGTTTGGATAGTCCGACGACCGTATTTTCTGCCAACATATTCGGGGATCTCATGGGTCACTTCCCAATGATTCACCAATTATGTATGACTCGCACTTTAATTAATTTGGGATTAATTCGATAAGAGAGAAAATTAATCTAGGATTAATTACGGAGATATTTTATCTGGGATAAAATATCATCTAAAGAGAGACAATGATTAATTTGGAATTAATCGGGTAAATTAATATATTTGATATATTAAACGAAATTGGATTTCGACGTGGAATTAAAATTGGATTTTAATTCGGGCGAACGAGTTAATTTGGAATTAATTCTTTAGCGACGTGAATAGTGAATTCACTTGGCGTAATCATTTAATTGTGACGCAACGAAAAATTCGCTAATTGGGAATTAGCGAACCCGAGCCCGAGAGTGATTGCGAGCGCATTCACATTTCGAATTCGAGTGCGGCACGCAAGTCACATCAAGCGTCAATTCATTAGTCGCATCAAGCGTCAAATCACTTGTCACTTTGAGTGATGTGACTTGACATGTAGTCACTTTATTAAAGTGAGTTGATGTGAATAGTTGATTGAAGTTGTTGTAAAGTACTTTTGAAAGCATGATTGGAATAAATTGTTATATATATTAGTTTGACTTTTTGAAAGCATCTTTTGTATATGATTTATTGTAAATCAATTACAAAATATATATATAACATTTGTTTTACCAAATCAATATTTATCTCTCATTTTCTTCTCTTTCTTCTCCAAAGAAACTCACGCCCATTTGAAGCATTTTATGCTTCTGGTTCAGCTCCTATACCACGTGAATGGGAGGCCATTTTGGATGATTTTTGTGGAAAAAATCATGGTGCTAGCACACTTAGAAGTTATACGAAAGTGATAGAGAAACCCACCCACGAGCCGGGTACCGTTTGACGCAAGTTCGAAGCTCAAAATAATGAAGCAAAATCTGAAAATTGAGGCAGTGGACTGCTGCAGTGGGCGTGACTGTCAAAGGGAAAAAATTGATTTTGTTCTTCATCAAATCATCTCAACCGATCGATGTGAGTATTCCGATATCTCCTTTGACGTATTCACACATTATTTTCATGCTTGTTATGATCTTGGGACCTAATTTAGAAACCAACAATGGTATCAGAGCCTAAGTTCAAGCATGAAATTTTTAGGGCTAAAATTGGGTAAATTTGATTTTGAGCATGTTTGATGAAATTGGATGATTTAATATGCTTAATATATGTTTAATTGAAGATTGATTGGATCAATTTGTTGAAAATGAGTTTGGAACAATTTTTCCCCAAATATGTTGCCTTGGCCGAATATAATAGGGTTTTGGAATTCTTGGAATTTTTTGATTTTGATTCATTGGATGAGTTGGAATCATAATGGATAATGTTAATTTGAAATTAATTGAATTGATTTTGAATTGAACAAAAATCCCCAAAAACTTACCTTGGCCGAATGCAACATGATACCCTAATGTCTTGGTGTTTTTGATTTTTGATCATTGGATGGATTGGAAATCATTCGGGATGTTAATTTAGTGTCGATTGTAGAATTAATTGGATTGAATTCGAATCGGACAAAATTATTCCCCTTGGCCGAGACACATTAAGCATGTAATTGGGTTTGATTTTTCATCAATGTGTTAGACATGTGATGATGATGATAGACATGATTAATTGGACAAATTTGTGTTTTAAAAATGTTAATTTGGGTAATCAATCATGTTATGCACTTTAGTAATTAAATTGGAAATTTGGAATTTGGTAATTTAATTATTTGGGCCTTAAAATTGGATTTGGGCTTTTAATGTTGTAAATGGGCTTAATGGGCTTTGTTGTACAAAGTTGGGTTTAGGCAAATTGGATTGGATCTAATTGGGCCCAAAACTGCTTCCATAAAGCCCAAATACGACTTAATGAACCTTTAAAGTTTAATTGGGCCTAATAGGCCGAAATTGATTTCTAGGCTTATGGGGTAACTCCTTGATTGGGCTTTGGTTGCCGAAGCCCATGCCTTAAAGAAATTAATTGAAAGCCCATTGGACTTGAATTAAATTGACGTTGGACGTTAATCAGGTTTTGAGACCCGTAGCGATTAAATTTGGAATTTAAGTCGTAAAAGGTTTATTAATAAAGTGTGATATTTAATTTGGAATTGAATAGCCAATTAGTAATAAATACATATTAAATTGGATTTAATGTTGTAGTTTAATTTAATTCGAGAATTCGTACTTTGAGTACTTATTCGCAAAACGAGTTTGACTCGCGCAAAATCAAATCGTTGTTTGAACATTGGATGATCACTAATTATCAAATTAATTAATTTGATTAGATTGATTGATAACATGCTTGTGTGAATACATGGTTGTGATGAATGAATAATGTATATCAGATGGATATTAGTCGGGTGGGGGCAATTTTGGAAATTGTTGTAATAAATTCGATTTATTAAATTGGACCTGCGTGTCTAGCCTTATCACCTCCATATTCTTTGTATTCTCTTCTCACCTATTCCCCTCAATGTAAATGAGGTTTCTTTAGAAGTGTAATGTAATGGGTAGAAGTAATACAAGTGCTAGCTTGAGAGAGAAAGAGAGAGATTTGATCTAGGATCAATGTGTTAAGTATCCATCCGCATATCATTATTATTTATTTTCATATGTGCTTTATTATGTGTTTAGAATGCATGTTTAAGGGTGTATGATGATGAGACCTTAACAAAGATAATAAATTGGTAGCCAATTTGCACGCGAAAAACCCTCAATTAATATCAAGCGTTTTTCCTTCTATTGAGTGATTCTTACTCAAGATCCGAGACTGGCATTGGGTTGTTGGCCAAAGTCAAGCCCTTTGTCCGTCAAAGATGTGCTTGAATAATGAGAGTTTTGTTCCATATCGGTGTCTTGTCCAAGTTGGGGTTTGTTGGCCAAAGTCAAGACCACTTCTTGACACTCGACATTGATTACGAAGCTTTCCATGGTCAATGGGTCGCGCTTGACTGGGATCACTAGGTTTGTTTTGCCAAAGCCAAGGCTTAGTTGATTCAGAGGAAAAAGGTTAGGGTACATATTGGATATGTAGGCATATATCAGATATATGTTTCGGACTAGGATGTCAACCTACTGGATTTAGGAATTGGATTGGATCCAATTGATCTTAGAGATCTACCTAGTTAATTATCATACAATTTGTTGGCCAAAGTTAAGATTGTGTGACATTTAACGGGATCCTAGCCCACGAGGAAACACGGTTTCCCGAGTACTCGACAGAGGGTTAGAGGCTCGCCGAAAAATAGTGGGAGGCAAGAATTGAATTTGCAATATTCGTTCAATTACTCGCCATACGCGCTCAAACAAATATCATTCGTCAAATAATTAAAAGTATTAGTTGGACTAATATTTAATGTTGTTTTAATTAATATAGTTGGACTATATTCAAACAAATTCAATAAAATAGTTGATTTTATAATTGGATTATAGTAATCAATATAATTGAATTAAAATTATAGTTGATTAAATATTTGGACTATTGTAATCATTATAATAAATAGTACCTAAAATAATTGATTAAATAGTTGGACTATTGAAATCAAAATAATATTGAAAGTTTGACATTTAAAATATAATCTTGGATTAAAATATTTTAAATGGTTTAATTTTCAAATTGGGAATTAAATTTCAGGATGGTCATGGATATAAATAATAAGTTACTTTATTTGCTAAAATAACCTATTATGCCTAAGCCCAGAATTAAGCAAATAGTAGAGCATAATCTTTGGAAGATTTATGTGATGATGACTTTAGTGCTTAATCCGACATACTTGTCATAAATTTATGTTTAGATTTAAGAAGTATTAAATTGCAATTAATAATTCTTGGAGAATTAATGACTATTCTCGAGGAGATAAAGTCAAACTTTGCAATTAGGCAAGTAGCGCAAGGCGCCCCTTACTTCGATATTTTAGAAACCCAAGGCTTGGCCAAAGGCTTTTGAAATGTTGAAAAAGGGTAAAGGCAAAATCATTATAATCTTCTGGGAAGATAAAGGACATATCCCAATGTGACTGCCGTTTGGATATGGCAGACATGAAGGAATTAAAGAAAGGGTTAGGCTCTGACTTTAAGAATGTTTGTCAAAATTATGTTCACAACTAGTATTGAAATTAGATTTTAAATACTTAGTGTGGTACATAAAATATATGTATTGATGTTCAGAATCTGCTGTGAGTAGGATACTGACTTCAAGCTCAGATTCATCTACGAATCAGAAACGGGACGAAAGTCGCTGTTTCGACCGTAGATACCTAAGTTTAGGAACTACCCTTCGAGTATGTACCTATATTAGGAAACTGTTATAATGTAACTAGTTTGACTAGGAACATTATCTCTATATCAGTGTTTAATCCGTTGCGGATAAACCTTTATATTCTAGAACACTAAAGTGTTTCATTATATAAAGATGACATTGAGATAAACACATTAGATGTGAATAACAGTATTTATATTTTGAATATAAATAAAATCTCGAACATATGATATGACAAACTAATAGCTCATACTGATTTGATCAGAATAAACTTGTTTGTGGCATTGTTGTCTGGGAAACAATTAAGCAAGGCTCGTATATCCACACTTTTGAAGAGTGGGTACTAGGACTAATTTGACTCATCAAATAAAGTCTATGAATCTAGTTTATTAGGTAAAGTACCTAACACTATTTACTTGGTAATAGTATAAGTGCCACCGATCTGTTAGCCCTATTCATGGTGAAGTAAATGGGCCCATATCTAGCTAGGCTAGATGTGGATATGAATATTTCGTGACCTTAACGGATGTGGCATCACATTATGGTTATGTGTTTCTTTTGAAGAACACAAATCGAAAAATTTTAAAGTTTCGACACGAAATAGACAGACAGATCGGCTAATGTATTATACCGTCATGGTAAGACCGTAATGGAAAATACTTATGCAATAAGTTTCACAAATACTTGAAAGAGTATAGTATTCTTTCAAATGAGGACTCCTCCCAGAACACGTCAATTGACGGTGTGTCCGAATAGAGAAACCAGATTTTTTGATAATAAGGTTTATCATGAGTCGCTCTGAGCTACCATTTTCCTTCAACAGATATGCATTAACAGTGCAGAACTTATTTAGAATAAGGTTCCATAAAAATCTGTTTGACAGAATTCATATTGGATATGAACGGGAAAGAAACAGGGTTTCACACTCCTGAAGATTTGGGAATGCAAGGCATATGTTTGGATGATACCAAACTAAAACCCAAATTGGATAAGTGCCAAATTATAGGTTATCCTATGGGAAACCATAAGTATAGTACTTATACATCTCACAAGAGAACAATTTAAATTGTTGTTCACCATGCGGTCTTCCTTAGAGGAATACCGATATGCAGTGGTAAGTGGGAGAACAGTAAAACTCGATGAAAATCAGAGTGATACTTTTCAAGGCACGAAGTCCTTAATGGAACACAAATAGTTCATCAAGGATGAAATTATACCAGTAATCTTCGAATACACAAGAACCGCATAGATTGGAGAGAATCAGAAAACAACCTGGGGTATGGGTTTCTGATGTCACCTCATAAATATGTCAATCTTATTGAGGAAGACAAACCGACTACGTTTTAGGAAGTGATACAAGGTATCGACTCCCTTTTATGGCAAAGTGCCATAAGTCCGAATGGATTCCATGTATAACAACTATGATTGGATACTAGTTGATGTACCGCAAGGCATTATGCCTATTGGTACTATATAAGTCTTCAAGGAAGACATACATGATTGGCAACGTATCAACGTATAAAGCTAGGCTTTAACGGAAAGGTATCGTTATAAACATTATGTTGATTATGATTCAACCTTTTACCAATTGCCACAATAAATCCATTTGGATAAATGCTTGTTAATATTGCATATTTCATTTATGAAATGTGTCAGTTAAAGATCAAAATCGCTTTCCTTAAACGGAAACCTTTTGGAGGATGTTTATAACATCCTGATGATTTTATCGTATTAAAAAAAGCAAACAAGGTTTGCGGGTTATTCAATCCATGTTTGGATTGAACCAAGCATTAGGTTCTTGGAACTAACGTTTTGATGTAATCATAATAGTGTATGATTTAATTCAAAACGAAAATGATTCTTATTTATATAAGAAGGTTAGTGGGAGCTCACTGATAATGAATGTCCTGTATAAAATAATGATAATATATGTCATTTCTTGGAAATGATATTCCCATAAAACAATCGGCTAAAGCTTGGCTTTCGAGATAATTCTCCGTAGAATTCTTAGGAGTAACAACCTTTATTCTAGGAATAAAGATCTACTGGGATAGATTTAGAGTTGTTAACACTCTCTGAGAAATTGTACATTGAAAAATGTACGTGACATGATGTCTCATATGCTTTGAGCATATGGAGTCAAAATCAGGCCAATCCAAGTGATAGTCACCGGATTGACATTAAGAACATACTTAGTACCTTAGAGAACTAAGGATGTTATCTTAAAAAATGGAGAATGAGAACATAAAGTGACTGGGATCACTGCTGCAAGTTTCCAAACCGATAAATACAACGGTACTATAAAGTTTGAATAACAGAACAGTGAGCTGGAAATCTTCCAACCAAGATACTGTTACCGAATAAACAACAAATGCGGATAATTGCTGCAGCTGAGGCAGCAATTGAAGCCATGTGGGTCGATAATAAATCTAATTAGATTAGATATAGTTCTGTTAGCAGCTAAGCTAGCCGTCAGCACAGGCTAAAGAATTAATGGTCTCATCAACGATCCAGATATATACTTCGATACTCATCTGATTCGTTCGGATCATACATCGTGGTGATGTGATGATCGAATAAATCGCATCAGATGATAATCATGTAAATCCGCTGAAGAAAACCTCTTCGCAGCAATTTGAGCGAACCATACATAGTTCGGGTGTAAAACACTTGAGTGACTGGCTATAGGCCAAGTGGGAGATTGTTCGATAATTATGACCCATAGCGTCACTATTTGTACAGATCATGGTGTTGTTGTACAAATTAACTATATGACAAGGAAATTGCACTCTTATTATTTGTGATTAGATCACCTTAGATATATAAATGATAAGAGGTCCATGTGATTAGTTCCTGGATTGAGATGATATAAGACAGTATCAGTCCACGAATGATTAATCATTAAATATCCATAGTCAGAGTATTATCGAGATTGGACATAGGTAATGCGTAAAAGACTAGTATTGCACTTGTGCGCGTTGTGAGGGCACAACGTCATAGTTCTCATATATTTAAGTATTGGATACTTATGCAAGTGCGATAGGAGGTTGTGTTTCACCGATGGTACGGGAAACAGCTTCGCTCTGGATAGACCCCATCGGAATCCCATTGGTAGTATGACTATGTGTCTATGGGAGTTCGATGTCAGGGTATGTGTATTTGGTCTTAACCCGAGACTTGCACCGCTAATACTTACGACAATCAATATACTTTGGTTGAGGTCGTCCAGGGCTTTAACCGGTTCTGTGTACGCCAATGCTGGGTATATTGAGAATCGTAGAGTATTGGGTGTGATGTCAAGACGAAAGTATCACTCTAGTCATAGTGGAGATGATGTCATGTAGGATACGGTATTAGTGCTCTTAAGTGCTGCACAGCCATCGGGATATTATGACTAGGTCATGTATATCCGATTATAGAGACTAGTTACCAAACATCCGACATGTGCTTCGTACGGGGCAGACACAACTTCAGCCATAGGCCTAGCACATGACCATCCGATACTGGATCGACATACAATATACGATGTATACTACACCTAATATAGATCATATATTCCTGTAAGGATATTTCCAGAGAATTGGGTAGGCATGGCGCTTTGCTAGAAGCCAACCTTGTCTTGTGAATCGGTAAAACGTAGTACTTGGTACTTATGTGTTTGGATAGTCCGACGACCGTATTTACTGCCAACATATTCAGGGATCTCATGGTTCGCTTCCCAATGATTCACCAATGATGTATGACTCGCACTTTAATTAATCTGGGATTAATTCGATGAGAGAGAAAATTAATCAGGGATTAATTACGGAGATATTTTATCTGGGATAAAATATCATCTAAAGAGAGAAAACGATTAATTTGGAATTAATCGGGTAAATTAATATATTCGATATATTAAACGAAATTGGATTTCGACGCGGAATTAAAATTGGATTTTAATTCGGGGGAACGAGTTAATTTGGAATTAATTCGTTAGTGACGTGAATAGTGAATTCGCAAGGCGTAATCATTTAATTGCGACGCAACGGAAAATTCGCTAATTGGGAATTAGCGAACCCGAGCCCGAGAGTGATTGTGAGCGCATTCGCATTTCGAATTCGAGTGCGGTACGCAAGTCACATCAAGCGTCAAATCACTTGTCACTTTGAGTGATGTGACTTGACATGTAGTCACTTTATTAAAGTGAGTTGATGTGAATAGTTGATTGAAGTTGTTGTAAACTGCTTTTGAAAGCATGATTGGAATAAATTGTTATATATATTAGTTTGACTTTTTGAAAGCATCTTTTGTATATGATTTATTGTAAATCAATTACAAAATATATATATAACATTTGTTTCACCAAATCAATACTTATCTCTCATTTTCTTCTCTTTCTTCTCCAAAGAAACTCACCCCCATTTGAAGCATTTTATGCTTCTGGTTCAGCTCCTATACCACATGAATGGGAGGCCATTTTGGATGATTTTTGTGGAAAAAATCATGGTGCTAGCACACTTAGAAGTTATACGAAGGTGATAGGGAAACCCACCCACGAGCCGGGAACCGTTTGACGCATGTTCGAAGCTCAAAATAATGAAGCAAAATCTGAAAATTAAGGCAGTGGACTGCTGCAATGGGCGTGACTGTCCAAGGGAAAAATTGATTTTTTCTTCATCAAATAGTCTCAACCGATCGATGTGAGTATTCCGTTATCTCCTTTGACGTATTCACACATTATTTTCATGATTGTTATGATCTTGGGACCTAATTTAGAAACCAACAGTGAGATGTCATAAAGATGAAGAGATTATAGATTTCCCGAACCCAGGGCCATAGGCAAATAGGATGGAGGACGATATGAACAACGATTAGTTTTCTTAACCAATGAATCCTATAGATAAGGACCCGACCTAACTCAGATCCTCACCCCTTCTTGATGCCAATCAATGAAGTTATCCTGATGGAATCTAGCTCATACCTACCTTACATGAGAAACAGACTCCATCATGACATATAATATTAGGACAAGGATAAACCCATCGAGATATAAGAAAAGAACTGATGAGATATAAAGCAGATCCTACCAGTATAGACATAGACGGTCGTAAGAAACCCAACAGGAGTCCACCTTAAGAAATGGAAAGACCATGGAAAGTAGATAACCATGAAAAGAATTCAGGAAGTCTCAGAAGGCATGAAGAAAAGTACCCAGAATAACCTAAAGATTTAGACAAGTCAAGACAAGGTTTACAAGATTTGTAGCAGTCTACAAGATAAACCAAATACCATAGAACCCATAGATAAGCCCGAGCCAGTAGGAATCCGTAGAAGAATATAAGAATAGACCTATGAAGTTGGAGATATTTAGCAAATTACAAGAGTACCAGTATGGAAAATAGAATAAGAGTGACCAAATCGAGGTTTATAGCAAGAAGAAGAAGTGGAGATCTAAGAGGCAAGCAGAAAAATGAACCACCGTTAGCCTCAGTAGTAAGGCGTAGAGCAAAGAATAGGACAAGCAAATGGTAAGAGGAACACGAGAAGAAGTAAAGAAATTCAGTGCATTTGGGCATAAAGATGACATAATGAGAAGATAGTAGTGTAGAGAATTGATGGTAGTTGTGGGACCCCGAGACATGGAGTGGTCGACCAATTTCCTACATAATGAATATGGGCATTTCCTTCCAGAAACTTTGATTCGAGTAAGCAAATAACATCGAACTAGACATGTGAGCATGTATCCATTCCCAATTTAGAGTCCAATAAAGAAAAGAACCAATAAGAAAGAGCAATTAAGAGAATATGTGAGTTATAAGATGGCTCGATTGCCAAAATCCATGAGTCCAATGAAACATAGATAAGAAGTATAAGATGAGATGATTAGAAACTATCATAAGTTGAGCTAAATTCGGAAACCACCATTGAGTTAAAGAACCCTTATAGAAGTAAAGACTTAGAAGTACGAAGGGGAAACTAGAAAAAGAGTTGCACCAAACCAAGAAACTTAGTAGAGAAGTTTTAAGCAATCAAAGTGGATGGAGTTTCTAGAAAATAAAGATGTAAGGAGTTCAAGGATCTGAGACAAGAAAGAAACCTTGTAGGAGAGTAAGTTTCTTAAGAAAGAATAGCAAAAGAATTTAGCGGTATTCAGAGAGAGAAAGTAACGATTTAAGAAGATTTAATAATAGAGACTATATAGGATGTTGTGCAGAGGAAGCACAAGGAAGGTTTTATAGATCATAATTCCAGAAGGATTCTGTAGAAGAGGTAGTGTCTATGATAGTTGGAAATGATCAAAAGTAAGATTGGAAAAGGCAAACCAAACACTTTTTAGCAGTAGTACCTTAATGTAAAGGAAAATATCACATATATAGATTCACGAGAGTACTAGGCTCATAAATGAGAAATATGTGTATTTAAAATCACCATAATTTGAAGACTTTAGGATAAGTTCCCACTCTCCCAACCCTCGTTAGACAATAATCACATAAATAAATTTTCAAGATTGCCTCGGGATACTCCTAGAAATAAATGAAAATATAGTGAAAGAGAACCGGAACTTAAAACCTTCGGATTTACTTTAACAACAGAATATAAATAAGTAACAGCAAAGGAATGAGGAGAGAAGTTGAACAGATGGGGTGATTCAGAGAATATGTAGTGTCAAGTAATGACAGAGGAACAAGAAACTAGAATTAGAACGTAATAAATGGACATGTAAAGGAAGAATATATATATATATATATTCCTCAGATAGGAATATAGAGAAATAGACCAAGAAAGTTCTTAGTGAAGAATGGGATAAAGTAGAAGATGAAAAGAATATTAAGGAAAAGGTTTGGAAGTGGAGCCATCAAGATACAACAACGGTATGGGGGAATATCTAATAAATAAGGATAAAAGTAAGTAACAGCTAGGCTTCTTGGTATCTTGATGAAACCAAAGATCTCTTACGTGTTAGGTCACGTAGAGTACATTAAGTACCCAACCCCAGTCTTAGTTGACCAAACCACTACGGGTTTGGGACGGCCTAAGCCACGGGTATGGGTGGTTTGGTATATATATATTATAGTATACCATGGAATCAAAAAGATAAGGCATTGAAGAGTTGCAATTAGCAAGTGAATCTTCAAGATACGGTATATATGCATGTATTTAAGTGACGACATTTGACCGCACTAAACTATGAGGAAACAAGTTAGCATTGACAACCATAACCAACTTACAGTAGCAATGGAAGCAGAGGTATGATGAAAGCATGAATTTTAACTAGAACTGAATAGCCAGCATCCCCGTCTAAAAGCTTTTGAACAGTTAAGTTCTCAGAAAAGCTATAAGGACCTACCTTCATAGTACAAACCCATTGGGTAAATAAGATAGTGAGTAAGAGGTATATACAGGATATGACCCTGTACTACAAGGTTTTAAGTTATATAAAAAGGCAAAAGTAAGAATATATGTATGTACATACCTTTCAGAGTTAAGGCATGAGTGCATGAACCCATTGTAGGACACACAGTACCTTCAGAGATGAGAGATCACTATGTAAAACAAGTTTGAGGGCTTTAAGTTCTTAACAAAAAAACCTTTAGATATTTTCTTGTAGGTAGATACAAGAAGGCTTAACAATCAAGAACTATAAATCGTAGATGTAAACCACAAATGCAGTACCATTTAAGACTGATAGCTCATACGGTAATGAGCTGGAGTGAGTAGAGTACAACAAAAAATCCAGGATTGAAGTTTCCTTGATGCACCATAAAGAACTGTAGCGTGGCCGTAGTATTAGTAATCAGCAGAAATTAAAGATAAAATGAAGATTAAAGTATGCTTATTAGAAAAATGATAAATGATCAGTAATATTTTATAGTTGATGAAATAAAGATAGATACGAGTGCATAGTTAGTTAAGGTAGTAAGAATGAATCCTGTTATTTGTAATAAGATTCCAAGTTTAAAGAGGATTCGAGGACGAATCATATTTAAGGAGGGGAGAAATTGTAACGAACGGAGGTCTCTACTACAGTTGAACTCCTGACTGTAGTACTATTATATCATGGAATGAGCGTTGTGAAAAATAACTTATGTCCGAGCATCTATACACCCCTGGAACGGCTTTGAGGGATGATCGGTTAATTCCCCGGAATTTCGATATGAGCATATAATATACCACTCCGGACAGTCCATTGTATTTGAGCCATAACTTTCTCGTACAAACTCTGATTTTTATAAATTGTATATCGTCAGAAAGCTAAGATCGAGATCTATAACTTCGTGTTTAACATTTGTCTAAATTCGGACCATATATAGGTCAAAACATAAGTCAAAATTCGGATGAATAATGATTTTGGGTCAAATTGGAAGATTCTCCAACTTTCCACTAACTTCTACATTTTCTTCAATATTCCAAATATCATTCAACCCCCCACTATATAAAGAGTATACTATTCACAAATCACAAATTTTGAAAAAAGAAGAAAGAAAGAAACGTGTGGTGAGGTAGAGAAGAAGAAAGAGAAAGAAAGAAAGAATAAGAAAAAGGAAAAAGGGAAGAAGAAGAGGTGTAAACCAACCATCCATCAATCTAAGAAGAAGACAAGCTACTATGAGGATTTGAGGAATGAAGAAGAGTCAAAATAAATAAGGTAAAAGACTTGACCAATAAACTTAATTTTAGATTTTGGAAGTATGATAATAGAATAGAGGTGTTGGGATGATTGTTATGTGTAGATGATTGAGATATGATGATAATTGAGGTGATAATTGTTTGACTAATTATATTGATTAAAAATTTGTTAAGTTTTGGGTTTAATCTTATGGAGTATATAGAATAGATTGAAAGTTGGTTGTTGATGAAATGATGATTTGGTTTATGTGGAATTGGGTATAATATGGTGTTTTGAGTATTGATTGTAGTATGGGAATGTTAGGGTTTTGCTTTGTGTGAATGGGAGTTGAAGAAGAAAGAGGTAGAATCCTGGAAAACTGCCTCGCGACGCGTGGAACAGAATTTTCCAGAATTAGTTTTAAACCACCCCATATCCACCCTAGCGCATTAAAGGCCACCCTTGGGGTCTCGTATCAGTTCGTATACATATCCTACATCAAAATATGATCATGATAAGCCTAATATGTAAAACATATTGATGTATCGTTAAGCTTAGTTAATTATCAAGTTTTATTTTACTACTTATATACTAATCAAGTTCCCGATCCTAGATTATCCACAAGAATCGCAACTCTCTTCGGTAAGGGATCCAACACCAGCCAGATTCCAAAAACAGTGAGTGGACACTTCTTCTTTAAATTGATTTTTCATTTTATTTCTTTAATGACAGACTTACTTATACGCTATAGGGTGTTAGCTGGAATTTTTAATACAATTAATATTCTTATGATGATTATTTAGAAAATAAAATATTTTTGTACAGTTTGAGATTTCAAAATATGATTTTTATGTTTTTCAGGGCACATGGGAAAACCCCCCCCAGTATGTAACTATACAGAGATGGAATTGACGGACATAGAACATGTGCATGTAGAGGACTGAGGGGACAACGATACGTAATGCCCCATATCCTAGTTCAAGGCTAGGGGACGGTGATACGTAACGCCCCTAGACCCTAGTTTCAGAGCTTGGATGGTAGTATAGATCGGCACGACCAGTTCTAGTTTGTGGCTTGGGGACGGAGATATGTAACGTCCCAAGACCATCAGTTTCAGGGACAAGATTGGCATGCTTTGGTGGACGGCGATACGTAACGCCCCAAAGTCATGGTTTTGCATTCCTGGCTCACAATATGCGTATGGGGGGACGACGATACGTAACGCCCCCATGCGTCAAGTTTTTCAGATACAGACTAGTTTCGGATTCCAAATTTTCAGTATACAGCTTTCAGAAAATCAAATTTTATAAATAGTTTTCCGAAACCAGAGCTTCAAAAGTAATTTTACGAAAGATGAGTTTTATAAAGAATATTTCAGACGCAGTATTACAAAAGAGTTTTCATATAAAGAGTTCTTCTAGCACTTTTGTTTTATATCTAAGTGTTTTGATATTAGTATTTCTATTTTTGTCCACTTACTTAGATCATACGACATCTAACCCATACCCCCACTCCCAGTTTTCTGTGGTTGCAGGTATTCTCGAGGTTTGGAGTCCACCAATCCAAGTCAAAGAGTAAAAGTCCAGTTGGAGTCAGTCAGAATCAAATAAAAATCATGTATTAGTACTTGAGATATGTGTAGTCGTTGTAGAAACATGTGTCTGTATGTATACAGTAATGAAGTAGAGTTTGTTTATTAAGTTGTTAAGTTTGGGCTACGATCCCACATAATTGATATACATATAATTTGAGAAATGACTATTAATAATTGAGTAGCAGTTGGCAGAGTCAGAGGCTTATGGGGATGTTACAACTTATGTATTGAATTGAGTGATATATTTATCGTGATTGTTGAATGATGATTTGAGTCAAGTAGATTTAGTATAGTTATAGATGTTTACTGTAAAAGATATGATGATTGTTTACTGTAAAATATATGTTGATTGTTTCTTGTTATTGTGCATATAGTTTACGTTAATCGTATAACTAATGTCATGTTTAATGTATGAACTATTCCGGTAATAACATGTATTGCATCATGGTTTTAATTTTTACTTGAAATGAATTTCATGCGGACTTGGTATAATTGCTACATGGGGTATATGGTAAAGGAAAATGGAAATGGGTTACCGTAGGTAATGTTTTGGTAATGGATTACCTGCGGTAACGTTTTGGTAAAGGAAAATGGTTAGGGTTACCGTAGTTAATGTTTTGGTAATGGGTTACCTGCGATAACGTTTATGTAAAGGAAAATGGTAATGGGTTACCGTAGGTAATCTTTTGGTAATGGGTTACCTGCGGTAATGTTTTGGTAAACGAAAATGATAATGGGTTACCATAGGTAATGTTTTGGTAATGGATTACCTATGGTAACGTTTTGGTAAAGGAAAACTGTGATGGATTACCATAGGTGACGATTCGGTACATGGTCACCTATGGTAACGTTTGGTAAAGGTTACTGGTAAATGAACCATAAATGGTGATGGGTTACAAAAGGTGATGATTCGGTAAAGGGCCACCTATGGTAACGTTTGGTAAAGGTTACTGGTAAAAGTTACTGGTAAATGAACCATAAACGGTAATGGGTTACCATAGGTGATGATTCGGTAAAGGGTCACATATGGTAACGTTTGGTAAAGGTTACTGGTAAAAGAACCATAAATGATAATGGGTTATCATAGGTGATGATTCGGTAAAAGGTCATCTATGGTACGTTTGGTAAAGGTTACTAGTAAAAGTTACTGGTAAATGAACCATAAATTGTAATGGGATACCATAGGTGATGATTCGGTAAAGGGTCATCTATGGTAACGTTTGGTGAATGTTACTAGTAAAAGAACCATTAATGGTAATGGTTAAATATGTTCTAAAGTAGAACATAAAAATCCCGACCGATTGCCCTGTAGCGTATACCAAGACCCGATGGCCCCCTTTTAATGTAAATATTATATCAATCGGTAAAGTTTTATTTTAAAATCAAAGTTTTTAAGAGCTGTATAACGTCATTTCATTCATGCATGAAAATTTCTTGATGGGCTTAGGTTCACTGTGTCCTGTGGTACATGTGATCATCTTTTGGAAGAATATGTTGATCTAGTAGTTGGTGGTTGCGCGATAGATCCTTGATGGTAGCTCATGTGACAAGGAACCATGTCTTTTTATTTTGATTATTGTTTAAGGCATTAGAGTAATAAGTCTCTAGGATAGTTAGTGTTGGACAGTTATGACCCATATCGTCACTAATTGTACAGATCATGGTGTTGTTGTACAAATTAACTATGTGACAAAGGAGATTGCACTCTTATCATTTGTGGTTAGATCACCAAGATGTATAAATGATAGGAGGTCCCTATGATTTGTTCCTGGATTGAGATGATATGAGACAGTATCAATCCATGAAGGATAAATCATTAAATATCCCTAGTCAGAGTATTATCGAGATTGGACATCGATAATGCGTAAAAGGCTAGTATTACACTTGTGCACGTTATGAGGGCATAACAACATAGTTCTCATATATTTGGGTATAGGATACTCATGCAAGTATAATAGGAGGCTGTGTTTTACCGATGGTACGGGAAACAGCTTCGCTCTGGATAGACCCCCTCAGAATTCCATTGGTAGTATGACTATGTGTCTATGGAAGTCCGAAATCAGGGTAGGTGTATTTGGTCTTAACCTGAGACTTGCACCGCTAATACTTACGACAATCAATATACTTTGGTTTTGGTCGTCCAGGGCTTTAACAGGTTCTGGGTACGCCTCCGCTGGGTATATTGAGAATCGTAGTGTGTTGGGTATGATGTCAAGACGGAAGTATCACTCCAGTCATATGGAGATGATGATCGCGCAGGGATACATAACTGGTTATCTAAGGGTTGCAACTATCGGGATAATATAACTTGGTCATGATTATCCGATAATAAAGAGACTAGTTGCTCGTGATCCGATATATGCTTCGTACGGGGCAGACACTGTACCAGCCCCAGACCTTGCATGTGATCATCCGATACTGGATCGAAATACGCAATACCACGTATACTACGCCTGATATAGATCAATATATTCCTGTGAGGATATTTCTGGAGAATTGGGTAGGCATGGCGCTTTGCTAGAAGCCAACCTTATCTTGTAAATCGGTACAAACGTAGTACGAGGTACTTATGTGTTCGGATAGTCCGACAACCGAATTTACTGACAACTTATCCGAGGAGCTCATGGGTCGCTTCCCAAAGATTCACCGATGACGTATGACTCACACTTTAATTAATCTGGGATTAATTAGATGATAGAGAAAATTAATCTGGGATTAATTACGGAGATATTTTATCTGGGATAAAATATCAATTAAAGAGAAAAAATGATTAATTTGGACTTAATCGGTAAAATAATATATTCGATATATTATACGAAATTGGATTTCGACGCGGAATTGAAATTAGATTTTAATTCGGGCGAACGAGTTAATTTAGAATTAATTCGTTAGCAACGTGAATAGTGATTTCGCTAGGCATAATCATTTAATTGCGTAGCAACGAAAATTCATTAATTTGGAATTAGCGAACCCGTGCCCGAGAGTGTTTGCGAGCGCATTCGTATTTCGAATTCGAGTGCGGCACGCAAGTCACATCAAGCGTCAAATCGCTAGTCGCATCAAACGTCAAATCATTAGTCACTTTGAGTGATGTGACAACTTGTCACTTGATTGATTGAATGATGTGAATAGTTGATGTGGTGGTTAAAAGCCTTTAATGGCTTGACTTTTTTGTATTTGGTAAATCATTTTTATTTGATTTTTTGGAAATTGAATTTTGTGTATTAGATACACAAAATGAAATACCAAACATAACATTTCCATCTCTCTCTCTTTCTTTTACGGTTTGGTGTCATTTTTTCCTCTCTTTCTCACGGTCTTGGACTTGCTTTTTCTCTTCTGGTTTTGCTTACTACCGTGAACTAGGAAGAAGAAATGTGTTGATTTTGTTGCAAAATCAAGAGTGCTAGCACACATAGGAGCCATACAAAGGTGATAGGGAACTCATTTCATGAGCATGGAATCACCTTGATAAGCTTGGAGCTTGGAGCATCAATGGAGGACCAAGATGGCCGAATTTGAAGACTGCAAAATAGCCCACTGCCGAGCACTCTAGGAGGAGGCAGAAAATTTTTGTTGTCTCTCACGTCGCTCAACCGCTCGATGTAAGTATTCCGCAACTTTCTTCGATTGTATTCACATTTGTTTTATGCTTGTTATTCGATCCTCGGGACCGTAGAACTCCAACAATGGTATCAGAGCGGAGTAAAAGCATGAAATTTGATTTAGGGCTTAAAATTGGGTAAAATATATTTGAGCATGATTTTATGAAATTGGATGATTGAGTATGCTTAAATGTGTTTTAATTGAGGATTGATTGGATCAATTTGATGAAAAGTTGTTTGGAACAATTTTGCCCAAAATACTTAGCTTGGCCGAGAGGTATACTAGCCATAATGTCTTGGATTTTTGATTTTTGATTCATTGGATGAGTTAGAATCATTCGGGAAATTTTGATTGTGGATTTAATTTGATTGAAACCGAATCGATTTTGAAAATCCCCAAATGCCGAGACTTATTGAGCATGTAAATGGGTTTGATTTTTGTTAAAATGTGTTGGACATATTTTAATGTTGATAAGCATGATTAATTATACAAATTTGTGTTTTGGAAATATTGATTTGGGTAATTAATTATGTAATACACTTTAGTTTAATTAAATATGAAATTTGGAATTTTTGTGTTTAATTAAATAGGCTTAAATTGGATTTGGGCTTTAAATGTTGTAAATGGGGTTATTGGGCTTGGTTGTACCAAGTTAAGTTTAGGCTAAATTGGTTGGATGCAATTGGGCCCAAAATCGCTTCAATAAAGCCCAAATGCGACTAATGGACCTTAATAATTTAATTGGGCCTAATGGACCTAAATTGATTTCTAGGCTAATGGGGTTATTCCTTGATTGGGCTTTGGTTATTGGGTTTGTCCCAAGTTGACCAAAAGTCCACGCCTTAAAGAAATTAATTAAAAGCCCATTGAACTTTAATTAAATTAATATTGGATATTAATCGGGCTTTGAGACCAGTAACGATTAAATTTGGAATTTAAGTCGTAAAGGTTCGTTAATAAAGTGTAATATTTAATTTGGAATTAAATAGTGAATAAGTATTAAATACAAATTGAATTGGATTTAATTTTGTAGTTTAATTTAATTCAAGAATTCGTACTTTGAGTACTTATTCACAAAACGAGTTTGACTCGCGAAAAATCAAATCGTTGTTTGAACATTTGATGGTCATTAATTATCAGATTAATTAGTTTGATTAGATTGATTGATAACATGCTTGTGTGAATACATGGTTGCGATGCATGAATAAAATATATCGGATGGATATTAGGTGGGTGGGGCAATTTTAGAAATTGTTGTAATAAATTTAGAATTTATTAATTGGACCTACGTGTCCAGCCTATTACATCCATACTCTGTGTATTTCTCTTCTCACCTATTCCCCTCAATGTAAATGAGGTTTATTTAGAAGTGTAGTGTAACGGGTAGAAGCAAATACTTGTGCTAGCGGGAGAGAGGAAATGGAGAGATTTGATCTAGGATCAATGTGTTAAGTATCCATCCGCATATCATTATTATTTTAATTATACGCGCTTTATTATGTGTTTAGAATGCATGTTTAAGGGTGTATGATGATGAGACATTAAGAAAGATAATAAATTGGTTGCCAATTTGCACGCGAAAAAACCCTTACAAAATATTAAGCGTTTTTCCTCCATTGAGTGATTCTTACTAAAGATCTAAGACTGGCATTGGTTTGTTGGCCAAAGTCAAGCCCTTTGTCCGTCGATGATGTGTTTGAATTACGAGAGCTTTGTTCTATATCGGTGTCTTGTCTTAGTTGTGGTTTGTTGGCCAAAGTCAAGACCACTTCTTGTCCATCGACATTGATTACGAAGCTTTCCATGGTGAATGGGTTCCGCTTAACTGGGATCACTAAGTTTGTTGTGCCAAAGCCAATGCTTAGTTGATTCAGAGGAAAAAGGTTAGGCAATATATTGGATATATTTGCATATATAAGATATATGTTTCGGACTTGGATGTTCTCCTACTGGATATAGGAATTGGATTGGATCCAATTGATCTTAGAGATCTACCTAGTTAATTATCATATAATTTGTTGGCCAAAGTCAATATTGTGTGATATTTAACGGGATCCTAGCCCACTTGGAAACACGGTTTCCCGAGTACTCGACAGAGGGTTAGAGGCTCGCCGAAAAATAGTGGGAGATAAGAATTAAATTTGCAATATTCGTTTAATTACTTGCCATACGCGCTCAAACAAATATCATTCGTCAAATAAATTAAATGTTAGTTGGACTAATATTTAAATTGTTGTTTTAAATATTACAGTTGGACTGTATTCAAACTATTCATTTATAGTTGATTTTATAATTGGATTATAATAATCATTATAATAAATAGTACCAAAATCGTTGATTAAATAGTTGGACTATTAGAATCAAGATAAAATTGAAAGATTGACATTTAAAACACAATCCTAGGGAAAATTTATTTAAATGGTTTAATTTTCAAATTGGGAATAAATTTCAGGATGGTCCTGAAAACTAATAAGTTACTTTATTTGATAAAATAACATATTAGGCCTAAGCCTGGAGTTAAGCAAATAAGTGGAACATGATTTTTTGGAATATTCATGTGATGATAACTTTAGTGCTTAATCTGTTATGCTTGCCAAATAGACTCCTTAATTTCGAAATCAGAACTAAGGATTATATCTTTAAAGTATGATGAAGAAATTGAAGGATCTTCATAAATCTATATTTAGATTTTGAAGTATTAAATTGCAATAATAAACTCTTGGAGAGTTAATGGCTATTCTCAATGAGATCAAGCCAAAGTTTGCAATTAGGCAAGTAGCGCAAGGCGCATCTTACTTCGACATTCCGGAAGACCAAGGCTAGGCCGAACGCTTCTAGGGTGTGGAAAAGGGCAAATGCAAAATCATTATAATCTTTTGGGAAGATAAAGGACATATCCCAAAATATCTACCTAAATTGTGGCAAACCGGATCGCGGAAGCGTGACTGCATTTGGACAAAGCAGACATGAAGGAATTGAGGACGGGCCAAGGCTCTGACTTCAAATATGTTTGTCATAAATATGTTCACTACTAGTATTAAAATTGGATTTTAAATACTTAGTGTGGTACATAAATATGTACTAATGTTCAGAATCTGCTATGGGCAGGATACTGACTTCAGATTGAGATTAATCTGTGAATCAGAAATGGGACGAACGTCGCTGTTTCAACCGTAGATACCTAAGTTTAGGAACTGCCCTTCGGGTGTGTATTTAAATTAAGAAACTGTTATAATGTAACTAGTTTGGCTAGAAACCTTATCTCTATATCAGAGTATAATCCGTTGCGGATATACCTTAATATTCTAGAACACTAAAGTGTTTTATTATATAGAGATGATATTGAGATAAACACATTAGATGTGAATAACAGTATTTATATTTTGAATATAAATAAATCTCAAACATATAACATGACAAACAAATAGCTCAAACTGATTTGATCATAAGAAACTTAAATGTGGCATAGTTGTCTGGGACACAATTTAAACAAGACTCATATATCCGCACTTTTGAAGAGTGGGTACTAGGACAAATTTTATTATATTCAAATAAAGTCTACGAATCTAGTTTATTGGGCAAAGTGCCTAAAACACTATTTACTTGGTAAAAGTGCAAATGCCACCGATCTATTAGCCCTAGTTCATAGTGAAGTAAGTGGGCCCATATCTAGCTAGGCTAGATGGGGATATGAATATTTCATGACCTTTATGGATGTGGCATCTCATTATGGTTATGTGTTTCTTTTGAAAGACAAATCAGAAACTTTTATAGTTTGACACGAAATTGACAAACTGATCGGCTAAAGTATTAAACCATCACAGTTAGACCATGATGAAAATACTTAAGCAATAAGTTTCTCATATACTTGAAAGAGTATAGTATTCTTTCAAATGAGGACTCCTCCCGGAACACGTCATTTGACGGGTGTCCGAACAGAGTAACCGAATTTTGTTGGACATGATAAGGTTAATCATGAGTCGCTCTGAGCTACCATTTCCTTCAAACAGATATACATTAACAGTGCAAAACTTATTTTGAATAAGGTTCCATAAAATCTGTTTCACAGATTTCATATTAGATATGAACAGGAAAAGAAACCAGGTTTTCTCATTCCTGAACATTTGGGATGTTGGGCATATGTTTGGATGATACCAAACTAAAACCCAAATTGGATAAGTGCCAATTGTAGGTTATCCTATGGATACATAAGTATAGTACTTATACAACTCACAATAGAACACTGTAATTGTTGCTCGCCATGCGGTTTTCCTAAGAGGAATACCTATATGCAGTGGTAAAGAAAGTGGGCGACGCATACTGTTCCGGGCTCGTGGCCCGGTTGGGAGTATGGAGTAGCCCACAGGGGGACTAAACCGGAGAATGATGGAGTCGCCACCCGGTGTGAACCGGGACAAAGATTTAAGGCCTCACTCACCCCTCGCAAGGGAAGACCTCAAACTATTGGGTTCGGAATGGTCCCTTAATTATGCCACTTGTAATAAAATGATTTGTGCAATAATTCAACCAAGCCTAAGCAACATTTATATCCAAGGATAATTTACTCCTAAGTTCGCATGCATAAGTACAAGGCTCATATCTAAGTTTGCGTATTACCTATGTCCGGATTTGCATACAACCTATTTGCATTTAATCCATGTCCCGATTTGCATGCATAAAGGTAAATTAACATACGGTAAGCATACAACTTAATAAGCATATTGTACTCATACATGTGGGGAATACAGATAAATGGCAATTGCACAATCATGTGTAATAAAGAGAAGCAATCAGGTTCGTAATACAAAGGGATAACTAATAGGGGCAATTATGCATAAAATATGATGAAAAAGACTCAGTTCATTGTGGGTGTGTTCGTGTAGCGTTCGTAAACGTGTTCGAACGGTAAACAGAAGGTTTGCGTTCGTGTAGCATTTGAAAACACGTTCGAACGAGACCAGATCTGATACATGATAAAATAAAGAAAATATGTGCGCGTTCGTGTAGCGTTTGTAAAATACGTTCGAACGGTAAATAGAAGGTTCACGTTCGTGTAGCATTCGAGAACGCGTTCGAACGGGACCAGACCTGATACATGATAAAACTAAGAAAATGTGTACGAGTTCGTGTAGCATTCGTAAAACGCATTCGAACGATAAACAGAAGGTTCACGTTCGTGTATCGTTCGAGAACGCGTTCGAACGGAACCAGACCTGATGCATGCAACACATACATAGACAAACGAATCTACAATGTAGGACCTCACGTGTCCGATTGAACTCATTCCCATCCAATCATGTGTACCTCGCCCGTCGCGGCAAAGCATCGTGGTAAATGATTTTAACCCCTCGAAATAGAGGACCTTTAATCCGACTTAGTAAGCCCATGCGCTAATAACACAATGCATATAAGAAATAAAGACAACAATATCGGACTTCGTATACTCGATTGAACACATCTCACATTCAACCGAATATACATCATCCGGCGCGGCAAAGCATCGTGGTAAAGGATTTTAACCCCTCGAAATCGAGGACCTTTAATCGCACTTACTAAGCCCATTCGCTAATAACACAATGCATATAAGAAATAAAGATAACAATATCGGACTTCGTATTCTCGATTGAACACATCTCACAATCAACCAAATATACATCGTCCGGCGCGGCAAAGCATCGTGGTAAAGGATTTTAACCCCTGGAAATAGAGGACCTTTAATCGCACTTACTAAGCCCATGCGCTTTACCTCATCATTACTCAAACAAATAACATGCAGATTTTAAATATCGGATAATAAACGAATCAAAACAACATAAAACAAAATATGCGCTGTTTGCTCAAGTGGTACGTGAAGTTGTATCCCAAGTACAGACCGTACTACCGTCCATTCGGATTTGGCTATGAAATTTATGTCTGCGTTTCCATCCTATATACCACAAGAGGCGACACATTTTCCATTTTATTCAAAACCACAACATGCATCCATAAACGACTCTCATACGAAATAAATAACTAAAACAATTAAAATATGAGTAAAACAAATGAATACAAAAAGTGCCCTCAGGTCTACCCTTTTATGTCGACTCGCAGAAGTACCGTACGCGGTCGTCGGAAGGGGGGATGCTCCGTAACTCCTCTGGTTCACTGGTTCAACGTTTCCCTTTGCTACTTCGCTGTTCGGGCTGTTGTTTTCCCTCTAATTCACTGATGTTTTGCTGCTGTTTTGCTACTGTATTTGGGACACCATTTTTGATGTTTTTAGGCTACTGTTTTGGATGTTTTTTTAAAGGCTTTAAGTGCAGTTTTTTAGTTACTATTTTGGGGATTTAGGGGATGTGATTTTTGGTAGTTTAGGGTTGTGTGGGGCTATGATTTTCGGTAGTGTATGGGGATTATATGGGGCTACTGTTTCGGTGGATGTAGGGGCTATTTCTTGCTTAGGGTTAGGCATGAATGCTAGAGAGAGGAGAAGAAAGTTGATTCTTGTTGTTTTTGTGTATTGGGCGTGACTGAGAGGTTCATGGTTATTTGCTTTGTGTTTTGTTTTTTTGAGATTCAGCTAGCGGGAGGAAGTGTTGGAATCGGGTTTCTTTTATAGGCAAAGGGCTAGGGTTTCCATGTGCTTGAATAGGAAGAAGACCAATTAGTGTCTTACAAGGAAAGCAAAAGATTGATTGGGGAAAAGATTTGGCTAAATTGGGGTGTGATTTATTTTGTTTAGGTAAGTGGATTTGTTATTTTAGTAGGTGATTATTTTATATTTGGTATGTGATTTTTATATTTGCTTTAATTTCACCATGTGTTAAATATGTGTTTTATTAATTTGGATGTGTTCTATTGGGCTTTGGTTGGCTAATTGGGCTTGGGTACGAGGCTAGCAGCAAAACCAGAAATACCGACGACGTTCGAACGCCGATTCGAACGCTACACGAACGCCCGCAATCTGTTTGACGTTCGAATGTGGTCACAAACGTAGCACGAACGAAAACAGTGAACTTGTGAAATGAATCTAATGACATACTTATTCTGAATTTCCCCGTCCGATATCTGTTTCCCGCGACTTCCGTGACATAAAAGGTAGTGCCTCTACATGAGACTCATTATAGGGACTTATATGCAAAAATGTAGTGCCTACAGGTAAGTGGGAGGATAGTAAAACTCGATGAAAATCGGAGTAATACTATTCCTAGCACCGATTCCTTAATGGAACACAGATAGTTCATCAAGGATGAAACTATACCATTAATCTTCAAATACACAAGAACCGCGTAAGTCGGAGAGATTCAGAAAACAACATGGGGTATGGGTTTCTGATCTCACCTCATAAAGACGTCAATCTTATTGAGGTATACCAACTGACTACGTATGAGAAAGTGATACAAATGTATCGACTCCCTATTATGGCAAAGTGTCATGACGTCCGAAATGGATCCATGTACACCAACTATGTTTGGATACTAGTTGATGTACAGCAAGGCATTGTGCCTATTGGTACTATATAAGTCTTCACGGAAGACATACATGGATGGCAACATACCAACGTATAAAGCTAGGCTTTTAGCAGAAATGTATTGTTATCAACATTGTGTTGATTACGACGAAACCTTTTACTTGTTGCCATGGTA
This sequence comes from Zanthoxylum bungeanum, assembly GCA_019454045.1. Lineage (NCBI taxonomy): Eukaryota > Viridiplantae > Streptophyta > Magnoliopsida > Sapindales > Rutaceae > Zanthoxylum > Zanthoxylum bungeanum. The sequence continues at coordinate 276,861 of SKCR01018431.1, read as the reverse complement.
AATCCATTTGTATAATGCTTGCTAATGCTGCATGTTTCATTTATGAAATATGACAGCTGAACGGGAAAATCGCTTTCCTGAAAAGGAAACCTTTTGGAGGATGTTTACAACATCTTGTCGGTTTTATCGTACCCATAACCAGCAAACAAGGTTTGCGGGTTATTCGATCCATGTTTGGATTGAAGCAAGAATTTGGTTCTTGGAATTGTCATTTTGATGTAATCATAATGGTTTATGATTTAATTCAAAACGAAATGATTCTTGTGTATATAAGGAGGTTAGTGGGAGCGCACTGACAGTGGCTGTCCTATAAAATAATGATAATATATGTCATTTCTTGGAAATGATTTTCCCATAAAACAATAGACGAAAGCTTGGCTTTCGAGAAAACTCTCCGAGAAATCATACATTGAAAAATGTACGAGCCCTGGTGTCTCATACGCTTTGAGCATATGCAGTCACAAACAGGCCAATCCAAGTGATAGTCACTGGATTGAATTAAGAACATCATTTAGTTTCTTAGAGAACTAAAGATGATGTCTTAAACTATGGAGAACGAGAACTTGAAGTGACTGGGTTCACTACTACAAGTTTCCAGACCGATAAAATGACTATAAGTCGCACAACAGTACTATATAGTTTAAATAACGGAACAGTGAGCTGGAAATCTTCCAAGCAAGATACTGTTACCGAATAAACAACAATTGCAGGTTATTGCTGCAGCTGAGGCAGCAATAGAAGCCATTTGGGTCGATAATAAATCTAATTAGATTAGATATAGTTCTGTTAGCAGCTGAGCTAGGCGTCGGCACAAGCTAAAGAATTAATGGTCTCATCAACGATCCAGATACATACTTTGATATTCATCGAATTCGTTCGGATCATACATCATGGCGATATGATGATCGAATAAATCGTATCAGATGATTATCATGCAAATCGGCTAACGAAAGTCTTTTCTCAGTAAATATGATGTCTGAAACGGATCCATGTATACCAACTATGTTTGGATACTAGTTGATGTACCGCAAGGCATTGTGCCTATTGAGAAGATATGAGACAGTATCAATCCACGAAGGATAAATCATTAAATATCCCTAGTCAGAGTATTATCAAGATTGGACATCGATAATGCGTAAAAGACTAGTATTACACTTGTGCGCGTTATAAGGGCATAGCCGCATAGTTCTCATATATTTGGGTATAGGATACTCATGCAAGTGTAATAGAAGGTTGTGTTTTACCGATGGTACGGGAAACAGCTTCGCTCTGGATAGACCCCCTCAGAATTCCATTGGTAGTATGACTATGTGTCTATGGAAGTCCGAAATCAGGGTAGGTGTATTTGGTCTTAACATGAGACTTGCATCGCTAATACTTGCGACAATCAATATACTTTGGTTTTGGTCGTCCAGGGCTTTAACAGGTTCTGTGTACGCCTCTGCTGGGTATATTAAGAATCGTAGTGTGTTGGGTGTTATGTCAAGACAGAAGTATCACTCTAGTCATATGGAGATGATGATCGCGCAGGGATACAGAACTGGTTCTCTAAGGGTTGCAACCATCGGGATAATATGACTTGGTCATGATTATCCGATAATGAAGAGACTAGTTGCTCGTGATCCGATATATGCTTCGTACGGGGCAGACACTGTAACAGCCCCAGGCCTTGCATGTGATCATCCGATACTGGATCAAAATACGCAATACCACATATACTACGCCTGATATAGATCACTACATTCCTGTAAGGATATTTCTGGAGAATTGGGTTGGCATGGCGCTTTGCTAGAAGCCAACATTGTCTTGTAAATCGGTACAAACATAGTACGAGGTACTTACGTGTTCGGATAGTTCGACAACCGAATTTACTGCCAACATATCCGGGGATCTCATGGGTCGCTTCCCAAAGATTCACCGATGACGTATGACTAGCACTTTAATTAATCTGGGATTAATTAGATGAGAGAGAAAATTAATCTAGGATTACTTACGGAGATATTTTATCTGGGATAAAATATCAATTAAAGAGAGAAAACGATTAATTTGGAATTAATCGGTAAAATAATATATTCGATATATTATACGAAATTAGATTTCGACGCGGAATTGAAATTAGATTTTAATTCGGGCGAACGAGTTAATTTAGAAATAATACGTTAGCGACGTGAATAGTGATTTCGCTAAGCAAAATCATTTAATTGCGTCACAACGAAAATTCGTTAATTTGGAATTAGCGAACCCGTGCCCGAGAGTGTTTGCGAGCGCATTCACATTTTGAATTCGAGTGCGGCACGCAAGTCATATCAAGCGTCAAATCGCTAGTCGCATCAAGCGTCAAATTATTAGTCACTTTGAGTGATGTGACAACTTGTCACTTGATTGATTGAATGATGTGAATAGTTGATGTGGTGGTTAAAAGCCTTTAATGGCTTGCCTTTTTTGTATTTGGTAAATCATTTTTATTTGATTTTTTGGAAATTGAATTTTGTGTATTAGATACACAAAATGAAATACCAAACATAACAATTTCATCTCTCTCTCTTTCTTTTACGGTTTGGAGCCATTTTTTCCTCTCTCTCTCTCACTGTCTTGGACTTGTTTTTTCTCTTCTGGTTTTGCTTACTGCCGTGAACTAGGAAGAAGAAATGTTTTGATTTTGTTGCAAAATCAAGAGTGCTAGCAAAAATAGGAGCCATACAAAGGTGATAGGGAACTCATTTCATGAGCATGGAATCACCTTGATAAGCTTGGAGCTTGGAGCATCAATGGAGGACCAAGATGGCCGAATTTGAAGACTGCAAAACAGCCCACTGCCGAGCACTCTAGGAGGAGGCAGAAAAGTTTTGTTGTCTCTCGCGTCGCTCAACCGCTCGATGTAAGTATTCCGCAACTTTCTTCGATTGTATTCACATGTGTTTTATGCTTGTTATTCGATCATCGGGACCGTAGAACTCCAACAGTTAGGTCTTGGGAGAATCTAATTTGTTAACTTAGTATATGTATTATATTTATCTTGACATTTGGATTGAGTAATAATAATTTGACTTCTATGAAAGACTTTCAATTTGGCATCGTTAGTGTTTGTGCTTAAATATCAAGAGGGTGTAAAGTTAAAGTATAATTTGGTAGTGTTCCGGCTCTATACTCATTTGGGTAAGGTGGTTATAGGCCGGGGAGTTACAGCTTCCAAGTGCATGTGAGTGAATAGGAAGCCATGCATGTGATGGTATAATACCATATTAAGATCATCTCTACAAGAAGTAAGGTATGCAATTGTATTGTGAAATAATTAGATTTATTTCAATTTATTTGTGAATAAATTTAGGACTAATAATACATGTATGGTTAGATCTTAAGTGGACCATTATGGATTTGTTCCATGAAAATATTAGGGATGATGTTTTCCCAATAATTATAGATATAGATTGGATAAATAAGATGGCGATGGTTAAAGAACTACTGAAGTTTGAAAAAAATTATTGTTTCATGATTAAGCAAGTTGTGTATAGAGAAAATTGTGATGCAAAAGAAACAACTATATAATAGAAATGTACTTTAATATTGTCACAAGATTGTTCAAGGAGTGAGCCGGTACAATGTCCTGTAAATTAGCTATATTCATTAAATAGAAATGTAATGTAATATTGTACCTTTATGTATAAATTGTATATAGGATATTTTGATGTAAATTTAGTATCATCTATTCCATAACATATATTATTTATAAACTCTCATATTATATATATATCATGGTTAGGCACATCACCCTTTTGTATTTCTATGCATGTGTATATTTATAAGAGATATGTATGTGTACATTTAGCCAGATAGAGAAAGGCTGAGAGTGATAGGGCAATCTGTCACCTATCGGTGGCATCTCTGGATTCGGAATGTTACAAAGTATTAGTATTTGGGCCATAACTTTCTGATCCGATATTGAATTGTGGTGATTCAAGTTGTATTGGGAAGAGGCCTGAGGGATCTACAATTGTAGTTTAAGTTAAAGACAGATTCAGACTCCTTTCAAGTTAAAAAGGTAAACGTAATCGGATTAGGTTTTTATATTTTAAGTTTTAATTTTAATTTATGTTTTAGTGTCATATGCTGAACTTTAATGTTATTTTCATGAAAATTTAAATCTTATGTTAGCCTAATTAGGTTTAATTTATGATACTATATATATTTAAATAGGTTTCGGACTAGCATCTTATAAAAAGGATCATAAACATTCATTGTAACAAGTTTTTGATGATGAATTAAAATAAACAGTGATGTTTGATTGAATTGGATTTTGTATATCACAAAAGTGTGCTAGATCATGTCAATCCTATACCATCGCGTCCTGGTATAGAATGAAATTGTGGGTTCTAGGATATTTGCCTCTGACGAAAACCAATCTAAAGCTTTTAATTATGTTATTTGCAAGAGTTATGAATTGAAGCAATGCATTCTCAAAGTTTATATCCACAAGTAAGGAGAAAACCCCGTATTCCATCAGCTGAATATGAAGGGTATTTATACCTAATAAGGTGTTGGTTTTCAGAGTTCTTGTGGAGCGGAAGTCTCATGTTACAAAAAAATAATTTTATTTGCATGAGCATTGAAAAAATTGGATCCGTATTTTCTACTATATATAATATAATAATTAGATCTTAAGACGAAATTATACCTCTAAATATGGATATATTTGAATCACGATTTTTTGAACCACGATATTCTCTGTCTTATCTCCTCACCTCCAACGGCACGTGTGTGTATGAAAATAATTATGAACACTCTAATTTTTATGAAGGATTTATATACTTAACACATTAAACAAATAAAAAAAATAAAACTTTCGCTCCCTGGATGGTTTTTTTTTTTGCTTTATACCAAAAACAAAACACTTTATATTTATCCCTTAAAACATAAATGATTTAATATTAATCTTTTAATTTATGAAAAACATTAATATTTTACATTTTAAATTCTTTTATCATAATTTCAACTTTTTAAAAAATGGTAAATTTGAATAAAATATTATCTTATTAATATTTCTTCAATCAAATTAATCAAATATTAATTTTCTAATTATAAAAACTTGATTTTTTAAATTTTCAACTTTTGAAAATATTATCTCATTTAATTAAAATTTAATTAATCAAATTAATTAAATATTAATAAATAATATTTTCATATATTAATAAATAAATACATTATCTATTAATAAATATATTATGATAACTTTTGTCATGATTTTCTACAAGAATTATATGGAATAATTAGAGTGTAAAATAATTCATAATTATTTTTCTTCCAATTATTATCATTCGAATAGTGATAGAAGACGACGAGGGGACCGATGGACTTATAATTCTAAACTCCAACAATTTCGTTAATTAATTATAAACTCTTTTTTTAATCAACAAAATTGTTAATTCTAAAGTAACTCCACTAAATATCTAGAATTGCACTATTAGAATAATAGAATTAATTACTCAAAGTATTCATTCATTGATATAGTCATTGCCTATGCATTGATCTTCCATAAAAGATTCGTAAAAGAGTTAGTTATAAAATTCGTTAACCTTTCCAATTACATCTTTATCTTTGACTTCCATTAATTCTCAAGTAAACAATTAATTTACAACTTTTATGAATTTGCGCGCTAATTATTCAGGTCATGAACTAACAAACAAGAGAATCTTAGGAACAGATTCCATTGTACCAGGTTCGCATTCTCAGCTATAAATTCAACTCATTCCTAAATACGAGGTTTACAAAATGTAATAAATATAAAATCCTACCGAGTAAATTAAAGAATAAGTTAAAATGATAAATGAGTCTGCTAAATACAATGAATTAAGATCATCACATATATGACCATCATAATGATAGAATTGATGTTCTTTATTTAAGGGAAATTATTAGAACTTTTCAATTTCATCTGGTCATTTCCAATATAATCTTATTATATAAAATACATTCATTTTTATGTCTTTACATATTATAGTCTCGATAGAACTATACCATTCATAATGGAATGAATTGTATTTATGACTTTGGAGTCATGGATAAATTTTGATCATTACTCTTTAAATTTTATCCATATATACATGTATGTAACATTTTACATATACATATACATTTAATTTAAAGTTACATAAATAATTATGGAATTTTTATGAATTTTATTAAGCAAATCAAAATGCATATATGTAATAAAATTGAATCATTGTTATAAAAGAATAGGGAAATAGAAAAAGAGAAGATATCGTGTAAATATATAAGATTTTCTTATTAATTCTGAATGAATCAAAACAACAAATGGTTTCTCTCTATTTATAGGGAGGAATTATGATGAGATAATTATCTTTATTTTAAATGGGATAATATACATGTAACATCCATAATCTAGGGGATGCTACTGGTAGAGGATAGACCGTACTAATACCATAAGCCTCTGACCCTGATAACTGTTGTTCAATATTTGATACTATTTTCTCTAATTATATATATGTAGTATGTATGGGACCGTAGCCCAATCTCAACAACTTATCATGCAAACTCAACTCCAAAAAAAAAACAAAGAATTGTATACATAAAACACATGTCTTTACAACGGCTATCACAAAACCAAAGACTAATACATGACTTCTGTTTGACTATGACTGGACTCTTACTCTCTCTGACTTGAACTGGTGGACTCCATTGTTGGACAGTTATGACCCATAGCGTCACTATTTGTACAGATCATGGTGTTGTTGTACAAATTAACTATGTGACAAAGGAGATTGATCTTTTATCATTTGTGATTAGATCACCAAGATGTATAAATGATAGGAGGTCCTTGTGATTTGTTCCTGGATTGAAAAAATATGAGACAGTATCAATCCACGAAGGATAAATCATTAAATATCCCTAGTCAGAGTATTATCGAGATTGGACATCGATAATGCGTAAAAGACTAGTATTACACTTGTGCGCGTTGTGAGGGCACGACGACATATTTCTTATATATTTGGGTATATGATACTAATGCAAGTGTAATAGGAGGTTGTGTTTACCGATGGTACGGGAAACAGCTTCGCTCTGGATAGACCCCCTCGGAATTCCATTGGTAGTAGACTATGTGTCTATGGAAGTCAGAAATCAGGGTATGTGTATTTGGTTTTAACCTGAGACTTGCACTGCTAATACTTGCGACAATCAATATACTTTGGTTGTGGTCTTCCAGGGCTTTAACAGGTTTTGTGTACGCCTCTGCTGGGTATATTGAGAATCGTAGTGTGTTGGGTGTGATGTCAAGACGGAAGTATCACTTCAGTCATATGGAGATGATGATCGCGCAGGGATACAGAACTGGTTTCCTAAAGGGTTGTAACCATCGGGATAATATGACTTGGTCATGATTATCCGATAATAAAGAGACTAGTTGCTAGTGATCTGATATATGCTTCGTACGGGGAAGACACTGTACCAGCCCCAGGCCTTGCATGTGATCATCCGATACTGGATCGAAATACGCAATACTACGTATACTACGCCTGATATAGATCGCTTATTCCTGTAAGCATGTTTCTGGAGAATTGGGTAGGCATGGCGCTTTGTTAGAAGCCAACCTTATCTTGTAAATCGGTACAAACGTAGTACGAGGTACTTACGTGTTCGGATAGTCCGACGACCGTATTTACTGCCAACACATCCGAGGATCTCATGGGTCGCTTCCCGAAGATTCACCGATGACGTATGACTCTCACTTTATTAATCTGGGATTAATTAAAGATGAGAGAGAAAATTAATCTGGGATTAATTACAGAGATATTTTTATCTAGGATAAAATATCAATTAAAAGAGAGAGAATGATTAATTTTGAATTAATCGATAAAATAATATATTCGATATATTATATGAAATTGGATTTCGACGGGGAATTGAAATTAGATTTTAAATAGGGCGAACAAGTTAATTTAGAATTAATTCGTGTTCGACGTGAATAGTGATTTTGCTAGGCATAATCATTTAATTACGTCGCAACGGAAAATTCGTTAATTTGGAATTAGCGAACCTGAGCCCGGGAGTGTTTGCGAGCGCATTCACATTTCGAATTTGAGTGCGACACGCAAGTCACTTCAAGCGTCAAATCATTAGTCACATCAAGCGTCAAATCACATGTCTCTTTGAGTGATGTGACTATTTGATTGATTGATTTATTGATGAAAAGCTTTTTGAAAGCTTGAATGACATATATCATTATTTTAATGGTATTTGACTTTTAATTTTTGGTATTTGATATACAAAAATTACACAACACTTTGATCTCTCTCTCTCTCCTTGGTTCACGAAAATGGGAACCAAAATTGCTCTTCTTCTCTCTCGCCAACATGTCAATTTTTCTTCTGTTTTCTTTTTGGTTGGACCGAATATGAAGAGGAAGAAAAGAGTGAAATTTGTGGCAAATTTCTTGAGTGCTAGCACACCATTTGAGACATACAAAGGTGATAGGGAACTCACTTCATGAACTTGGAATCACCATCAACCAAAGCTTGTAGCTTGGAGGAAGATTGAAGCCGAAAATGGGTACTCCAATCAGCTCACGGTCGTGACTTCCATTGGAGGGCAGAAAAGTTTTTGTCTTCACTCGCGTCGCTCAACCGATCATTGTGAGTATTCCGCAACTCCGTGATGCATTCGCAGGACCGTAGAACTCCAACAATGGTATCAGAGCGGAGTAAAATCATGAAATTTGATTTGGGACTTAAAATTGGGTAAAATGTATTTGAGCATGATTTTATGAAATTGGATGATTGAGTATGCTTAAATGTGTTTTAATTGAGGATTGATTGGATCAATTTGATGAAAAATTGTTTGGAACAAATTTCCCAAATTCTTGGCTTGGCCGAATGTCAATAGCCCTAATGTCTTGGTGATTTTTTGATTTTGATTCATTGGATGAGTTGGACTCAATTGGAAATGTTGCTTTAATTTTTAATTGGATTCAATTGGATTTGATTTAAAATTGGACATAAAAATCCTCACATTGCCGAGAGTTATAGAGCATGAATTGGGTTTGATTTTTTGATAAAATGTGTTCGACATGTTTTGTTGATGATAAGCATGATTAATTGTACAAATTTGTGTTTTGGAAATATTGATTTGGGTAATTAATTGTGTAATACAATTTAGTTTAATTAAATATGAAATTTGGAATTTTTTGTGTTTAATTAAATGGGCTTAATTGGATTTGGGCTTTAAATGTTGTAAATAGGCTTATTGGGCTTGGTTGTACCAGGTTAGGTTTAGGCTAAATTGGTTGGATCCAATTGGGCCTGAAACCGCTTACATAAAGCCCAAATGCGAGTAATGGAACTTTAATTATTTAATTGAGCCTAATGGGCCTAAATTGATTTCTAGGCTTATGGGGTTACTCATTGATTGAGCTTTGGTTATTGGGTTTGACCCAAGTTGACCAAAAGTCCACGCCTTAAAGAAATTAATTAAAAGCCCATTGGACTTTAATTAACTTAACGTTGGACGTTAATCGGGCTTTGAGACCCGTAACGATTAAATTTGGAATTTAAGTCGTAAAAGTTTATTAATAAAGTGTAGTATTTAATTTGGAATTAAATAGCAAATTAGTATTAAATACAAATTGAATTAGATTTAATTTTGTAGTTTAATTTAATTCGAGAATTCGTGCTTTCAGTACTTATTCGCAAAACTAGTTTGACTCGAGCAAAATCAAATCGTTGTTTGAACATTGGATGATCATTAATTATCAGATTAATTAATTTGATTAGATTAATTGATAACATGCTTGTGTGAATACATGGTTGCGATGCATGAATAATGTATATCGGATGGATATTAGATGGGTGGGGCAATTTTAGAAATTGTTGTAATAAATTTAGAATTTATTAATTGGACCTGCGTGTCCAGCCTTATTACCTCCTTACTCTTTGTATTCTCTTCTCACCTATTCCCCTCAAAGTAAATGAGGTTTCTTTAGAAGTGTGGTGTAACGGGTAGAAGTAAATACTTGTGCTAGAGGGAGATAGGAAAATGAGAGATTTGATCTAGGATCAATGTGTAAAGTATCCATCCGCATATCATTATTACTTTATTTATACGTGCTTTATTATGTGTTTAGAATGCATGTTTAAGGGTGTATGATGATGAGACCTTAACAAAGATAATAAATTGGTTTCCAATTTGCACGCGAAAAACCCTCAAATAATATTAAGTGTTTTTCCTTCCATTGAGCGATTCTTACTCAAGATCCAAGACTGGCATTGGTTTATTGGCCAAAGTCAAGACCTTTGTCCGTCGAGGATGTGTTTGAATCACGAAGGCTTTGTTCCATATTGGTGTCTTGTCCAAGTTGTGGTTTGTTGGCCAAAGTCAAGACCACTTCTTGTCCATCGACATTGATTACGAAGCTTTCCATGGTCAATGGGTTCCGCTTAAATAGGATCACTAAGTTTGTTGTGCCAAAGCCAAGGCTTAGTTGATTCAGAGAAAAAAGGTTAGGCAATATATTGGATATATTGGCATAAATAGGATATATGTTTCGGACTTGGATGTCCCCTACTGGATCTAGGAATTGGATTAGATCCAATTGATCTTAGAGATCTACCTAGTTAATTATCATACAATTTGTTGGCCAAAGTCAAGATTGTGTAATATTTAACTTGATCCTAGCCCACTAGGAAACATGGTTTCCCGAGTACTCGACAGAGGGTTAGAGGCTCGCCGAAAAATAGTGGGAGGCAAGAATTAAATTTACAATATTCGTTTAATTACTTATCATACGCGCTCAAACAAATATCATTCGTCAAATAAATTAAATGTTAGTTGGACTAATATTTAAACGTTGTTTTATGAAAGCAGTTGGACTGTATTCAAACAATTAAATTATAGTTGATTATATAATTGGATTATAGTAATCATTATAATAAATAGTACCTAAATCATTGATTAAATAGTTGGACTATTAGAATCAAGATAAAATTGAAAGAATTGCATTTAAAACATAATCCTAGGGAAAATGTATTTAAATGATTTAATTTTCAAATTGGGAATAAATTTCAGGATGGTTCTGAAAACTAATAAGTTACTTTATTTGATAAAATAACATATTAGGCCTAAGGCCGGAGTTAAGAAAACAGTAGAGCATGATCTTTGGAAGATTCATGTGATGATAACTTTAGTGCTTAATTCATTAAACTTGCCAAATAGACTCCTTAATTTCTTAATCAGAACTAAAGATTAGATCCTTATAGTATGATATTGAAATTGAAGGATCTTCAAAGATCTATCTTTAAATCTAAGAAGTACTAAATTGCAATATAAACTCTTGGAGAGTTAATGACTGTTCTCAAGGAGACAAAGTCAAAGTTTGCAATAGGGTAAGAAGCGCAAGGCGAATCTTACTTCGATATTCTAAAAACCCAAGGCATGGCCAAAGGCTACTGGAATGTGAAAAAGGGCAAAGGCAAAATCATTATAATCTTCTGGGAAGATAAAGGACATATCCTAAAATGTCTGCTTAATTGTGGCAAACGGGATCGCGGAAGCGTGACTGCCGTTTGGACAAAGCAGACTTGTAGGAATTGAAGACGGTGCAAGGCTCCGACTTCAAATATGTTTGTCATAAATATGTTCACTACTAGTATTAAAATTAGATTTCAAATACTTAGTGTGATACATAAATATATACTGGTGCTCGGAATCTGCTATGAGCAGGACACTGACATCAATTGAGATTTATCTGCGAATTGAAAACGGGACGAAAGTCGCTGTTTTAACCGTAGATACCTAAGTTTAGGAACCACCATTTGGGTGTGTATTTAAATTAGGAAACTATTATAATGTAACTAGTTTGACTAGAAACATTATCTCTATATCATAGTATAATCCGTTACGAATATACCTTTATATTCTAGAACACTAAAGTGTTTTATTTTATAAAGATGATATTGAGATAAACCACATTAGATGTGAATAACAGTATTTATATTTTGAATATAAATAAATCTCAAAAGTATAACATGACAAACAAATAGCTCAAACTGATTTGATCAGAAGAGACTTTATTGTGGCATTGTTGTCTGGGAAATAATTAAACAAGACTCGTATATCCGCACTTTTGAAGAGTTGGTACTATGACAAATTTGATTCTATTCAAATAAAGTCTACGAATCTAGTTTATTGGGCAATGTGCCTAAAACACCTTTACTTGGTAAAAGTGCAAATGCCACCGATCTGTTAGCCCTAGTTCATAGTGAAGCAAGTGGGCCCATGTCTAGCTAGGCTAAAGGTGGAAATGAATATTTTGTGACCTTTACGGATGTGGCATCGTGTTATGGTTATGTGTTTCTTTTGAAACATGAATCGGAAACTTTTACAGTTTCGACACGAAATAGACAAACAGATAGGCTAAAGTATTAAATCGTCACAGATAGACCATGATGAAAATACTGAAGCAATAAGTTTCATACTTGAAAGAGTACAGTATTCTTTCAATGAGGACTCCTTCTGGAACACATCAATTTGACGGTGTGTCCGAACAGAGTAACCGAATTTTGTTGGACATGATAAGGTTAATCATGAGTCGCTCTAAGCTACCATTTCCTTCAATGGATACGCATTAACAGTGCAAGACTTATTTAGAATAAGGTTCCATAAAAATCTGTTTGACAGACTTCATATTAGATATGAACAGGAAAGAAACCGGGTTTCTTATTCCTGATTATTTAGGTATGCTAGGCATATGTTTGGATGATACCAAACTAAAACCCAAATTAGATAAGTGCCAATTGTAGGTTATCCTAGGGATACCGAAGTATAGTACTTATACAACTCACAAGAGAACAATTTAATTGTTGCTCACCATGTGGTCTTTCTAAGAGGAATACCTATATGCAGTGGTAAGTGAGAGGATAGTAATACTCGATGAAAATCGGAGTAACACTATTCCTGACACTGATTCCTAATGGAACACATATAGTTCATCAAGGATGAAACTATACCAATAATCTTCGAATACACAAGAACCACGTAAGTCTGAGAGAGTCAAAAAACAACCTGGGGTATGGGTTTCTGATCTCCCCTCATAAGGATGTCAATCTTATTGAGGAATACCAACTGACTATGTATGAGGAAGTGATACAAGGTATCGACTCCCTATTCTGGCAAAGTGCCATGAGTCCGAAATGGATTCCATGTATACCAACTATGTTTAGATACTAGTTGATGTACCACAAGGCATTGTGCCTATTGGTGCTATATAAGTCTTCAAGGAAGATGTACATGGAAGACAACATATCAACGTACTCAGCTAGACTTGTAGCGAAAATGTATCGTTATCAACATTGTGTCGATTACGATGAAACCCTTACATGTTGCCATGGGTAAATCCATTTGGCTAATTCTTGCTAATGCTGCATGTTTCATTTATGAAATATGTCAGCTTAACGGGAAAATCACTTTCCTGAAAAGGAAACCTCTTGGAGGATGTTTACAACATCCTGTCAGTTTTTTCGTACCAAAACTAGCAAACAATGTTTGCAGGTTATTTGATCCATGTTTGGATTGAAGCAAGCATAGGTTTTTAGAATTATCGTTTTGATGTAATCATAATAGTTTATGATTTAATTCAAAACGAAATGATTCTTGTGTATATAAGGAGGTTAGTGGGAGCGCACTGACAGTGGCTGTCCTATAAAATAATGATGACATGTCATTTCTTGGAAATGATATTCCCATAATACAATCGGTGAAAGCTTGGCTTTCATGAAAACTCTCCGAGAAATCGTACATTGAAAAATGTACGTGACCTGGTGTCTCATACGCTTTGAGCATATGGAGTCAGACGCTTTGACCTGGATTGAAATTAAGAACATCCTTTAGTTTCTTAAAGAACTAAGGATGATGTCTTATACAATGGAGATGGAGAACGTGCAGTGACTGGGATAACTGCTACAAGTTTCCAAACCGATAAAATGACTATAAGTCACAAACGGTACTATAAAGTTTGAATAACAAAACAGTGAGCTGGAAATCTTCCAAGCAAGATACTGTTACCAAATAAACAACAAATGCGGGTTATTACTGCAGCTGAGGCAGCAATAGAAGCCATTTGGGTCGATAATAAATCTAATTAGATTAGATATAGTTCTGTTAGCAACTAAGCTAGGCGTCAGCACAGGCTAAAGAATTAATGGTCTCATCAACGATCCAGATACATACTTCGATATTCAGCTGATTCGTTCAGATCATACATCGTGGCGATGTATTGATCGAATAAATCGCATCAGATGATAATCATGCAAATCCGCTGACGAAAGCCTTTTCTTAGCAATTTGAGCCAACCGTACATAGTTCGGGTGTAAGACACTCGAGTGACTGGCTATAGGCCAAGTGGTAGATTGTTGGACAATTATGACCCATAGCGTCACTATTTGTACAGATCATGGTGTTGTTGTACAAATTAATTATGTGACAAAGGAGATTGCTCTCTTATCATTTGTGATTAGATCACCAAGATGTATAAATAATAGGAGGTCCCTGTGATTTGTTCAGGGATTGAGAAGATATGAGACAGTATCAATCCATGAAGGATAAATCATTAAATATCCCTAGTCAGAGTATTATCGAGATTGGACATCGATAATGCGTAAAAGACTAGTATTACACTTATGAGCGTTGTGAGGGCACGACGACATAGTTCTCATATATTTGGGTATAGGATACTCATGCAAGTGTGATAGGAGGTTGTGTTTACCGATGGTACGGGAAACAGCTTCGCTCTGGATAGACCCCCTCAGAATTCCATTGGTAGTTGCTAGTGATCCGATATATGCTTCGTACGGGGCAGACACTATACCAGCCCCAGGCCTTGCATGTGATCATCTGATACTGGATCAAAATACGCAATACTACGTATACTACGTCTGATATAGATCTCTTATTCCTGTAAGCATGATTCTGGAGAATTGGGTAGGCATGACGCTTTGCTAGAAGCCAACCTTGTCTTGTAAATCGGTACAAACGTTGTACGAGGTACTTACGTGTTCGGATAGTTCGACGACCGTATTTACTGCCAACATATCCGAGGATCTCATGGGTCACTTCCCGAAGATTCACCGATGGCGTATGACTCACACTTTATTAATCTGAGATTAATTAATGATGAGAGAGAAAATTAATCTAGGATTAATTACGGAGATATTTTTATCTGGGATAAAATATCAATTAAAAGAGAGATAACGATTAATTTGGAATTAATCGATAAAATAATATATTCGATATATTATACGAAATTGGATTTCGACGCGGAATTGAAATTAGATTTTAATTCGGGCAAACGAGTTAATTTAGAATTAATTCATGTGCGACATGAATAGTTATTTCGCTAGGCATAATCATTTAATTACGTCGCAACGGAAAATTCGTTAATTTGGAATTAGCGAACCCGAGCCCGGGAGTGTTTGTGAGCGCATTCGCATTTTGAATTCGAGTGCGACATGCAAGTCACTTCAAGCGTCAAATCATTAGTCACTTTAAGCGTCAAATCACATGTCACTTTGAGTGATGTGACAATTTGATTGATTGATGGATTGATGGAAGTTGTTGAAAAGCTTTTTGAAAGCTTGAAAGACATATATCATTATTTTAATGGTATTTGATGTTTAATTTTTGGTATTTGATATACAAAAATTACACAACACTTTGATCTCTCTCTCTCTCTCCTTGGTTCACGAAAATGGGAACCAAAATTGCTCTTCTTCTCTCTCGGCCAACATGCCAATTTTTCTTCTGTTTTCTTTTCTGGTTGGACCGAATATGAAGAGGAAGAAAAGAGTGAAATTTGTGGCAAATTTCTTGAGTGCTAGCACACCATTTGAGACATACAAAGGTGATAGGGAACTCACTTCATGAACTTGGAATCACCATCAACCAAAGCTTGGAGCATGGAGGAAGATTGAAGCCGAAAATGGGGACTCCAAATCAGCTCACGGTCGTGACTTCCATTGGAGGGCAGAAAAGTTTTTGTCTTCACTCACGTCGCTCAACCGATCATTGTGAGTATTCCGCAACTCCGTGATGCATTCGCATTTTTATTTTATGGTTGTTATTCGATCCTCGGGACCGTAGAACTCCAACATCCATACCCTAGTTACTTCATCAATATCCATCCTCTCGAGCTCTTCCTCCGGGTATACCTGTAAAACAGACATTGGGAGTGGAGAGTTAGACCGTTGTACGGTCTAACTGAGTGGACGAAAAATGAAAAACTGTTATAAGAATATTTGGTTCTAAAACCAAAAACTCATGAGATAGGTTTACAAGAAAATGTTTTCTATCTTAAAACTCCGAGCTTCTTTCTAAAAATCTCTTATAAAATTGTTGTTTCTGGAAACTTTCTTTTCTAAAAGTTCTTTCTGAAAACTGTATCTGAAAACTGAAAAGTGTTTCTGAAATCTGTGTCTCTGTCTGAAAAACACGACGCATGGGGGCGTTACGTATCGCCGTCCCCCCATACGCCTAACTAGAGTTAGGAGTCCAAATCCATGACTTTAGGGCGTTACGTATCGCCGTACCCCAAGCCACTGAACTAGAACTGGGGGTGCGGATCTATGCTACCCTCCAAGCTCTGAAACAAGGATTTCGGGGCATCTGTCATCCCTAGTCCTGAACTAGGATCTGGGGGCGTTACGTATCGCCGTCCCCCCAGTCCTCTACATGTGCACATGTTCTATGTCCGTCAATTCCATAGCTGTAACAAGTTACATACTGAGGTGGGTTTTTGCCCCATGCCTCGAAAATCAAAAACCTCATGTTTTTAAAAAATTTCTTTTCTCATATATAACTTAAATCATAAATCTTTGTAAAATAACTGTATAAAATGATCTAACGCCCTAAAGCGAAAAAGTAAGTCTTTTACAAAAATAATAAAATGAAAATCAATTTAAAATGGTAGTGTCCACTCACTGTTATTGGAATTCTGCTAGCCTTTCTTTACTTTGCTGGTGAAACTTATGATTCCTACAATGATTAAGCTTGGAAATGAAGCTTAAATCGCTTAAGATGCATTAGGAAATGGAGAAGGAAAGAAGTTTTGCATCAAAAGATTTCCCCATATCACTCCCCACGTTTTTCCCACTCTTGATAATGAGGAAATAGTTCTCTTTTATAGACAAAAGGGGCTGATTTTTATATTGGGCATGAATGGCCAAGATGATGCCACCTCATCCAATTCTAGATCAATCACGAAGTCACTGTAGCAGCTTATTTATTTTATGATTTTTGACTTATTTATGGTCCAAATTTGATAAAATTTTCAACGCCGAAGTTGTAGGTCTCGATCTCAGATTTCCGACGATAAAATAGTCATAAAAATCAGAGTTCGTATGAGAATGTTATACCCCAAATACCAAGGGCTGTTCGGAGGGGAACATTGTACAGTTTCGTACCGGCAATGCAAGGAGTTTACCATTTGTCCCCAGAATCATTTCATGAGTATAGTTGAGTCTCAACATAATTTATTTTATGTGCCTTCGTCTCGTATGTAACAGTACAATTGTATACATAAGTAAAAACTATTGGTCGTTATAAATTATCCCTTCCTTAAATAGGATTCGTCCTTGAATCCTTTTTAAACTTGGGATCTCACAACGGATTCAACCGGTTCACGGCCTCTCCCTAGACCACCAGCTTAACTGACTTTATACTCGTAACTCTCTTGTTTCATCAGCTAGGACACTGTTGGGATTCTCTAAGGTCCCAAGGATCATTTTAAGCAATGAAACACATGTGAATACATCAAAGAAGTTATGGAATACTTACAATAATCGGTTGAGCGATGCGAGGAACAACGAAAAATTTTTATATCCTTTGAAGCTCCTTGAACTCTCGGCATTGTCTGGTTTTGTCCTCCTCAAATTCGACCATCTTGGTCCTCCAAGCTCCAAGCTTTTGTGTTGTGATTCCAAGCTCACAAGTGCGGTTCCCTATCATATTCGCAAGACTCCTAATGTGTGCTAGCACTTGGTAATTTTTCCACAAAAATCACCCTTGCACTTCTTCTTCATTCCCGGTTTTTTGATAGAAAAATGAGAAGAAAAGGCCCTAGGCCGTGAGAAAAGAGGGAGAGGAATGAGAGAGTTAGATGTGTCAGGTTAAAGTTGATTTCCAAAATCAATAATAACATATACCAAAATTTGTGAAATGGCTTTCAAAAAGTCAACAAATTTTTGGAGGCAAAAATACATTAAATGCATTCAACAACCCACATCAACTATTCACATCACAAGTGACTTGACATCACATCACTCAAAGTGACAAGTGATTTGACGCTTGATGTGACTAGTGATTTGACGCTTGATGTGACTTGTGGGCCGCACTTTAATTCGCAATGCGAGTGCTCCCGCAAACACTCCCGGGCTCAGGTTCGCTAATTCCAAATTAACGAATTTTCCGTTGCGACGTAATTAAATAATTATGCCTAACAAAATCACTATTCACATCGCTAACGAATTAATTCTAAATTAACTCGTTCGCCCGAATTAAAATCTAATTTTAATTCCGCGTCGAAATCCAATTTCGTATTATATATCGAATATATTATTTTATCGATTAATTCCAAATTAATTGTATTCTCTCTTATTAAATAATATTTTATCCCAGATAAAATATATCCGTAATTAATCCCAGATTAATTTTATCTCTCTCATTAATTAATCCCAGATTAATAAAGTACGAGTCATATGTCATCGGTGAATCTTCGGGAAGCGACCCATGAGACTAGTGACTAGTGACGCTGTGGGTCATAACTGTCCAACAAAATCCCACTTGGCCTATAGCCAGTCACTCAAGTGTCTTACACCCGAACCATGTATGGTTCGCTCAAACTTCTACTGAGGAAAGGCTTTCGTCAGCGGATTTGCATGATTATCATCTGATCCGATTTATTCGATCATCACATCACCACGATGTATGATCCGAACGAATCAGATGAATAGTCGAAGTATTTATCTGGATCATTGATGAGACCATTAATTCTGTAGCCTGTGTTGTAGCCCAGCTCAGCTGCTAACAGAACTATATCTAATCTAATTAGATAATTATTAATCCAGAAGGCTTCTATTGCTTCCTCAGCTGCAGCAATAACCCGATTTTGTTGTTTTTTTGGTAACAGTATCTTGCTTGGAAGATTTCCAGCTCACTGTTCCGTTATTCAAACTTTATAGCATCGTTGTTACGACTTATAGTCGTTTTATCGGTTTAGGAAACTTGCAACAGTGATCCCAGTCACTTCAAGTTCTCCATCTCCATATTATAAGACAACATCCTTAGTTCTCTAAGATACTAAAGGATGTTCTAACCTTCAATCCAGTGACTATCACTTGGATTGGCCCGATTTTGACTCCTTATGCTCAAAACGTATGAGACACCAAGTCACGTACATTTATTAATGTACAAGTTCTCGGAGAGTATTAACAACTTTAAATCTATCCCAGTAGATCTTTATTCCTAGAATAAAGGTTGTCTCTCCAAAGAATTCTACGGAGAATTTTTCATAAAAGCCAATCTTTCACCAATTGTTCTATGGGAATATCATTTCCAAGATATGATATGTCATTATTACATAGGACATCACTGTCAGTGCGCTCCCACTAACCTCTTTATATACACAAGAATCATTTTCATTTTGAATTAAATTATACACCATTATGATTACATCAAAATGATAATTCCAAGAACGCAATGATTGCTTCAATCCATACATGGATCGAATAACCTATAAACCTTGTTTGCTAGTTTTGGTACGAAAAAACCATCAGGATGTTTTAAACATCCTCCGAAAGGTTTCTGTTAAGGAAAGCGGTTTTGGCATTCAGCTTCCATATTTCATGAATGAAACATGCAACATCAGCAAGCATTATCCAAATGGATTTAACTGTGGCAACGAGTAAAAGGTTTCGTCGTAATCGTCATAATGTTGATAACGATACCTTTCGCTACAAGCCTAGCTTAATACGTTGGTATGTTGTCTTCCATGTATGTCTTCCTTGAAGACTTATAGTACCAATAGGCACAATGTCTTTCGGTACATCAACTAGTATCCAAACTTAGTTGATATACATGGAATCCATTTCGGACTTCATGGCACTTTTCCATAAAAGGGAGTCGAAACCTTGTATCACTTCCTCATACGTAGTCAGTTCGTATTCCTCAATAAGATTGCCATCTTTACGAGGTGATATCAGAAACCCATACCCAAGGTTATTTTCTGACTCTCTCCGACTTACGTGGTTCTTGTCTATTCGAAGATTATTGGTATAGTTTCATCCCTTATAAACTATTTGTGCTCCAATAGGATTCAGTACTTGGAATAGTATTACTCTGATTTTCATCGAGTTTTACTATCCTCCCACTTACCATTGCATATAAGTATTCCTCTTAGGAAAACCACATGGTGAGCTACAATTACATTGTTCTCTTGTGAGTTGTATAAGTACTATACTTAGGTTTCCCTAGGATAACCCACAATTAGGCACTTATCTGATTTGGGTTCTAGTATGGTATCATCCAAACATATGCCTAGCATTCCCAAATCTTCAGGAATGAGAAAACCTAGTTTCTTTCCTGTTTATATCAAATATAAATTCTTTCTAACAGATTTTATGGAACCTTATTCAAAATAAGTTTTGCACTGTTTATACGTATCCGTTGAAGGAAATGGTAGCTCAGAGCGACTCATGATTAACCTTATCATGTCCAACAAAATTCAGTTTCTCCGTTCAGACACACCGTCAAACTGACGTGTTCCGAGAGGAGTCCTCATTGAAAGAATACTATACTCTTTCAAGTATATGACAAACTTATTGCTTAATTATTTTCATCATGGTCTAACAGTGATGGTTTAATACTTTAGCCGATTTGTTTGTCTATTTCGTCTCGAAACTTTAAAAGTTTCTGATTTGTGTTTCAAAAGAAACACATAACCATAACTAGATGCCACATTCGTAAAGGTCAAGAAATATTCATATCCACATCTAGCCTAGTTAGATATGGGCCCACTTACGTCATTATGAACGAGGGCTAACAGATCGGTGGCTCTTACACTTTTACCAAGTAAATGTGTTATAGACACTTTGCTTAATAAACTAGATTCGTAGACTTTATTTGATTAGAATCAAATTTTTCCTAGTACCCACTCTTCGAAAGTGTGGATATACGATTCTTGTTTAATTGTGTCCTAGACAATAATGCCACATATAAGTCTCAACTGATTTAAATCAGTTTGAGCTATTTGTTTGTCATGTTATACGTATGAGATTCATTTAGAGTCAAAATATAAATACTGTTATTCACATCTAATGTGGTTATCTCAATATCATCTTTATATAATGAAACACTTTAGTGTTCTAGAATATAAAGGTATACCCGCAACGGGTTAAACCCTGATATATAGATAATGTTTCTAGTCAAACTAGTTACATTTTAACAGTTTCCTAATTTAAGTACACACCCAAAGGGTAGTTCCTAAACTTAGGTCTCCACGGTCAAAACAGTGACTCTCGTCCCGTTTCCAATTCGCAGATCAATCTCAACTGAAGTCAGTATCCTGCTTGTCAGCAGATTCTGCACATCAGTACATATTTTTATTTACCACATCCAGTATCTAAAATCCAATTTTAATACTAGTAGTGAACATGTTTATAACAAACATATTTGAATCCGGAGCCTTGCCCCTCTTCAATTCCTTCATGTATGCCTTGTCAATACGGCAGTCACGCTTCCGTGTCCCCGTTTGCCAGAATTTAGGTCGACATCTTGGGATATGTCTTATGTCTTCCCAGAAGATTATAATGACTTTGTCTTTGCCCTTTTTTCCACAACCCAGAAGCCTTTGGCCAAGCCTTGGCCTTCTAGAATGTCGAAATAAGATGCGCTTTGCGCTTCTTGCCTTATTGCAAACTCTGGCTTTGTCTCCTATAGTATATCCATTAACTCTCCAAGAGTTTACTATTGCAATTTGTTCTTCTAAGATCTAAGGATATATCTATGAAGATCCTTCAATTTCATTATCATACTATAAGGATCTAATCCTTAGTTCTGACTAAGAAATTAAGGAGTCTATGCGGCAAGCATAATGGATTAAGCACTAAAGTTATCATCACATGAATATTCCAAAGATCATGCTCTACTATTTGCTTAACTCCGGGCTTAGGCTAGAGATGTCATTCTATCAAATAGATTAACTTTTCAGTTTTCAGGACTATCCTGAAGTTTTATTCCCAATTTGAAAATTAAAGTCGTTTAAAAAACATTTTTCACCCAGGATTATGTTTTAAACACTAATCTTTCAATTTTCTTGATTCTAATAGTCCAACTATTTAATCAACGATTTTAGGTACTATTTATTATAATGATTACTATAGTCCAACTATATAATCAACTATAATTTAATAGATTAAATTCAATTATATTGATTACTATAATCCAATTATAAAATCAACTATTAATTGAAATAGTTTGAATACAGTCCAACTGCTTAATTAAAACAACATTAAATATTAGTCCAACTAATAAATAATTTATTTGACGAAATATTTGAAAGAGCGCGTATGGCAAGTTACTAAACAAATATTTTGCAAATTTAATACTTGCCTCCCACTATTTTTTGGCGAGCCTCTAACCCTCTCTGGAGTACTCGGGAAACCTTGTTTCCTAGTGGGCTAGGATCCCGTTAAATAACACACAATCTTGAGTTTGGCCAACAAATTGTATGATAATTAACTAGGTAGATATCTAAGATCAATTGGATCCCATCCAATTCCTAGATCCAGTAGGTGGACATTCAAGTCCGAAACATATATCTTATATATGCCAATATATCCAATATATTCCCTAATCTTTTTCCTCTGAATCAACTAAGCCTTGGCTTCGGCACAACAAACTTAGTGATCCTAGTTAAGCGGAACGCATTGACCTTGGAAAGCTTCGTAATCAATGTCGATGGACAAGAAGTGATCTTGACTTTGGCCAACAAATCAAAACTTGGACAAGACACCAATATGGAACAAAGCCTTCGTGATTCAAACACATCCTCGATGGACAAAGGCCTTGACTTTGGCCAACAAACCAATGCCAGTCTTGGATCTTGAGTAAGAATCACTCAATGGAAGGAAAAACGCTTAATCTGATGTTGAGGGTTTTTCGCGTGCAATTGGCAACCAATTAATTATCTTTGTTATGGTCTCATCATCATACACCCTTAAACATGCATTCTAAACACATAATAAGGCGCATATAAATAAATATAATAATGATGCGGATGGATACTTAACACATTGTTCCTAGAACAAATCTCTCCATTTCCTCTCTCCCGCTAGCACAAGTATTACTTCTACCCAATTACATAACACTTCTAAAGAAACCTCATTTACATTGAGGGGAATAGGTGAGAAGAGAAATACAAAGAGTAAGGAGGTAATAGGCTGGACACGCATGTCCAATTAATAAATTCTAAATTTATTACAACAATTTCCAAAATTTCCCCACCCATCTAATATCCATCCGATATACATTATTCATGCATCGCAACCATGTATTCACACAAGCATGTTATCAATCAATCTAATCCAATTAATTAATCTGAATATTAATGACCATCCAATGTTCAAACAACGATTTGATTTTGCTCGAGTCAAACTCTTTTTGCGAATAAGTACTAAAAGTATGAATTCTTGAATTAAATTAAACTACAAAATTAAATCCAATTTAATTGCATTTAATACTAATTCATTATTTAATTCCAAATTAAATATTACACTTTTACTAACGAACCTTTACGACTCAGATTCTAAATCTAACCGTTACGGGTCTCAAAGCCCGATTGACATCCAATGTCAATTTAATTTAAAGTCCAATGGGCTTTCAATTAATTTCTTAAGGCATGGACTTTTGGTCAATATGGGTTAAACCCAAATACCAAAGCCCATTTAAGGAATCACTCTTATTTGCCAAGAAACCAATTTAGGCCCATTAGGCCCAATTATTATTAAAGGTCCATTACGTCATAATTGGACTTTATGGCTATGGTTTTGGGCCCAATTGGATCCAACCAACTTAGCCTAAACCTAACTTGGTACAAACAAGCCCATTAAGCCCAATTACAACTTTTCAAGACTAATTTCCAAAATAGGCCCAATTAATTAAATTACCAAATTCCAAATTTCATAACTTAATTAACCTAAAGTGTATGCCATAATTAATTACCAAATTAACATTTCCAAAACACAAATTTGTACAATTAATTATGCTCATTAACATCAAAACATGTCCAACACATTTTAATAAAAAAATCAACTCATTTTCCATGCTAAAATGTCTTGGCAATCATGGGGTTTTGATGTCCAATTCAAAATTCAATCCAATTAATTTCAAATAAACATTTCCCAATTGTTTCAAGTCATCCAATGATCAAAGAAACAAAAAATACCAAGACATTAGGGCAACATCCAATTCGGCCAAGCCTACGTTTTGGGAAACAATTGATCCAATCAAATTTTCATGAAATTAATCATATCCAACTTCAATTAAACATCATTCAAGCATACTCAATCAAAGAATTTTATCAAATCATACTCAAATTCAATTTACCCAATTTTAACCATAAGTTCAAGTTTCATGTGAATACATCAAAGAAGTTGCGGAATACTTACAATGATTGGTTGAGCGATGTGAGGAACAATGAAAACTTTTTATGCCCTTTGAAGCTCATTGAACTCTCAACATTGTCTGGTTTTGTCCTCCTCAAATTCGGCCATCTTGGTCCTCCAAGCTCCAAGCTTTTGTGTTGTGATTCCAAGCTCACAAGTGCGGTTTCCTATCACCATCGCAAGACTGCTAATGTGTGCTAGCACTTGGTAATTTTTGCCACAAAAATCACCCTTGCACTTCTTCTTCATTCTCGATTTTTTGATAGAAAAGGGAGAAGAAAAAGCCCTAGGCCGTGAGCAAAGAGGGAGAGGAATGAGAGAGTTAGATGTGTTAGGTTAAAGTTGATTTCCAAAATGACAAGTGATTTGACGCTTGATGTGACTTGTGGGCCGCACTTTAATTCGCAATGTGAGTGCGCCTGCAAACACTCCCGGGCTCGGGTTCGCTAATTCCAAATTAACGAATTTTCCGTTGCGACGTAATTAAATAATTATGCCTAGCAAAATCACTATTCACGTCGCTAACGAATTAATTCTAAATTAACTCGTTCGCCCGAATTAAAATCTAATTTTAATTCCGCGTCGAAATCAAATTTCGTATAATATATCGAATATATTATTTTATCGATTAATTCCAAATTAATCGTATTCTCTATTTTTAAATAATATTTTATCCCAGATAAAATATATCCGTAATTAATCCCAGATTAATTTTATCTCTCTCATTAATTAATCCCATATTAATAAAATACGAGTCATACGTCATCGGTGAATCTTCGGGAAGCGACCCATGAGATCCCCGGATATGTTGGAAGTAAATCTGGTCGTCGGACTATCCGAACACGTAAGTACCTAGTACGACGTTTTTACTGATTTACAAGACAAGGTTGGCTTCTAGCAAAGCTCCATGTCTTCCCAATTCTCCAGAAATATCCTTACAGGAATAACTGATCTATATCAGGCGTAGTATACGTAGTATTGCGTATTTCAATCCAGCATCGGATGTCACGTGCAAGGCATGGGGCTGGAAATGTGTCTGCCCCATACGAAGCACATATCGGATCTCTGATAACTAGTCTCTATAATCGGATAAACATGACCTAGTCATAATATCCCGATAGCTGCAGCATATAAGAGAACAAGTTTTGTATCCTACTTATCATCATCTCCACTATGACTGGAGTGATACTTCCATCTCGACATCACACGAAATACACTACGATTCTCAATATACCCAGAAGAGGCGTACACAGAACCTGTTAAAGCCCTGACGACCAAAACCAAAGTAATATAATTGTCGCAAGTATTAGCGGTGCAAGTATCAGGTTAAGACCAAATACAACTACCCTGATTCGGACTTCCATAGAGACATAGTCATACTACAATGGAATTCCGAGGGGTCTATCCAGAGCGAAGCTGTTTTCCCGTACCATCGGTAAACACAACCTCCTATTACACTTGCATGAGTATCATATACCCAAATATATGAGAACTATACTGTTATGCCCTCACAACGCGCACAAATGTAATACTAGTCTTTTACGCATTATCGATGTCCAATCTCGATAATACTCTGACTATGGATTTTAATGATTAAAACTTCGTGGATTGATACTGTCTCTATCTTATCAATCCAGAACTAATCATATGGACCTTCTAATATTATTACATCTTTGGTAATCTAATTACAAATGACAGAAGCAGCAATTTCCTTTGTCACATAGTTAATTTGTACAACAACACCATGATCTGTACAAGTAGTGACGATATTGTTGGACAAAATGACCCATAGCGTCACTATTTGCACAGATCATTGTGTTGTTGTAGCAAATTAACTATGTAACAAGGAAATTGCACTCTCGTCATTTGTGATTAGATCACCTTAGATATATAAATGAAGAGAGGTCCATATGATTAGTTCCTGGATTGAGATGATATGAGACAGTATCAGTCCACGAAGGATTAATCATTAAATATCCCTAGCCGTAGTATTATCGAGACTGGACATCGATAATGCGGAATAGGCTAGTATTGCACTGTGCGCTTTGTGAGGGCACAACGGCATAGTTCTCATATATATAAGTATTGGATACTTGTGCAAGTGCGATAGGAGGTCGTGTTTCACTGATGGTACGGGAAACAGCTTCGCTCTGGATAGACCCTTCGGAATCCCATTGGTATTATGACTAGGTGTCTATGGGAGGCCGAAATCAAGGTAGGTGTGTATAGTCTTAACCTGAGGCTTACATCGCTAATACTTACGACAATCGGTAAACTTTGGTTTTGGTGGTGGGGGGATCTTAACTGGTTCTGTGTTCACCTCTTCTGGGTTTATCAGGAATCGTAGTGTATTGGATGTGATGTCAAGACGGAAGTGTCACTCCAGTCATAATGGAGATGATGTCACGCAGGATACGGTATTAGTGTTCTTTTAGTGATGCTCATCCAATCGTGATATTATGACCAGGTCATGAATATCCGATTATAGAGACTAGTTACCAGACATCCGATATGTGTTTCGGACGGGGCAGACACTTATCCAGCCCCAGCCCTAGCACGTGACTATCCGATACTGGGCCGATATGCCACAATACAATTGTATACTAGGCTTGATACAGATCTAGATATTCTTTGATGAATATGTCGGAGAATTGGGAAGACTTGGTGCTTTGCTAGGAGTCGACCTTGTCTCGTAAATCGGTAGAACGTAGTACTTGGTATGTACGTGATTCGGATACTCCGACGACCGTATTTACTGCCAGATTATCCGGGGATCTCATGGGTCGCTTCCCGATAATCCACCGATGACGCACAACTCGCACTTTGAATAATCTGGGATTATAATAGAAGAGAGAGAAATTAATCTAGGATTAATAACGGAGATATTTTATCCGGGATAAAATATCGTCTAAAAAGAGAGAACGATTAATTTGGAATTAATCGATGAATTAATATATTCGATATATTAAATGAAATTAGATTTCGACGCGGAATTAAAATTAGATTTTAATTCGGGCAAACGAGTTAATTCAGAATTAATTCGTTAGCGACGTAAATAATAATTTCGCCAGGCGTAATTATTTATTTAAATTCGATTGAATTAACGTCGCGACGTAAGCTCGGTATTTCGGAAATATCGAACCCGAACGCGTGAGTGTACGTGGGCCCACTTTCATTGGGAAACGTGTGGGGCCCACATGACACATGTCATTCTAATGCATTGCATGTAGATAGTGTACAATGCACTCAATGTTATTGCATGGAAATTGAGTGTTTGACACTCTAAGCCATTGCATGTTTTGTGTCATAAATTTATTATTAATTTAATAAATTATGGCATAAATATAAATTGATTTTTGGTAAATCATTTTAATTAACATAACACAACTTCTTCTCTCTCAAATTCTCTCTTCCTCTCTCACGGCAATGGTGGCCATTCTTCACTGGTTTTGAACCAGTTTGGGGCGTGAGCTAAAGGGAAGCAAGAGTGGTTTCTCATGGTGAGAAATCAAGTGCTAGCACACTACGAGTCTTGCGAAGGTGGTAGGGAGGTTCCCCATGAGTCGGGATCCATCGGACGAAGCTCGGAGCTCCGTTCTTCACTCAAATTTCTGTTTTGTAGGACAGTGGACTGTTGCAGTGGTGAGATCAAGGCAGTGCGTTTTTGGGCTTGAATCATCTCCAAATCGACTCTACCGATCAATGTGAGTATTCCGCTACCTCCGTTGATGTGTTCACACATAATTTCATGTCTTGTTTGATCTTGGGACCTTATAGAAAACCAACAATGACATCAAGAGCTTATGTTGCAAGCATGAAATTTGTAGGGCTTAAAATTTGGGTAATCTTGTTTGAGCATGATTGAATGAATTGCTTGTTTGAGTATGCT
The DNA here is from genome assembly GCA_019454045.1 of Zanthoxylum bungeanum. Classification (NCBI taxonomy): domain Eukaryota; kingdom Viridiplantae; phylum Streptophyta; class Magnoliopsida; order Sapindales; family Rutaceae; genus Zanthoxylum; species Zanthoxylum bungeanum. The sequence continues at coordinate 248,256 of SKCR01018431.1, read as the reverse complement.
TATAACATGTTTAAATTCATTTTGGTTGGACTAATTTGATGAAAAATGATTTGGAATTATTTTCCCCAAACTTATTGCCTTGGCCGAATGTTTAATGGATTTTGAATCCTTGGAATTTTTGATTTTGATTCATTGGATGAGTTAAAATCATGTAGGATGATGTTAATTTGAGGTCAATTGGATTGTACTTTGAATTGAACATAAACCCTAAATTCTATATGTTGGCCGAATGTGATATGCCCTTGAATGTCTTGGTATGTTTTGATTTTATGACATTGGATGTGTATGAAATCATTCGGGAAGTTAATACGTTGTCGATTGTGTAATTAATCGGATTGAATTCAAATCGGACAAAATAACCTTCCTTGGCCGAGACTTAGAAGCATGTAAATGGGTTTGATTTTTCATTATGTGTGTTTGACATGTAATAATGAATTGAATATTGATTAATAAGACTAATTTGGTGTTTTAAAAATATTGATTTAGTCGATTAATCATGTAATGCACTTTAGGTAATTAAATTGCGTAATTGGATTAGTGTAATTTAATTATTTAGGCTTAAATTGGATTTGGGCTTGAATTGTTGTATTTGGGGCTATTGGGCCTGATTTATCAAGTTTGGTTTAGGCCAAGTGGATTGGATCCAATTGGGCCCAAAACCTTAACCATAAAGCCCAATTGCGACTAATGAACCTTTAATGTTTATTGGGCCTAATGGGCGAAATTGATTTCTAAGGCATTTTGGGTGATTCCACTATTGGGCTTTGGTTGCCGAAGCCCATGCCTAAAGAAATTAATTGAAGCCCATTAGACTTAAATTAATTGACGTTGGACGTTAATCGACTTTGAGTCCCGTTACGATTAATTTGGAATTTAAATCGTAAAAGGTTTATTAAATATAAAGTGCAATATTTAATTTGGAATTGAATAATGAATTAATATTAAATACATGTTAAATTTTATTTAATGATGTAGTTTAATTTAATTCATGAATTCGTACTTTGAGTACTTATTCGCAAAAACGAGTTTGACTCGAACAAAATCAAATCGTTGTTTGAACATTGGATGATCACTTAATTATCAGATTAATTAATTTGATTAGATTGATTGATAGCATGCTTATGTGTGTGAATACGTGGTTGTGTTGAATGAATAATGTATATCGGATGGATATTAGTCGGGTGGGCAATTTTAGAAATTGTTGTAATAAATTCGATTTATTAAATTGGACCTGCGTGTCCAGCCTTATCACCTTCTTTCTCTTTGTATTCTCTTCTCACCTATTCCCTTCTATGTATATGAGGTTTCTTTAGAAGTGTAGTGTAACGGGTAGAAGTAGTACAAGTGCTAGCTTGAGTGAGAAAGGAGAGATTTGATCTAGGATCAATGTGTTAAGTATCCATCCGCATATCATTATTATTTTATTTCATACTCGCTTTATTATGTATTTAGAATGCATGTTTAAGGGTGTATGATGATGAGACCTAACAAAGATAATTAAATTGGTAGCCAATTTGCACGCGAAAATCCCTCAATCTATATTAAGCAAATATCCTTCCATTGAATGATTCTTGTTCAAGATCCGAAGTTGGCATTGGTTTGTTTTTGACCAAAGTCAAGACCTTTGTCAATCAAGGATGTACTTGAATCATGAGAGTTTTGTTGCATATCGGTGTCTTGTCCAAATCGTGATTTTTATTGACCAAAGTCAGATCACTTTTTGTCCAATGACATTGATTACGAAACTTTCCTCGTCAATGGGTCCCGCTTAACTGGAATCATTAGGTTTGTGTTTGGCCAAAGCCAAGGCCTAAATGATTCGGAGGATATGGTTAGGAAAATGTATTGGATACATTGACATTATACATATGTTTCGGACTTGGATGTCCACCTAACCGGATCTAGGAATTGGATGAGATCCAATTGATCTGAGAGATCTACCTAGTTAAATAGCATACAGCTTTTTATTGGCCAAAGTCAGGGTTGTGTGTTATTTAATAGGATCCTAGCCCACTAGGAAACACGGTTTCCCGAGTACTCCACAGAGGGTTAGAGGCTTGACGAAAAATAGTGGGAGGCAAGTATTGAATTTGCAACATTCGTTCAATTACTCGCTAAACACGCTCATTTATATTTTACTCGTCATATTAATCAAAAGTATTAGTCAGACTAATATTTTATGTTGTTTTAAAATATATATAGTTGGACTATATACAAACTCATTTAATATTATAGTTGATTTTGTAATTGGATTATAGTAATCATATAATAATGAATGATATTAATGATATAGTTTTTTTAATGGGATTATAGTAATTAATATTAAAATTATAGTTGATTAAATAATTGGATTATTGTAATCATTATAATAAATAGTACCTTAATAAATTGATTAAATAGTTGGACTATTGAAGTCAAGAAGGAATTGAAAAGTTGAATATTTAAAATATATAATCCTTGGATTAAATGTTTTAAATGATTTAATTTTCAATTGGGAATTAATAATAGGTTAATTTATTTGATAAAATAACTTATTATGACTAAGCCAAAATTAAGCAAATAGTAGAGCATAAAGTCTTTGGAAGATTTATGTGATGATGACTTTAGTGCTTAATTAATATACTTATAACAAATCTATCTTTAGATTTAAAGTATTAAAATTGCAATTAATAATTCTTGGAGAATTAATTGACTATTCTAGTGGAGAAAAGTCAAAGTTTGCAATTGGGCATGTAGCACAAGGTGCACATCGTTTCGATATTCCGAAACCCAAAGCTTAGCCAAAGGTTTGTGAAATATTGAAAAGGATAATTGACATATCCCAAAGTGACTACCATTTGGATATGGAAGACACGAAGGAATTAAAGAAAGGGCGAGGCTCTAACTTTAAAATATTTGTCAAAGTTATGTTCACTACTAGTATTGAAATTGAATACTTAGTGTGGTACATAAAATATATGTATTGACGTTCAGAATCCGCTGTGAGCTGGATACTGGCTTCAAGCCGAGATTTCTCTGCGAATCGGAAACGGGACGAAAGTCGCTGTTTCGACCGTAGATACCTAAGTTTAGGAACTACCCTTTGGGTATGTACTTAAATTAGGAAATGTTATAATGTAACTAGTTTAACTAGAGACATTATCTCTATATCAGTGTTTAATCCATTGCGGATAAAACCTTTATATTCTAGAACACTAAAGTGTTTCAATATATAAAGATGATACTGAGATAAATACATTGGATGTAAATAACAGAATTTATATTTTGAATATAAAGAAAAATCTCAACATATAAAATGACAAATAAATAGCTCAAATTGATTTGATCAATGGAGACTTATTTGTGGCATTGTTGTCTGGGACACAATTAAACAAGACTCGTATATCCACACTTTTGAAGAGTGGGTACTAGGACTGATTTGACTATTCAAATAAGGTCTACGAATCTAGTTTATTAGGTAAGATACCTAAAATACTATTTACTGGTAATAGTAAAAGGGCCACCGATCTGTTAGCCCTATTCATGGTGAAGTAAGTGGGCCCATATCTAGCTAGGCTATATGTTAACATGATATTTCGTGACCTTAACGGATGTGACATCACGTTGTGGTTATGTGTTTCTTTTGAAGAACACAGATCGGAAACTTTAGAGTTTCGACACGAAGTAGATAAACAGATCGGCTATAGTGTTATTCCGCCACGGTAATACCGTAATGGAAAATACTTAAGCAGTAAGTTTCATACGTACATGAAAGAGTATGGTATTCTTTCAGATGAGGACTCCTCTCGAGACACGTCAGTTAGACGGTGTGTCCGAACTAAAACCGAATTTTGTTGGACATGATAAGGTTTATCACGAGTTGCTCTGAGCTACTATTACCTTCTACAGGATATGTATTAACAGTGCAAAACTTATTTAGAATAAGGTTCCATATAAATCTGTTTGACAGATATCATATAGGATATGAACAGGAAAGAAACGAGGTTTCTCATTCCTGATAATTTGGGTATGCCAGGCATAACGTTTGGTTGATACCAAACTAAGGACCCAAATTGGATAAGTGCCAATATAAGTTATCCTAAGGGAAACCTTAAGTATAGTACTTATAAATCCCACATGAGAACAATGTAATTGTTGCTCACCATGCGGTTTTCCTGAGAGGAATACCGATATGCAGTGGTCAGTGGGAGGATAGTGATACTCGATGAAAAATCGGAGTGATACTGTTCTTGGCACGAAGTCCGTAATGGAACACAAATAGTTCATCTATGATGAACTATACCATTAATCTTCAAATACACAAGAAACTAGTAGATCGGATAGAGTCAGAAAACAACCTAGGGTATGGGTTTCTGATCTAACCTCATAAAGATGTCAATCTTATGGAGGTGTACCATCCGACTACGTTATGAGGAAGTGATACGAGGTATCGACTCCCTGTTGAGGCAAAGTGCCATGGGTCCGAAATGGATTCCATGTATAACAACTATGTTTGGATACTAGTTGTTGAACCACAAGGCGTTGTGCCTATGGTACATTAAACGTCTTCAAGGAAGACATACATGGAAGGCAACATACCAACGTGCAAAGCTATGCTTTCGACGGAAAGGTATCGTTATCAACATTTTGTTAATAACGGTTCAACCTTTTACCTGTTGCCATGGTAAATCCATTTTGAAGATGCTTGTTGATAACTGTATATTTCATTTATGAAATATGTCAGTTACAAATCAAAATCGCTTTCCTGAAAAGGAAACCTTTTAGAGGATGTTTACAACATCCTGACAATTTTGTATAACCGACAAACAAGGTTTGCGGGTTATTCGATCCATGTTTGGATCAATGCAAGCATAAGGTTCTTGGAACTGTCGTTTTTGAAATAATCATAATAGTTTATGATTTGACTCAAAATGAAATAATTCTTGTGTATATAAGGAGGTTAATGGGAGAGCGCACTGACAGTGAAATTCCCATAAAGCTATTGTGAAAGCTTGGCTTTCAATAGAAATTCTCCGTAGAATTCTGAGAGATAACAACCTTTATTAGAGGTATAAAGATCTACTGGGATAGATTTGGAGTTGTTAACACTCTCTAGGAAATTGTACATTTAAAATGTACTTGTATTGGTGTCTCATACGCTTCAAGCATATGGAGTCACAATCAAGTCAATCCAAGTGACAGTCACTGGATTGAAGTTAAGAACATCTGTTAGTATCTCAGAGAACTAAAGATGCTATCTTAAACTATGGAGAAGGAGAACTTGAAGTGACTGGGATCACTGCTGCAAGTTTCCAAACAGTTAAATACTGCGGTACTATAAAGTTTGAACACCGGGACAAGTGAGCTGGAAATCTTCCAAGCAAGATAACTGTTACCGAATAAACAACAAACGCGGATTATTGCTGCAGCTGAGGCAGCAATAGAAGTCTTTGGGTCGAAAATAAATCTAATTAGATTAGATATAGTTCTGTTAGCAGCTGAGCTAGGCGTCAGCACAGGCTAAGGAATTAAAGGTCTCATCGACGATCCAGATATATACTTCTATATCATCTGATTCGTTCGGATCATACATCGTGGCGATGTGATGATCGTATAAATCGCGTCAAACGATAATCGAACAAATCCGCTGACGAAAACCTTTCCTCAGCAATTTGAGCGAACCGTACATAGTTCAGGTGTAGGACACTTGAGTGACTCGCTATGTGCCAAGTGGGAGATTGTTGGACAAAATGACCCATAGCGTCACTATTTGCACAGATCATTGTGTTGTTGTAGCAAATTAACTATGTAACAAGGAAATTGCACTCTCGTCATTTGTGATTAGATCACCTTAGATATATAATGAAGAGAGGTCCCTATGATTAGTTCCTGGATTGAGATGATATGAGACAGTATCAGTCCACGAAGGATTAATCATTAAATATCCCTAGCCGTAGTATTATCGAGACTGGACATCGATAATGCGGAATAGGCTAGTATTGCACTTGTGCGCGTTGTGAGGGCACAACGGCATAGTTCTCATATATATAAGTATTGGATACTTGTGCAAGTGCGATAGGAGGTCGTGTTTCACCGATGGTACGGGAAACAGCTTCGCTCTGGATAGACCCTTCGGAATCCCATTGGTATTATGACTAGGTGTCTATGGGAGGCCGAAATCAAGGTAGGTGTGTATAGTCTTAACCTGAGGCTTACATCGCTAATACTTACGACAATCGGTAAACTTTGGTTTTGGTGGCGGGGGATCTTAACTGGTTCTGTGTTCACCTCTTCTGGGTTTATCAGGAATCGTAGTGTATTGGATGTGATGTCAAGACGGAAGTGTAACTCTAGTCATAATGGAGATGATGTCACGCAGGATACGGTATTAGTGCTCTTTTAGTGATGCGCATCCAATCGTGATATTATGACCAGGTCATGAATATCCGATTATAGAGACTAGTTACCAGACATCCGATATGTGTTTCGGACGGGGCAGACACTTATCCAGCCCCAGCCCTAGCACGTGACTATCCGATACTGGGCCGATATGCACAATACAATTGTATACTACGCTTGATACAGATCTAGATATTCTTTGATGAATATGTCCGGAGAACTTGGGAAGACTTGGTGCTTTGCTAGGAGTCGACCTTGTCTCGTAAATCGGTAGAACGTAGTACTTGGTATGTACGTGATTCGGATACTCCGACGACCGTATTACTGCCAGATTATCCGGGGATCTCATGGGTCGCTCCCGATAATCCACCGATGACGCACAACTCGCACTCTTGAATAATCTGGGATTATAATAGAAGAGAGAAAATTAATCTAGGATTAATAACGGAGATATTTTATCCGGGATAAAATGTCGTCTAAAGAGAGAGAACGATTAATTTGGAATTAATCGATGAATTAATATATTCGATATATTAAATGAAATTATATTTCGACGCGGAATTAAAATTAGATTTTAATTCGGGCAAACGAGTTAATTCAGAATTAATTCGTTAGCGACGTAAATAATAATTTCGCCAGGCGTAATTATTTATTTAAATTCGATTGAATTAACGTCGCGACGTAAGCTCGGTATTTCGGAAATATCGAACCCGAACGCGTGAGTGCACGTGGGCCCACTTTCATTTGAAACGTGTGGGGCCCACATGACACATGTCATTCTAATGCATTGCATGTAGATAGTGTACAATGCACTCAATGTTATTGCATGGAAATTGAGTGTTTGACACTCTAAGCCATTGCATGTTTTGTGTCATAAATTTATTATTAATTTAATAAATTATGGCATAAATATAAATTGATTTTTGGTAAATCATTTTAATTACCATAACACAACTTCTTCTCTCTCAAATTCTCTCTTCCTCTCACGGCAATGGTGGCCATTCTTCACTGGTTTTGAACCAGTTTGGGCGTGAGCTAAAGGGAAGCAAGAGTGGTTTCTCATGGTGAGAAATCAAGTGCTAGCACACTACGAGTCTTGCGAAGGTGGTAGGGAGGTTTCCCCATGAGTCGGGATCCATCGGACGAAGCTCGGAGCTCCGTTTCTTCACTCAAATTTCTGTTTTGTAGGACAGTGGACGGTTGCAGTGGTGAGATCAAGGCAGTGCGTTTTTGGGCTTGAATCATCTCCAAATCGACTCTACCGATCAATGTGAGTATTCCGCTACCTCCGTTGATGTGTTCACACATAATTTCATGTCTTGTTTGATCTTGGGACCTTATAGAAAACCAACAGATATAGGTCATAACTGTCCAACATACTCTTTACTTTCTTGTGAACTAACTCACGTTCGCCATAGTCCTTCTCTTATCTTGGCTTATGTTTCATACTTAGTACTTTTGAACTTTGGATCGAGAAGGAACACATCATTCCTTTTCCATAACTTCTGGCTCATTACTTTATACTACGGTTATGTCTTAACTCTTATGGTGCATCAAGGAATCTCGTTCCTAGATTTTTTTTATACTCTACTTACTTCAGCTCATTTCTCATCTGAGCTATTAATTCCAAAGTGTATTAGGTTCATGGTTTATGTCCACTCCTTCCATTTCTTGACTGGTTAGACTCTTCATATTTATTCTACGAGAAGATATATTCTAAGAGTCTCCTTTACTTACGGATCTTTTATCTCTATAGTTATTTGTTCTTCCTGTAACTGGGTTCTTTTACTTTGGCTTTGACTCTGGAAGGTATATACGTACATACGTCTATACTAGGCTGCTTATCGGTTCCTCACTATAATTTCTTGTCTCTGCTTGTCTGTATAACTTAGGACATTGTAGTGCGGTTTAGACTCTAATATAGTTTTATCTTCTACTGTTTTTCACCTAATGGGTTCATACAGAGAAGGTTGGTTCCGGTAGTTTCGATGGGAGTTTAACTGTATGTATACTTCTGATTATACTGTACTTCTTATTGTTAGACATTATGACCCATAGCGTCACTGTTTTGTAAATGATATTGTATTATTGTACAAAATTAACTATGTGATAATGAAATTGCCTTTTGCCGTTTTGTAATTTATTTACTTTGATATATAAATGGCGAAAGTCTATATGATTAATTTCGTATTGAGATGATATGAGACAGTATCAATACATAAAGGTTTAAATCATTAAATATCCCTAGTCGGAGTAGAATCGAGATCGGACATCGATAATGCGGAATAGACTAGTATTGCACTTGTGCATGTTGTGAGGGCACAACGGCATAGTTCTCATATATTTAAGTATAGGATACTTATGCAAGTGCGATAGGAGGTTGTGTTTTACCGATGGTACGAAAACAGCTTCGCTCTGGATAGACCCCGCGGAATCCCATTGGTAGTATGTCTGCGTGTCTATGGGAGGCCGCATCAGGGTAGGTGTATATGGTCTTAACCTGAGACTTGCATCGCTAGTACTTGCGACAATAGGTAAACTTTGGTTTTGGTGGTTGGGGACCTTAACTGGTTCTGTGTTCACCTCTTCTGGGTTTATAAGGAATCGTAGTGCACTGGGTGTGATGTCAAGATGGAAGTGTCACTTCAGACATATGGAGTTGATGATCACGCAGGATACAGAACTAGTGCTCTATAAAAGGTTGCAACCGTCGGGACAATATAACTAGGTCAGTATTGCCCGATTTAAAGAGACTAGTTGCTTGATGTCCGATATATGTTTCGTACGGGGCAGACACATTTCCAGCCCCAGGCCTAACATGTGATCGTCCGATACTGGATCGATGTACGCAATACTACTGTATACTACGCTTGATATAGATCTAATATTCCAGTAAGAATATTTCTGGAGAATTGGGTAGGCATGGCGCTTTGCTAGAAGCCAACCTTGTCTTGTAAATCGGTAAAAAACGTAGTACAAGGTACGTACGTATTTGGATTATCCAACGACCGTATTTACTGCCAACATATCCGGAGATCTCTTGGGTTGCTTCCTGAAGATTCACCTATGATGTTTGATTCGAACTTTATTAATCTTGGATTAATAACGGAGAAACTTTATCTTGGATAAAATGCCTTATTAGGAGAGAGAGAGAGATCGATTAATTGGAATTAATCGATAAAATAATATATTCGATATATTATTAAACGAAATTAGATTTCGACGCGGAATTAAAATCGGATTTTAATTCGGGCAAACGAATTAATTTAGAATTAATTCATTAGCGAACTGAATAGTAATTTCGCAAGGCGTAATTATTTAATTCACGTCGCGACGGAAATTCGTTAATTCAGAATTGACGAAACCGAGCCAGAAAGTGTTTGCGGACACATTCGTATTTTGAATCGAGTGATATCCGCAAATCACATCGCGATATCTCATTACTTAATAAGAATAGATGGTGGATGTATCTAGTCACCTTTGTGGGATGATACATTGTCTCTAATCTCAAAGTGTGGTAATGATGGCAAATGATGGATTTCATTTCGGAGGGAAAGCCATGCACGGTTTTGAAGGATTTTTTGCATTAAAAAATTCTATTGGTATTAGATATCATATCACTTTTCATTTCCTTTGTCTCTCATGGTTTTTGGCATGCAAAAGGAACAAAATTAAAAGTGAAACACTCTCCTCTTCTTTCTCTCTTGCTCACGCCGTGAGCTGCACATACAAGGCAGAAGATTGTTTTCTCATTCTCCATTTTTGCTAGCATAAGCAAGGAATCAAAGGAGGTGATAGGGAAAACCACCTTGGAGCTTGGAATACACAAAGCTTGGAGCTTTCAACTCTTTTCTCCTCTTGGCCGAAACTTCAAGGATCTTGGAGCTTCAACCTTTGTTCATATTTTCATCACAAAAGCTTTGTAAGTATGATTCCGCCATGCTTCAAGTTCATTATATATATTCATTTTGTTGTATTTCATATGCTTAATCTTTCCTTGGGACTAATTTTAGTAACCGACAATGGTATCATTGAGCTATGTTTAAGCATGAAATATATTAGGTTAAAATTTGGGTAAAATTGATTGAAGCATGTTCTTTTGAAATTTGATGAATGAGTATGCTTACATGTATATAGAATGATATTATATGGAATCAATTTTGAGAAAAATGCATTGGATGATTTTTCCCCAAAAATGTAACCTTGGCCGAATGGGTATGAACATTGGATGTGTTGGAATTTTTTGTGTACAAGATCATTGGATGACTTAAAATGTATACGGGATGTAGATTAGTGATTCAATTGGATTGAAAAACAAATCGACACAAAAATCTCACTTGGCCGAATACTAATGGACATGAAAATGGACTTGTTTTTGTTCAAATTATGTTGGACATATGTTTTGAACAATAGATGATTAATAAATTAAATGGTATTTTGATATATTTGGTTTAATGTATTAATCTTGGTATTACACTTTAATTAATTGAATTTTAAAATTTGGAATATTGAAATTTAAATAATGGGCTTAATTGTTAAATTGGGCTTGTATTATTATATTTGGGCATAATGGGCTTGGTTGGGCCAAGTAGATTTGGGCCAAAAGGATTGGATCCAATTTGGGCCTAAATCACTCCATTAAGTCCAAATGTAGCATAATGGGCTTTAAAGTTTAATTGGGCCTTATGGGCTTGAAATTGATTTTGTGGCATTTAAGGGTGATTCTTTTTTTTTTTTTGGGCTTGGTAATTGGATTTAGCCCACATTGACCAAAGCCCAAGCCTTAATAAATCAATTGAAAGCCCATCGGACTTTAATTAAACAAACATTGGATGTTAGTTGGGCTTTGAGACCCAATTAGATTAGATTTAGAATCTAAGTCTTTAAAGCACATTAAAAGTGTAAACATTTAATTTGGAATTAAATAATTCAATTAGTATTGAATACGAATTAAATTAGATTTAATAAGTAGTTCGATATAATTCAATTCGTAATAATGTAATCTCAAACGAAACCGAGTTGGACTCGCGCAAAATCAAAACCGTTGTTTGAACATTGGATGATCATTTAAACAAAGACTAATTAATTGGATTAGATTGGTTGTAAAAGCATGTCTTGTTTGAATATATATGTATGTGATGAATGAATAGTGTATATCGGATGGATATTAGAAGGGAAAGGGTAATTTTAGAAATTATTGTAAATTTAGAATTTATAAATTGGACCTGACCTGCTGTCCCAGCCTTATCTCTTTTATCTCTTTGTATTCTCTTCTCACCTGATTCCCCTCAATGCAAATGAGGTTTCTCTTATTGTATTATGTAATTGGGTAGTAGTAGAATAGTGCTAGCAGGGAGAGGAAAGAGTGATTTGTTCTAGGAACAAGTTGTGTTATATCCATCCGTATATCACTATTAATTTACTTTACCGCGCTTTATGATGTTTTAGAAGCATGCTTAAGGGTGTATGTTGATGAGACCTAACAAAGATAATAAATTGGTTGCCAATTACGCAAAATCCCTCAATCTATATTAAGCGATTATCCTTCCATTGAATGATTCTTGTTCAAGATCCGATTGGCATTGGTTTGTTGGCCAAAGTCAAGACCTTGTCAATTAGGATGTACTTGAATCATGAGAGTTTTGTTCCACATCGGTGTCTTGTCCAAGTTGTGATTTGTTGGCCAAAGTCAAGATCACTTCTTGTCCAACGACATTGATTACGAAACTATCCTTGTCAATGGGTCCCGCTTAACTGGAATCATTAGGTTTGTTGTGCCAAAGCAAAGGCCTAGATGATTCGGAGGATATGGTTAGAAAATGTATTAGATACATTGGCATACGCTATATGTTTAGGACTTGGATGTCCACCTAACCGGATCTAGGAATTGGATTGGATCCAATTGATCTGTGAGATCTACCTACCTAGTTAAATAGCATACAGCTTGTTGGCCAAAGTCAAGGTTGTGTGTTATTTAACGGGATCCTAGCCTAGCACTAGAAATAGGATTTCCCGAGTTCTCAACAGAGGGTTAGAGACTTGATGAAAATAGTGGGAGGCTGTTGAATTTGCAATTTCATTCAGATACTTTGCCTACGCGTTCTTCAAAATTATTTCGTCTATTTATTATAATTAGTTGGACTAATACATTGTTATTTTTTTGTAACAGTTTGACTGTACCCACTTTATCGTTAACTATATAGTTGGACTATCGTAGTTAAGATGGCAGGCAAAGGAAATTTCCGAGATATCATCATGGGTGATAATGTCTTTAAGGGCACAAACTTTGCTGACTGGGAAATGAACCTGAGGATAGTCCTTGGGGCTGAGAGGATGTTGTACACTATACAGATACCTCTCACCTCTCGCCTAAGCCCACTGACCCACTTGAGCTGGAGTTATGGAAAACTCACAGCAGTGATTGTGACACAGCTCAGGCTATTATGTTAGCTTCGATGACTCAGCACTTTCGTCGCCAAAATAGGGACTTGGATCCTTATAATATCATGGCTAGACTGCGAGATCTCCACCGCTCCAATAAGTGATGGGGAGATATGAGTTGGTGAAGAAACTCTTCCGCGCCCGAATGACTGAAGGCGCATCAGTTGAGGCCCACGGGGCTCAAATGATCGCCGATATTGATGAGTTGGCCAATGGGAATAGTCTTGGAGGCTGAGCTGACCATAGATATGATCTTACAGTCACTTCCTGATACTTGGAAACAAATCATAATCAACTACAAGTTGATGGATACAGATGACACTCTTGGAGAATTGTTATCCATTTTGAAGCAAAAAGAACTCCAAAAGGGGGCAAGCGCGAGGCGCACTTTGTCGACCTCTCAGAGGCCAAAGGCTGGGCCCAAAGCTACTGGAGGGGTGAGGAAGAAGAAACATAAGAAAAAGGGTAAAGGCAAGTTGACAAAAGCTTCTGGGAAGCCTAGGGACAAGTCTCAAGATGTCTGCCTCACTGCGGCAAGAAGGGTCACTGGAAACGTGACTGCCGAATGGGCAAAGGACACAAGGAGGATATCAAGGCAGGCAAGGCACCAGCCTCTGGTATGTTTGTTATTGAAATAAATATGACTACTTCTAGTCTTAAAAATTGGATTTTTGATTCTGGTTGTGCTGCTCATATTTGTACTGATTTGCAGGATCTGCAGAATAGCAGGATGCTGGCTTCAGGGGAGGTTGACCTACGAGTCGGAACAGAACACCAGTTGCTGTTTTGGCTGTAGGGACTTTTGTTTTGGAACTGCCCTCAGGGCATGTACTTAACTTTTGAACTGTTATTATATACCTAGTTTAACTAGGAATATTATATCTGTATCTTTGTTAACCCAGCATGGGTACACTTTTGTATTTAGAAACACTGGGTGTTATTTATATAAAAAATGATGCAGAAATTTGCAATGTTGTTGCAAATAATGGTCTTTATATTTTGAATGTAAATGAATCTCCTAAACACAAAATGACAAACAAAAGGCTCAAAAGGAGTAATCTAAAATATGAAGCTTACATGTGGCATTGTCGTCTAGGACACATTAATAAGACTCGCATATCCATACTTTCGAAGAGTGGGTACTTGGACGGATTTGATCCTAATTCATATGATGTCTGCGAATCTTGTCTTTTAGGCAAAATGCCTAAATCACCTTTTAGCGGTAAAGGTGAACGTGCCACAGAACTGTTAGCCCTCGTTCATAGTGACGTATGTGGGCCCATGTCTAGCCAAGCTAGAGGTAGATATCGATACTTCGTAACCTTTACGGATGATGCATCACGTTACGGTTATGTGTATCTAATGATGCACAAGTCGGAAACCTTTGAGAAATTCAAAGAGTTTCGACACGAAGTTGAAAAAACAAACAGGCAAGAGTATTAAGACATTACGGTCGGACCGTGGTGGCGAATACTTAAGTTATGAGTTTCAAGATTACTTGAAAGAACATGGTATTCTTTCACAGTGGACTCCTCCTGGAACACCGCAATTAAACGGTGTGTCTGAACGGAGAAACCGTACCTTGTTAGACATGGTAAGGTCATGATGATGTCGCACTGAGCTAACCAATATCCTTCTAGGGATACGCATTAAGCAGTGCAATACTTATTTTGAATAAGGTTCCGTCAAAGTCTGTTGAACAGACTCCAAACGAGATATGGACAGGAAGGAAACCGGGTTTCTCTTTCCTGAAGATTTGGGGTTGATGGGCATATGTTAAACGTTTGGAAGGTACCAAATTAGAACCCAAATCAGATAAATGCCTTTTCGTAGGATATCCTAGGGAAACCAAGGATATTACTTCTATCACCCGCAAGAGAACAAAGTATTTGTTGCTCTACATGCATTTTTCCTTGAAAAGGAATTCTTATGCAGTGGTAAGTGGGAGGAAAGTGGAGCTCGATGAAAATCGTGGTGATACTGTTCCTGGCAATGAATCAACGACGGAACATGAATAGACCATCTGGGATGAGTTTGTACCACAACCTTCATATACACAAGGACCGCGTAGGTCAGAGAGAGTCAGGACAGTACCTGAGAGGTATGGGTACCTGATCTCGCCTCGTGTAGATATTAATCTTATTGAGGATAATAAACCGTCTACGTATGAGGAAGCAATACAAGATATTGATTCCGCTTTATGGCAAGAAGCCATGAAGTCTGAGATGGATTCCATGTATGCCAACCAAGTTTGGACACTGGTTGATGCACCAGAAGGTGTAAAACCTATTGGATGCAGATGGATCTTCAAGAAGAAGACCGACATGGATGGCAACGTGCAAACATACAAAGCTAGGCTTGTAGCAAAGGGGTATCGTCAACAATATGGTGTTGATTATGGCGAAACCTTCTCACCCGTTGCCATGATTAAACCTTTTGGAGGATGTTTATATGCAACAGCCTGACGGTTTTATCGTACCTAGACTTGCAAACAAGGTTTGTAAGTTAAATCGATCCATTTATGGATTGAAGCAAGCATCACGGTCATGGAATCAGCGTTTTGATGAAATCATAAAAGAATATAATTTCGTGCAAAACGAAGATGACCCTTGTGTATACAAGAAGGTTAGTGGGAGAGCACTGACTTTTATTGTCCTTTATGTCGACGATGTATTGCTTATAGGCAATGACATTCCCATGCTAACGTCGGTGAAGCTTGGCTTTCATTAAAATTCTCCATGAAAGATCTGGGAGAAGCAGCCTTTATTCTGGGAATAAAGATCTACCGCGATAGATCTAGAAAGCTGCTTGGACTCTCCCAGAGTACATATATTGACAAAGTGTTGAAGCGATTCAGCATGGATCAATCCAAGAAGGGATTGATGCCAAGTTACGTGGTACCTCTCTGTCTAAGGACATGTGTCCTAAGACTCAAGAAGAGAGAGATAACATGAGTCGGATACCGTTCGCCTCGGCAGTCGGATCGATCATGTTGCCATTATGTCACTGCCCTGTGTACCTGTGCTTTGATCTTGTTTAGCATGTGCAGTCGCTATCAGGCCGATCCAGGTGAGGTCACTGGATGGCAGTAAGAATATCCTTAAGTATCTTAGACGAACTAAGGATGCTTTCTTAATTTACGGAGAAGGAGAACTTGTGGTATCTGGGTATGCCGATGCAAGTTTCCAAACCGACAAGGACGACTTCAAGTCGCAATCCGAGTACATTTTTTGTTTGAATAACGGAGCAGTGAGCTGGAAATCTTCCAAGCAAGATACTGTTGCCGATTCAACGACAGAAGCGGAGTATATTGCTGCGTCGGAAGCAGCAAAGGAGTAGTTTTTTCCGAAAAGTTCCTAATTAGATTAGGAGTAGTTCCGTTAGCAGTTGAGCCCATTCCATTGTATTGTGACAATAACGGGGCTATAGCACAAGCTAAGGAACCAAGGTCTCTCATCAACGATCTTCTTCGTTCTTCGGTATTCGTCCTTCGGAGATTCTCGGGAGATTAAATCTCGAGAAGGCTCATCAGATACAACATTGCAGATCCGGATCCGCCTGTTTTTTACCGCAATCTTCAGGTTGAACGACATTATCATAGTTCGAATGGTATTAGATGCTTGTTGGACTGCTATAGGCCAAGTGGGAGATTGTTAGACATTATGACCCATAGCTTCACTGTTTTGTAAATGATATTTTATTGTACAAATAACTATGTGTGATAATTATTGGCCGTTTTGTAATTTATTTACTTTGATATATAAATGGCGAAAGTCCATATGATTAATTCCGTATTGAGATGATATGATACAGTATCTACATAAAGGTTTAAATCATTAAATATCCCTAGTCGGATATTATCGAGCGGACATCGATATGGCGGAATAATAGACTTTATTGCACTTGTGCATGTTGTGAGGGCACAACGGGTTCTCATATATTTTATAGTAGATACTTATGCAAGTGCGATAGGAGGTGTGTTTTACCGATGGTACGAAAACAGCCTTCGCTCTGGATAGACCCCGCGGAATCCCATTGTAGTATGTCTGTGTGTCTGGGAGGCCGCCATCAGGGTAGGTGTATATGGTCTTAACCTGAGACTTCATGAGCTTTGCTCGCTAATAGGTAGGTAACTTTGGTTTTGGTGGTTGGGGGACCTTAACGGTGGTTCTGTGTTCACCTCTTCTGGGTTTATCAGGAATCGGAGTGCACTGGGTGTGATGTCAAGATGGAAGTGTCACTTCAGACATATGGAGTTGATGATCACGCAGGATACAGAACTAGTGCTCTATAAAAGGTTGCAACCGTCGGGACAATATGACTAGGTCAGTATTGCCCGATTTAAAGAGACTAGTTGCTTGATGTCCGATATATGTTTCGTACGGGGCAGACACATTTCCAGCCCCCGGCCTAACATGTGATCGTCCGATACTGGATCGATGTACGCAATACTACGATATACTACGCTTGATATAGATCTAATATTCCAGTAAGAATATTTCTGGAGAATTGGGTAGGCATGGCGCTTTGCTATAGCCAACCTTGTCTTGTAAATCGTAAAAACGTAGTACAAGGTACGTACGTATTTGGATTATCCAACGACCGTATTACTGCTAGCCACATATCCGGAGATCTCTTGGGTTGCTTCCTGAAGATTCACCTATGCTTTTTGATTCGAACTTTAATCTTGGATTAATCGGAGATTTATCTTGATTGCCTTATTAGGAAGAGAGATCGATGATAACGATTTATATTCGATTATGAATTAGGATATAATAATGATTAAATATAGAAGAGAGAATTTGAAGAATTGATCGATTCGAATATTGTATTAATCGATTAATAATTAATGATAATTATATTCGATATTTATTAACGAAATTAGATTTCGACGCGGAATTAAAATCGGATTTAATTCAGGCAAACGAATTAATTTAGAATTAATTCATTAGCGAACTGAATAGTAATTTCACAAGGCGTAATTATTTAATTCACGTCGCGACGGAAATTCGTTAATTCGGAATGACGAAACCGAGCCAGAAAGTGTTTGCGGACACATTCGTATTTTGAATCGAGTGATATCCGCAAATCACATCGCGATATCTCATTACTTAATACGAATAGATGGTGGATGTATCTAGTCACCTTTGTGGGATGATACATTGTCTCTAATCTCAAAGTGTGGTAATGATGGCAAATGATGGATTTCATTTTGGAGGGAAAGCCATGCACGGTTTTGAAGGATTTTTTGCATTAAAAAATTCTATTGGTATTAGATATCATATCACTTTTCATTTCCTTTGTCTCTCACGGTTTTTGGCATGCAAAAGGAACAAAATTAAAAGTGAAACACTCTCCTCTTCTTTCTCTCTTGCTCACGCCGTGAGCTGCACATACAAGGTAGAAGATTGTTTTCTCATCTCCATTTTTGCTAGCACAAGCAAGGAATCAAGGAGGTGATAGGGAAACCACCTTCGAGCATGGAATACACAAAGCTTGGAGCTTTCAACTCTTTTCTCCTCTTGGCCGAAACTTCAAGGATCTTGGAGCTTCAACCTTTGTTCATCTTTTCATCACAAAAGCTTTGTAAGTATGATTCCGCCATGCTTCAAGTTCATTAATATATTCATTTTGTTGTATTTCATATGCTTAATCTTTCCTTGGGACTAATTTTAGTAACCGACACTTATTATAGACGGGGATGTTGGAAATTTTTATTTAAGCTAATAGTCCATGTTTTCTTCATACCTTACTCTCACTGCTACTATAAGTCTGGTTAAGGTGTTCCACACCAACTTGCTTTCCATGTTCTAGGGCTGCTAAGGGTCAACTCTCGAATACACGCGAACATCACATGCCTTAAGGATTCACTCCATATGCTAATTGCAACTTGTAGTAACTTATCCCCTTGATTCATACTATTCTAAACATCTACCAAACCACCCATACCCGTGGCTAAAGCCGTCCCAAAGAACTCTTGTAAGGGATCTTACGTGATTTACGTGAACTAACACGTAAGGGATCTTCAGTTTCATCTTGATACTATGAAACCTTATGGTTATACACTTGTCTTTGCTTACTGGTATTCTTCTACTACCATTGTTGCACCTCCACAGCTTACTTATAAACTTCTTCCTTGCACTCTTCTTGCTTTCTGCTTTGTCTTTTGCTATACTAAGAACTCTTGTGGTATATGTCTCTGGCTCCTTATCTAAAGGATATCTTTTCCTTTATTTATCCATTACTATATCTAACACTGGTTGCTTTGTATCAGAGTCAATATTTGACTACTACTTTATCCTTATACCATACCATCTGAACAACATCTTTCCTAACTCTTTAACATAGCACTGTCTCTTACTTTTATTATGTTCTTAAACTATGTCTAAAGGTCTTTGTTCCAGTTTTCTTCCATTATATTTTCACTTATCCCTGGGAATGTCTTAAGGCGATCATTAGGATCCACCTCTGCTGCTGTTGTTTAACGAGGGTCGGGAGGGTGGGACCTTGTTCTGAGGCCTTTCTTATGGTGGCCTAGTTGTGCATACTGCTGAACTATAAGCTTAGAACTCTCATGTATATACGTCTGACATCTTTTCTCACACTAGGGTATTACTGCTAAAATTGTATGATTTGTCTCTTCCAACTTAATTAAGTTCTTTTCCGACTCTCGAACACATTATCTCTTCTGTGAAGTCCTTATAAGGTCATGCTCTCTAGGAACTTCCTTGTACTGCCTTCTTACTTTTCCTATCTTATCTCTGTTGTTTAGCCTTCTAAAGTTATTACTTCCTTTCTCTGGGTGCCACTGTTCTCTCTTTACTATCTTTCCTTAAGAAACTCAGTCTGCAGCTTAGGTTTCTTTCTTATCTCAGTCCCTTGAACTCCTTACATCTTTACTCTCATGAGAACTCTATCATCTTTAATTATTTAGGACGTCTTCTACTAAATCCTTAGGTTCAGGTGTTACTTTTATCTAGTTCTCCTTTCTCAAAATAATGAGACTCTTATGAGTCATATAATATACTCTCGAGAGTCGCTCTCTCTCTGGTTCCTTTGTTCATTTGAGCCTTTACTCCCCTAAGGGATTATAATTCTAAAACAACTTCTAGATTCGGCTTAACGTATTGTGCTTTCAACTGTCCTATCTCATATAAAACATTGTCATCTTCTTAATTCATCTATTATGTCCCTTACTCTTCTTTACTGGTTCTTATTCTTTATTGGGCGCTAAGTTGATGGATGAGTACATTCATTCTCTAAGAATCTACGGGTACGCATTTCTGCTTTACACTTAGGCTATGTGACGATCTGGTTAGTGTTTGCACGCTTTCTAGAATCAAGGTTTATGGAAATGAGGGTCGTCATTTGTTCTGCAGGGACCTTATCGTCTACTCCATGTCTTAAGATCATTTGTTCTTTATCAATTACTCTGGGGTCTTTACCTATATTGCTATCTCCAAACTTCGTTTTGTATTGCTATACATACTGAACTCTCTCTTATCACTTCCTATTTCCTGCTTAATATTTTCATACCTCGTTTCTTTGCTCTACACCATGCTATTGAGGCTAATGGTGGTTCGCTCTTCTAAATACTCTATAGTTCCCCGCTGTCTGATCTAGCTATAAACCATATCTATGGTATTCTATTCCAATATTCATATTGGTAATTTTGTCATTCTTAATTATCTTCAGCCTCAAGTGTCCATTCTTTCATACTTCTATGGATTTCTACTAATTTAGGCTAATCTTTGGAACCTACTATGCTTGATCTATTCTAAGGACTTCTACTAGTACTGCATGCCTCGTGCTAGCTTGCTTTAGTCTTTAGGCTCTGCCAGGTTCTCTTCTTTATATTCTCAAATCTCCCTTAATCTTTTCTGGGTAATCAATCTTCTGAATGCCTCCATTTCTTATGATGAACTATCATCGATTTCTTATGGTCACATATATCTAGGCTGGTAAGGGTTAGGGCAAGCATCTTATATCTTAATGGGTTTCAGTGACCTTATTCTGGTGCTCCGTGTCCTGGTAGAGTATATTCCTCATGTAAGGTAGGTATGGGGTAGGCTTTGTCAGGGCAGCTTTCTTATCTGATGTCACTGGAGGGTTCAAATACTAGATAGTTTAAGGTCTTGTCTCTATCGTATTTCTGGGGTAAAGTAGCTAACCATTTATATTTCTTGCTTGGGGATCTGGGCCGAGGTTTAGGTATCGGAGTTCTCTAAATCTTTTTTTGGCATCTAGATCCATTAGGGCCCTCAAGACTAATCTGGGTTTCTTACTTCTGTTACCCCTCTGGCTATTCTTCGTTACTCAGGAAACTCGCTATTTATTCAAGGTACGCGAAGGCTATGTAATCTATCCGAAAAGATTTCCTGAGAAGGGAAGGGATCTTACATCTATTAGGCAACTCTAAAACTTGCTGGGATTTTCTCTATTCCCTTGGCTACTATAGGTTCATGTACTTTCTTACTGATCTAATCATGTAGCTCTATCTTTTCTTACTTCTGACCACTTGATCATCCTTACATTTTCCTTACTTCTCTTCTAGCTTTCTCTTCCTCTTTTACTTTCTTGGATAACTTTCTTTGGAACTTACTATCTGGTTCACTACCTTGTATGGAACTTCAGGGATAATCTAGGATGATTACGGAATGATTCCTAACTAGAGTAAAGAAAAATGATTCAGATGGCTCGGGAATGCTTACTAACCTGTCTGTGGATCTAGAAGACGTACTCGAAGATCAGATACTGGAGAGGTAGTGCCCCGTATACTAGTGTCCCGGACATACTAAGTATACAAGACCCCAACACTCTACCCACTGCAGTCACTGACTCCCTAGATCATGCTCTGATACCATCTTTGTAACATCCATAATCTGGGGGATGCTATCGACAGGGGATAGACCGTACTAACCCATAAGCCTCTGACTCTGATAACTACTGTTCAATATCTGATATTATTTTCTCTAATTATATATATGAAGTATGTATGGGACCGTAGCCCAATCTCAACAACTTATCATGCAAACTCAACTCCAAGAAAAAAAAAGAACTATATACATAAAACACATTTCTTTACAACGACTATCACACAACCAAAGACTTATACATGACTTCTGTTTGACTCTGACTAGACTTTTACTCTCTCTGACTTGAACCGGTGGACTCCATACCCTAGTGACTACATCAGTATCCATCCTCTCGAGCTCATCCTCCGGGAATACCTGCAAAATAAACACTGGGAGTGGGGGGTTAGACCGTTGTACGATCTAAGTGAGTGGACGAAAAATGAAAAATTGTTATAAAAACATTTGGTTCGAAAAACCGAAAACTCATGAGATAGCTTTATAAGAAAACTGTTTTCTATCTTAAAACTCTGAGCTCCTTTCTAAAAATCTCTTACAAAACTGATGTTTCTGGAAACTTTCTTTTCTAAAATTTCTGAAAACTGTAACTGAAAATTGAAAATTGTTTCTGAAATCTGTGTCTCTGTCTGAAAAAATTGACGCATGGGGGCGTTACGTATCACCGTCCCCCCATACCCCTAACTAGAGCCAGGAGTGCAAATCCATGACTTTGGGGCGTTACGTATCGCCGTCCCCTAAAGCATGCCACTACTGTCCCTGAAACTGGTGGTCTTGGGGCGTTACGTATCGTCGTCCTCCAAGCTACTAAACTAGAACTGGGGGTGCGGATCTATGCTACCCTCCAAGCTCTGAAACCAGGATTTCGGGACATCTGTCATCTCTAGTCATGAGCTAGGATCTGGGGGCCTTACGTATCGTCGTCCCCCCAGTCCTCTACATGTGCATATGTTATCTGTCCGTCAATTCCATAGCTGTACAAGTTACATACTGAGGTGGGTTTTTGCCCTATGCCTCGAAAATCAAAAACCTCATGTTTTTAAAAACATTTCTTTTCTTAGATATAACTTAAATAATAAATCTTTGTAAAATAACTGTATAAAATGATATATCGCCCTAAAGTGAAAAAGTAAGTCTTTTACAAAAATAATAAAATGAAAATCAATTTAAAATGGTAGTGTCCACTCACTGTTATTGGAATTCTACTATCCTTTCTTTACTTTGCTGGTGAAACTTGTGATTCATACGATGATCAAGCTTGGAAATGAAGCTTAAATAGCTTAAGATGCATTAAGAAATGGAGAAGGAAAGAAGTTTTGCATCAAAATATTTCCCCATATCACCCCTCACGTTTTTCCCACTCTTGATGATGAGGGAATAGTTCCTTTTTATAGACAAAAGTGGCTGATTTTTTTATTGGGCATGAATGGCCAAGATGATGCCACCTCATCCAATTCTAGATCAATCATGAAGTCACTGTAGCATTTTACCGATTTTGCAAAATTTACTTATTTCTGGTCTAAATTGGGAAAAAGTTCAACGTAAAAGTTGTAGGTCTCGATCTCATATTTCCAACGATATAAATTGCATAGAAATCGAAGTTCGTATGAGAATGTTACGCCCTAAATACCACGGGCTGTCCGGAGGGGAACATTGTACAGTTTCGTACCGGGAATGCAAGTTTACTAATTGTCCCCAAAATCATTTCATGACTATATTTGAGTCTCAACATAATTTATTTTGTTTGCCTTCATCCCGTATGTAACAGTACAATTGTATACAGAAGTAAAAACTACCGGTCATTACAATACAAGATTAATAAAATAATTATCTAAATTAAACAAAATAAAGATTAAAGTAGTGGGGATCATACTACATATTCACAACACTCCTCTTTGGGCCCGATTATTTTAATCTCACATAATTTATTTGACTTCTGGACGTGATGATATTGCCTCGTAAAGCCTTGCTAGTAAAATCCAGTACAATACATTTGTGTCACATCAATAAATATGCGCCCCTGATGAAATGCTCCCCTCAAAAGATATTATCAAGATAATTTATTATGTTGACATATTCTAATGCTATTTATAAGGTTCTCAAATGTTGTTGTCAGTAAAGCTTTTGTAAATAAGTTTGCAAAATTATTGGTTAAACGTATTTGCTTGACATCAATTTGCTTGCTCTGCTGGAGCTCAAAAGTGTAGAAGATCTTTGGTGAGATGTGTTTGGTTTTATCTCCCTTGATGTACCATTCTTTAATTTGTACAATACAGACAATATTATCTTCATATCTCACTGTTGGGATATTTTTAATGGAGTTCAAGTTGCATGTTCTATGAATGTGATGGATAATTGACGTTAACTATTGACCGGCGTAAACACACACGTATAACGCAAGCGCACATATCGTTCAAGTAGTATAAAAATATCGATCCCACGAGGACTTAATTCCTACTGTTTTTATTAATTATTGAATCTATTTATTTACAAATATCTAATTGAGGGTGAAGTGATTGATTGCTTGAAATGATCTGATTTGTAGATTTGCTAAATAAATAAAAAGATAAAAAAAAATACTAAGGAAAATAAAAAGACTCAAAGATCTAGGGTTGTGAATCTTTCTAATATCTTTAAAAAGATGAAGTGATTATTTTATGTTTGTGTAAAAATCAGTTTACTAACCTGGAACACGAATTTATGCGAAAGCATCTGTCGATGGTCAGACACAAATACCGAGTTTAATCCAATTGAATCATATGTCTATGTCAATTAAATTACCCTGAATTCATTAAGTTTAAGTTCCAATTTTGGTTACCCCCGCCCCGACAGGTATATGTCTATCATGTAAGGAAATCTATTAAAGGGTTATCTATCTTCAAAGAAGATCGTGGGCTATTAAGTCTAAGGCTGAAACCTAAAATCTCTATGTCTATTTCATTTTAAAATTACCACATCAATCTTATTGGTGATCAAACAACAAGAAGCATTAAGCTTAAGACTTAATAAGTTAACCTTTAAATTATTCTAATTATAAAATAACCTCTTATAAACCGGAGATATTAGATTTCATCACAACCTAGAAAACTAACTTAGTTATAACACATAGTTATGACAAGTAAAAAAAAAAACATAAAAATTACTAAAACAATAAATGCGGAAAAATAAATAAAATTATAAGGTAAAAGGAATTAACTTCTACTATTTACTATTTAGATATCTCCCATAATATAATATATATCCTTGTGATATTTTAAACTAACCGTCCAGTATGGCGGTATCCTCATTAAGTCAAATTAAAATAAACCAGCCATAAAGGCGGAACAAAAATTAAACCAACCATCCAGTATGGCGATATCCTCATTAAGTCAGGTTTAACCAGATTAAATTGAATAACCAACCGTCCAGAATGGCGGTATCCTTTATTAAGTCAGGTTTTAAATAGTTTATATATTATATTTTAAGGGAGATTAATCTAAATAGCAAAAGTAAAAGTATTACCTTATTACCTCAGCATAGAGAAGTTACCCCCACATGGATGGATAGAATTACTACTATAAAGCGTAAATAAAACTGAATATAAGAAACTAAATAAGAGAACTCTTTATTTATATATAAGGATTTCAGAGGAAGAGGTACATTTGAAACTAAAAATTCGAAATCTATTTATAGGCAAAAAAATCTAATTTTTTATTATTATTTTTTTGAATTTTTTTTTAATTAATTTTTTTTTTGGATCGCTGAATTTTCGACACGTGGCATGGTGGCTAAAAAAGACGGCTCGTTGAATTTTTGACACGTGGCATGGGTGTGCAGACGCCCAAAATTACCAAAATTACCAAAATACCCTTTTTGCCGGGACGCCGAAAATTACCAAAATATCATTTTCGCCAATTTCACAGTTTTACTCCAAATCAGCTCCAGAATGTCCTAAAACTTTTTTTCGGTGTCGGGATGCCCAAAATATCCTTTGTGTCGGGACGTCCAAAATTACCAAAATACCCTTTTTGCCAAATTTCACCAAATTTCACAGTTTTGCTCCAAATCACCTCCAGAATGTCCTGAAACTTTATTTATCTACAAAATAACACAAAACACAGCAAAATATTCACAAAACGCAAGAAACTATACAAAATATTAAGTTAAATGAGTGGGAAATAGTGATAGTTTTATCACTCATCACACCACCAAACCTAACATTTTGCTAGTCCTCGAGCAAAATAAAATAACATAATAAAATTTAACTAAGCCACTTTCGTAGGGATCACGATTGCATTTAGCATATGCAACACGCCTTTAAACCCCTAGGTGTCCATAGTGGACGAGTTGTAGTCTCGTGAGGGTTTACAGCAATGATACCCACAAACATTTTATAAAAGTAAAAAAGTAGTGAAACTAATGCACACAAATGCAAAAAGACAAGAGAAAATAGAATGAAGAAGTTAGTGACTAATCATGTGAAACTTTTACTCCAAGTTATTAGTTTTTTTATTTCATTTTAAATTACTGAATAAGTAAATTCTCCGATTATTTTTACCATTCTCCATATACACAATTAACAAAGTATTATACAACTCATTTTTGCCCACAACAGTCATAAGTGCAATTGATAAGAGAGTAATATTTTTGTCCTAAAATTTTATCAGAATTCACATCTTTTATAGTAATGGAATAAATTTTCTGATTTTTCTGATTTTTTCTTTGATTTTTTTTCTCTATTTTTTTTATTTATATACAATATCTTCCATCTATGTAGCGAGCTTTAGGTCGGTGACTCCCAAACCAGTTGGCTTTAGGGCATCAGGTGTTAAGACACCCCAACGGACGTAATTACCCAGACTTCAGATATATATATTTTTCATCATTTTTGATCCATGTAACGAGTGTTGGGCCAATGACTCCCAAACCAGTTGGTTTTAGGGCACTAGGTGTTAAAATACCCTTACAGACTTAATAACTCGGATCTCAGACATTTTTTTTATTTTTTTATTCCATCACTTTTTTTTGAGATGTTTCTCCAATTAAACTATAGCACTGAATATTACAATCTTTTCAATTTTATCATATGTCCGTATGTTACTATGTATGTTGATAATACCTGCCAACTAAGTATATGAAGATCCATTTTAGTCAGTTTTATGGAGAATTTACAAATTAAATAATTCGAAAGGAAATAAACAAAAATTAACTTGTTTCGAAAAAATAGGTTTGAAATATGTCTTAGGAGTGAGAATTCCTTACACAGCTATTTCTTACCAATTTCATCTTTTTAGTCAACATAACAAAAAAACATTTCTACTGGTCATATAACTGTAATTTACATGTGGTTTTAGAAGTTTAATCAAAGGCTCTTGCTGACGAAGGATTGTTCACAACTAGGACTCCCCACTCAAGGGTTCAAGCGACCAAGTGAATGCACTTTTTTTATACCTTATGGTACGTGCCAACGAGTTTATGGTGTGTGACTAACTGTCGAATGGACTTCCTGTTGTAGATTCCCCAGAGGGAGGGTGGAGCGAGGCTCACTTAAATACCCAAGCCCCTTAGGCTCTTATCGCTTGGTGTCAGGAATAAACAACGAGTCCTCCAAACTAGTCTATCACAACACACTATAAGTGAAAGATTATCTAGGTGCCTTCACAGCTTTTCCTTATAAAAAGGTAGTGAGTGAAGGAAGACACCAAACCATCACCTAGCTTTAAATATGCCTTTGATAAAAATGCAAAATATTTTTATAATTTTTGAAATTTTTTTAATTTTTTTGTATTTTTCGAAAAATTTTGGACTAAAAATAAAAACACAAAACAAACAAGTACTATTAACTATTCCTCACCCCCAAACCTAAATGAGACATTGTCCCCAATGTCTTAAATAGTAAAAGAAGATTTTAGAAGATCATACCTGGTTAAATGGGTTGCCTCCCTGCTAGCGCTAAATTTTTCGTCTTCAGCTAGACGTGACTAAAATCTATCTGTCAAGGCGGTTTCAGCGTCGTTTTGGATGTCCGATTAAAGACATTCTCATGTGCGTTGCTTTTGAAGGGTCTCTTCCAACGGTAAGGTGGTAAAAAGAATTTTGTCTCATTCAGTGCTTGTGTCACCTTTTTAACTTTTGTTGTTTTAGTGATTCCTGAAAAGAAAGAAAGAAAATCAGGAGGTCTTGTATGATGCTTGACTTGGAATGGGATTTCCATTCTTTCAAGCTTCTGAGTAATATCACTAAATTGTACTCCCCAAAACAGTGATGTTTCGCCTAAATGCTCTGGATTTTCAATTTGGTCAGACATTTGCTCCTCCATTTGCTCTACTTCTTGCTCCACATTTTCTTCACATATATATTTTAAAATTTCTGTATTCACCTTTTCATCTGTCATCTGTGAAATACATGCTTCAAAATTTTCAACCTCTAATTCTTGATACTGTTCAGCCTCGTCCTCTGTTAAGATGTCATGATGAATCTCAGGATATTTGAAGGGTTCTTCAGTATTATTTGAATTTGCTCCGTGAGATATGTGATTCAGGTTGTCTGTTAGTTGTCTAACTTGATCTGTCATCTTCTGTATAGACGCTGCTTGACTCTGAATTTGTACATCAAATTGAGCTTCTCATTTCTTGAGCCAATCTTTTAGCATGTCATTCAACTGATCTTCCTCTGATGGATCTGGTTCTTGATGAAGATTGTAGATAGATGGTGGATAAGATGGAAAATGTGATGATTCTACATACCTGGAATGATTCCAATAATTCTGCCACTCTGAAAGGTATATACATTGATCGCTCGGGTGGTTACCATCACATATTACACATCTCCCCATTTCATTCTGATGAGCAAATGTGGTATTGCTTGATTCTGGCTTCCAGTGATAGTTGTTGGGATGGACAACAGGCCTCAGAAAACTATATTGTTGCTCCCGGATTTGGGGTGTATCTTTTTCTGGTAAAGCTCGTAATGTTTCAAAATGTTCCATTTTTTCAATCACCTGAAAACAAAAGAAAGAAATAAAAAGTACAGATAAAAAAACAAAGAAATTAGATACAAATAAATTAGATAGCTTCAAAATTAATAACTCAAAAAATATAAGTCCCCGGCAACGGCGCCAAAAACTTGACCGACGTAAACACACACGTATAACGCAAGCGCACGTATCGTTCAAGTAGTATAAAAATATCGATCCCACAACGAATTAATTCCTACTGTTTTTATTAATTATTGAATCTATTTATTTACAAATATCTAATTGAGGGTGAAGTGATTGATTGCTTGAAATGATCTGATTTAAAGATTTGCTAAATAAATAAAAAGATAAAAGAAAATACTATGGAAATAAAAAGACTCAAAGATCTAGGGTTGAATCTTTCTAATATCTTTAAAAAGATGAAGTGATTATTTTATGTTTGTAATAAATCAGTTTACTAACCTGGAA
The DNA here is from genome assembly GCA_019454045.1 of Zanthoxylum bungeanum. Classification (NCBI taxonomy): domain Eukaryota; kingdom Viridiplantae; phylum Streptophyta; class Magnoliopsida; order Sapindales; family Rutaceae; genus Zanthoxylum; species Zanthoxylum bungeanum. Next base: position 219,144 of record SKCR01018431.1, on the reverse strand, counting down.
CACGAATTTATGCGAAAGCATCTGTCGATGGTCAGACACAAATACCGAGTTTAATCCAATTGAATCATATGTCTATGTCAATTAAATTAACCTGAATTCATTAAGTTTAAGTTCCAATTTTGGTTACCCCCGCCCGACAAGTATATGTCTATCATGTAAGGAAATCTATTAAAAGGTTATCTATCCTCAAAGAAGATCGTGGGCTATTAAGTCTAAGGCTGAAACCTAAAATCTCTATGTCTAGTTCATTTTAGATTTACCACATCAATCTTATTGGTGATCAAACAACAAGAAGCATTAAGCTTAAGACTTAATAAGTAACCTTTAAATTATTCTAATTATAAAATAACCTCTTATAAACCGGAGATATTAGATTTCATCACAACCTAGAAAAAACTAAGTAGTTATAACACATAGTTATGACAAGTAAAAAAAAAACATAAAAAAAAACTAAAAAAATAAATGCGGAAAAATAAATAAAATGATAAGGTAAAAGAATTAACTTATACTATTTACTATTTAGATATCTCCCATAAATAATATATATCCTTGTGATATTTTAAACTAACCGTCCAGTATGGCGGTATCCTCATTAAGTCAAATTAAATAAAACCAGCCATAAGGCGGAACAAAAATTAAACCAACCGTCCAGTATGTCGGTATCCTCATTAAGTCAGGTTTAACCAGATTAAATTGAATAACCAACCGTCCAGAATGGCGGTATCCTTTATTAAGTCAGGTTTTAAATAGTTTATATATTATATTTTAAGGGAGATTAATCTAAATAGCAAAAGTAAAAGTATTACCTTATTACCTCAGATTAGAGAAGTTACCCCACATGGATGGATAGAATTACTACTATAAATCGTAAATAAAACTGAATATAAGAAACTAAATAAGAGAACTCTTTATTTATATATAAGGATTTCAGAGGAAGAGGTACATTTGAAACTAAATATTCGAAATCTATTTATAGGCAAAAAATTCTAATTTTTTATTATTATTTTTCTGATTTTTATTTTTTAATTATTATTATTTTTTTTTTGGATCGCTGAATTTTCGACATCTGGCATGGTGGCTAAAAAAGACGGCTCGTTGAATTTTTGACACGTGGCATGGGTGTGCAGACGCCCAAAATTACCAAAATACTTTTTTTGCCGGTACGCCGAAAATTACCAAAATACCATTTTCACCAAATTTCACAGTTTTGCACCAAATCAGCTCCAGAATGTCCTAAAACTTTTTTTCGGTGTCAGGATGCCCAAAATACCCTTTGTGTCGGGACGTCCAAAATTACCAAAATACCCTTTTGCCAAATTTCACCAAATTTCACAGTTTTGCTCCAAATCACCTCCAGAATGTCCTGAAACTTTATTTATCTACAAAATAACACAAAACACAGCAAAATATTCACAAAACTCAAGAAACTATACAAAATATTAAGTTAAATGAGTGGGAAATAGTGATAGTTTTACCACTCATCAACTATATACATTCTCTATTTGCCTATCTATTAGCTTGTCTTATGAGGGTCAGAGAGGTATCCTACATCATTATAACCAACTAGACTTGGAATTTATGTTAGCTCATTTGAATAAAACAATCTGAAGTCTTTAGTCCCATGAATATAATAGAATATATGTTTGATGTCATTCCAAATTCGTTGAGTTGGCACAGAGCTAAATCTTGTTAATAAATTTACCGAGAATATAATATCAGGTCTGGTATATTGAGCTAAATATAACAAGGTACAAATTGTTAGGGTTGGTGCTCAGAGTGCCAATTCGGATTGTATTTATGTCCGATTCATAAATACGAGCAATTCTATTTTTCATAATATTAATAATTTAATGGTAGAACCCTTGTCTTTTATACACTTATTCGATCTAATTATGATTAGATATCTGATTATGATTAGATATCTGATTATGATTAGATCGAAACTAAATATGGTTTAGTGATACGTGTACATTAGACAAAGACCCTAGGATTTACAATATAGTGCGTAGTTACAACGTAGTTTGTAATTGACATTGGGAAGCGCACTATAAGATGTATATCATTAAATAAAGTTCATGGTCAAGATTTACTAACACGGGTCGGTTAGTAAAATCTGCTGAGACCAGTACATGTCGTATATCATGACTTGGTCCGATGGTTTATCCCAATGAACCATGAGTCTCGGGAGACTCGTATAGACATGTATGTGTTTATTTGATAAGACATTGAATGACTCACTGAATATTTCCTAATAGATGGTACACCAACTTCAATAGGAATCTTCACGAGTTGAGTGAGCATAGTGGTCTTTTGACTTGAGATACCACAGTGGGATATATGAGTTAACCTCCATATTTTGATGGCAGTCACGTCGCCAATCTATTCATGATCAGACCTCCACCTGTTCGTTGGGTGTGGACTGATGCTCATGATATCCAGTGCGTATCAAGAAAGGATCCGCCAGTCTTGTGTACAGGGCATAGGCATCCTACACGTGTTTACGAACTAGTAAATCCTTGGCCATGGTATAACTTTGAAAATCAGTTCCGAGTGTTATTTAGAGATCGTAAATTGAAAGTCGACTATATTATACCGAACGAGCATAGTTTATACCCCAGGTATAATATAGATAGCCTGTGACGGAGGGATTATACGTATGCAATGACCTCGGCTTGCATAGTTTAGCGAGATTATCTGTGGTCATCATAATTCGTGAGTGGGTGAATTATGGACACGAAATTAGATTTCGTGACGGATAAACCTAAACTTAGAGAGTCCCACAATATGAAGTGTACTCGTTGAGCACTTGGGCAACACGATATGAATAATACAGATTATTCATAATACTTCACCTGATTAAATGAGTTAATTCGAATCGGTTAAACAAAAACACATGCATATAGGGATTTTTGGCCAATCGTAATTATTGTGTATTTGTATTTGATACATAATACGATTAGATACACATTAATTATTCGTCAAATGAGATTTTGATACATGCCATAAATATATGTATTTTTTATTTATTGTAAAAAAAAAATACATATATAATAATAATTATATTAATTAATTATTTGGATATTTAATTGTTAAATATTTAAATGATTAATTAATAAACTTTTTTCGTAAATGTTATGAATTTTGTCCAATTATTATTGGTTCACATGGCATGACTTTATTAAAGTAAATGTGTGAAAATTCGATTTGTCACCAAAATGTTTACTTTAATTAATTATTTTTTATTGGCAAAATTACCAATTTGACCCTCCAAAGTCGGTCTCTTCCTTTTTAAAATAAAAAATTTGTTTTTTCTCTCATTTGGAACCACCAAAGCCGAAACTCCTAAATAAAAATGGGTTTGGAAATTTTTTTTTGATAAATCCATGGAAAATTGAAGAAAAATCAAGGAAATGGCTTAAGGAAAATTGGAGTATTAAAGGTAATCTTCAAAACTCTTTAAGCTTGAAATTAGTTCCTTGTTTCTTGATTTCTTAGAATTTTTCTAGGGTTTCTTTGCTTGTAAAATTTGGGGCTTTTGGTTGTGGTGGATGGAGATGGAAGTATAGTGCATGTGTGAAGTGATTTTGGATGCTATTATTGTAATAAGTTTCCAATTTGTTCATTTGCTGACAAGTTGCTATTCTAGAGTGTTATGACCACTCTTGTGACACCTATAATTGTTCTTGGGTAAATCATTTGTGGTGACTTGAGTTGTTGTTTTGATTAATTGATTTAATCTTGAAAAATTGGATTTAAAGCATGAAAAATCATTAATTTTGGTTCTGGATCAGATCATTGCAAAATGGAAATTTTGTGATGAAAATAATGTGTTATGAATGTATTTATTGTGTTTTTGGAGTTGGAACAATTGCGGGAAAGTGTTTCGGAGTTGAAAACGGCCAAAAACGGTATTACCGGGTGACTTTTGCGCCAACCGGGTTACGGCTGTCCAAACAGTGAGTTCGTCACTGTTCAGGCAGGCAATGAACTGCCCTAACACAACTGGGGCTGACCTGGGCAGTCCCCATAAGTGTTGGGTAGTCGGTTCGGTCAAAAACGTATTTTATGCCATTTTTGGGGAAAAACATTTTTCGTAAAAGTTTCGCGATGTTTCATACATATTTATGTCACTATTTGATATCGAATAAATAGGTTTAGGTGAAATATGAATAAATTATTCATATAAAATATTGAATAATTTATTCTGTAATTTGAAAAAGTTTTAAATTACGATTTCGCCCAAATCGCGCTTCCGCTGCGCCCATCGCCCAAAACCCCAATAAAAATGGTATCAGAGCAAGTCTGATGCTTCATCCATTACATTATTGATGAGTGGTAAATCTATCACTATTTCCCACTCATTTAACCTAATATTTTGTATATTTTCTTGAGTTTTGTGAATATTTTGATGTGTTTTGTGTTATTTTGTAGATAAATAAAGTTTCAGGACATTCTGGAGGTGATTTGGACCAAAACAGTGAAAATTGGAAAAATGGCATTTTGGTAATTTGGGCGCGTCACGACGCGCAAACCTTGGCGTCGCGATGCCTAACATGCACCAGAGCTGCTAACGTGCGTCGGGTCAACGGGTCAGAATTTGAGAAGTTTGACTTTGCTAACGAGCGCCGTGCCACGTGTCACCATCACAGAGGATCCGCTAACATGCGTCGGGACACGTGTCATAAGCCTATGGTGCCGACACTCCGTGTGACACGTGTCATCTTCTCATTGGACCGAATCATCGGCGAATCATATTATGCCACGTGTCATCTTCTCATTTAACTGAATCTACTGCGTGCCACGTGTCGAATTCTTATTGGGCCGACGAAATCTGCGTCAACAGTCAAAGTCAAAACGTGTGGACCAAATCAACTGTTCGCGAGTCGCGGCGCCAAAGGCTTTGGCGTCGCGACGCCCGTGGCCTACCGATGTCTATAAATTGAGCTCGAGATTTCAGTTTCAATTGTACCATTCTCTCTCATTTCTTTGATGTAAATAGGGAGTTTCTCTCTCTAGTTTCTTTTAATTTAAGTTTTGTAATTAAATTTTAATTACTTTTTGTAATAATAGTAATTTACTTTCTTTATTTTTACAGTGTTTACTATTCAACCATGAGGAGGTAACTTCTCTCTGCTATGGTGAAAGATAATTCTCTTACTATTGCTATTTAGATTAATCTCCCTTAAAAATAATATATTCACTATTTAAAATTTGACTTAAAAAGTATACCGCCATATTGGTCGGTTGGTAATTCATTTTAAAGTGATTTAAACCTGACTAATCAAGGATACCGCCTATATGGCTCGTTGGCAATTAAATTTTCTTACCGCCTATATGGTAGGTTCATGGACAAATCATACCGCCTTTATGGCTGGTCGGATTTAATTTGAATTAATCAGGTTACCGCCTATATGGCTGGTTGGTAATGTTATCATAAGTTTATATATTATTTTATGGGAGATATCTAAAATAGTAAATAGTAAAAGTAATTCCTTTTACCTTAGCATTTTATTTTATTGTAATTTACTTTTCAGTATTTACTTTACCGCATTTACTTTTCAGTATTTACTTTACCGCATTTACTTTTCCGCATTTTTACTTTATGGCTTTTACTTTTAAGTTTTTACTAGCCCTAGTTATGTGTTGTAACTAAATTAGTTATCTAGGGTTGTGATGAATTTCAATATCACCGGTTTATAAGGGTTAGATTATAGTTTGGGTAATATAAAGATTTATTTATTGAGTCTTAATCTTAATGCTTTTTATTAACTGGCCACTAATAAAATTGATTAGGTAAACTTAAAATGAACTAGACATAGGGATTTTAGGTTTGAGACCTTAGATTCAATAGCCCACGATCTTCCTTGAGGATAGATAACCCTTTATTAGATTTCCTTATATGATAGATATACCTGTCGGACGGGGGTATCCATAATTGGAACTTGATCTTAATGAATCCAGATAATTTGGTTGACATAGACATATGGTTCAATTTGGTTAAACTGGGTATTTGTGTCTGACCATCGACAGAGGCTTTCATATAATTTAGTATTCCAGGTTAATAAATCAATATATTACCCAACTATAAGATAACCACTTCATCTTTAAATAATATTGGAAAGATTCACAACCCTTGATAGTTTTTAATATTGAATTTTCTTAAAACTTACTTTCGAACAATTTTATTTACTTGTTTTTAAATTTAGATTCGTCACCATTTCAAATCAATCAAACAACATGTTAGATACTAGTAATCATTTGACCTCATAAAATTAATAGTTTAGATTTTAAGTCCTTGTGGGATCGATATTTTTATACTACTTGAACGATACGTGCGCTTGCGTTATACGTGTGTGTTTACGTCGGTCAAGTTTTTGGCGCCGTTGCCGGGGACTTATTTATCTTTTACTATTAGTTTAGGGTTAGATACATTTACTTGTATCTATTTTCTTTTTACTTATTGTTTTTGTTTTCTTGTGTTTCAGGTTCTCAGAAACTACATGAGACGAACCAGAAGCTTTGAACTCTGACCGTTTGACCAGGAAATTGAAAGTACCATCACACAGTTGAGAAAGGAAAGGCGAGAAGGCCAAGAAGCTTTAGTCAACATGGAACCTGAACCTTTGAAGGTTGCACCACAAATTCCCATTCGAGACAGAACCATTCCGGTGGTTGACAGACTCATTTCTTGTATTGTACTTCCTCCCTTACCAGCAAATGCGGGTGACATCAAAACATGCATTCAGATGATTCAGCAGTCAGTTCCGTTTGGGGGGAATACAACTGAAGATCCTAATGCCCACATCAGCAACTTCCTGGAAGTTTGTGGCACTTTCAATTACAACCGAGAAGCTGAAGAAGCAATGAGACTGCGTGTTTTCCCATATTCCTTGAAGGACAGAGCTAAAGCTTGGCTACATTCACTACCAGCAGGTTCTATCAAAACTTGGAACACTTTAGCCACCAAATTTCTTGCAAAGTACTTTCCACCAGCCAGAACTGGAAAACTAAGGAATGACATCACATCCTTTGTACAACAAGACTCAGAAACTCTCTAAGAAGCTTGGGAAAGGTACAAAGATTTGCCCCGGAAATGTCCTCACCATGAGATTCCAAAATGGCTTCAAGTCCAAACATTCTATAATGGACTTTCTGGAATAATGAAAACCACAATTGATGTTGGTGCTGGAGGAGCTTTAATGGTGAAAGGAGAAGATCAAGCCTGGGAACTAATCGAAGAAATGGCCAACAACAATTCCTTGTGGCCAACAGAAAGGAGCATGATCCAAAGAATTGCAGGAATTTATGAAAGTAAAGCCAATACAACAGTCAATGCTAAGTTAGATCAGATATGCAAATTCATGGAGACTCTTACCACTGGATCCACAAGTTCACCAGATGGAGGAGCACCAGAGTCGAACCAACTTGAAGAAACGATGAATTTTGTCAACAATTTCAACAGACATGGGAACAATCCTTATTCCAACACCTACAACCCAGGGTGGAGGAATCATCCTAATTTTGCATGGAGCAACAATTCAGGCCAACAGCAGAACTATCCACCACTTGGATTCCAGCAACAGAACAAAGGCCATGAGCAGGCAAATGAACCAGAAATAGCAGAAGTTTTAGCTCAGTTAAAAAAGTACGATGCTGTGATTCAGAGCCAATCAGCTTCTATTCAAGCACTGGAAAATCAAATTGGACAACTGGCCAATGCTCAGAGTTACAGACCACCAGGTAATCTTCCTAGCAACACAGAGCCAAATCCAAGGAACATGGGAAATGAGCAATGTCATACCATCATGTTAAAAAATGGTACTGAAATCAACAAAGATGTTGGAGCCAAAACAACTGCTGAGGAAGTTCCAAAAGAAACAGGGCAACAAACAGAGGAAAAAGAAGCAAAGGAAAAAGAACAGACCACACCACCTCCATATTTTCCTCAGCGTCTTCAGAAAAACAAACTGGATAAGTAGTTTGCTCATTTCCTGGAGGTGTTCAAAAGCTGCACATCAACATTCCATTTGCAGAAGCCTTGGAACAATGCCCAGCTATGTAAAATTCATGAAAGATATTCTGTCACGAAAACAGAGATTGGGAGATTACGAGACAGTAGCATTGACAGAAAAATACAGCGCCATCATTCAGAGGAAACTTCCCCCGAATTTGAAAGATCCTGACAGTTTCACCATTCCTTGCGTCATAGGAGAACATAACTTTGGTAAGGCTTTATGTGATTTAGGTGCAAATGTTAATTTGATGCCTTTTTCTATTTTCAGGAAACTGCAGATTGGAGAAACAATGCCCACTTCAGTCTCTCTACAACTTGCTGATAGAACGCTCGTATTTCCAAGAGGCGTAGTTGAGGATGTGCTGGTCAAGGTTGACAAATTCATTTTCCCATAAGATTTTATTGTCCTTGATATGGAGGAAGACGCAGACGTACCAATCATCCTCGGGAGACCATTCTTGGCTACAGGTCGAACCATTATTGATGTATAAAAATGAGAATTAACCATGAGGGTACAGGACCAAGAAGTAACATTCAATGTTTTCAAGGCCATTAATTTCCCAGTTGATGAAAAGAAGGAGGAATGTTTCAGACTTGATGTGATACACAGTACCATTCAGAACTCCAATGCAATGCAAAGTTCTACTAACAAACTTAAAACATGTCAATTGCCTGTGGAGCCTAAAGATAAAGCGTCTTTTGCACTGAAAGAGCCAATTCTTGCACTACAAGCAACAAAAGAGAAAAAGATCTACCAGCTCAACGAATTAGAGGAATTTCACAATCATCCTTTTGAGGATGCCAAATTGTACAAAGAAAAGGGCAAGAAAAGACATGATGAGAAGTTAGTGCGCATACAACTGGAACCAGGGCAGAAGGTACTGTTAAACAAATCAAAGGTGAAATTCTTCCCATGGAAGGCAAAATCACGGTGGTCAGGTCCATTTGTGATCACCAATGTTTTACCAGATAGAGCCGTTGAGATACATGATCCTGATGTTGGTTTCTATTACCAAGCCCCAAGATCAACAAGAACAAGCAAAATATATAAATACATGAATGAATTAATTGAAGTATGGCGGAATCATACTCACAATACTTGAAAATGGATGCTAAGATGATGCGAAATTCCTCCCTTGTGCAGTGAAGCTCTCGGCCAAGAAGAAAAGAGGACTCCAAGTCGAGTTTGATCCTTCCAAGCTCAAGATTAGTTTCCCATATCACCTATGTATGATCCCTTGAAGGTGCTAGCCTTTGTTGTGATTTTGAATGCACAACTTCTTCAAATCTTGCCACAAAAATTGAAGAAATGGAGAGCCCAAAACTGCATGTAGTTTTCGGCAATGTGAGAGAGAGGAGAGTTGAATGATTTTTGTTACAAAAAATCAATTATATTTATGCCATAATATTTATTAAATTAATAATAAACTTATGACACAAATCATGCAATGGCTTAGAGTGTCAAACACTCAATTCCATGCAAAACCATTGAGTGCATTGTACACTATCTCCAATGCAATGCATTAGAGTTAAATAATCCATAATATGACATGTGTCATGTGGGCCCCACACGTTTCCAATGAAAGTGGCCCACGTGCACTCACGCGTTCGGGTTCAATATTTCCGAAATACCGAACTTACGTCGCGACGTAATTAAATCGAATTTAAATAAATAATTGCGCCTAGCGAAATATTATTTACGTCGCTAACGAATTAATTCTAAATTAACTCGTTTGCCCGAATTAAAATCTAATTTTAATTTCGCGTCGAAACGAATTTCGATTATTATATCGAATATAATAATTTTACGATTAATTCCAAATATCGTTCTCTCTCTATGTATAGTACTTTATCCAAGATAAAGTCTCTCCGTAATTAATCCAGATTAATCGAGTTTGAATCATACATCATTGTGAAATCTTGGGAGCGACACCAGAGATCTCCGGATATGTTGGCAGTAAATTACGTCGTCGGATAATCCGAACACGTACGTACCTCGTACTACGTTTTTACCGATTCACAAAGACAAGGTGGCTTCTAGCCAAGCGCCATGCCTACCCAATTCTCCAGAAATATTCTTATAGGAAATTAAGATCTAATCAAGCGTAGTTACGTATATTGCGTACATCGATCCAGTACGGACGATCACATGTTAGGCCTGGGGCTGGAAATGTGTTGCCCCGTACAACAAATATATCGGACATCAAGCACTAGTCTCTTTAAATCGGACAATCCGACCTGGTCATATTGTCCCGACGTTGCACCTTTTATAGAGTACTAGTTCTGTGTCCTGCGTGATCATTGACCGGCGTAAACACACACGTATAACGCAAGCGCACGTATCGTTCAAGTAGTATAAAAATATCGATCCCACGAGGACTTAATATCTAAACTATTAATTTTATGAGGTCAAATGATTACTAATATCTAACAAGTTGATTGATTGATTTGAAATGGTGACGATTCTAAATTTAAAAGCAAGTAAATAAAATTGTCGAAAATAGGTTTTAAGAAAATTCAATATTAAAAACTATCTAGGGTTGTGATTTCTTCCAATATCATTTTAAAGATGAAGTGGTTATCTTAAAGTTGGGTAATATATTGATTTATTAACCTGGAACACTAAATTATGTGTAAGCCTCTGTCGATGGTCAGACACAAATACCCAGTTTAACCCAATTGAACCATATGTCTATGTCAACCAAATTATCTGGATTCATTAAGTTTAAGTTCCAATTATGGCTACCCCCGCCCAACAGGTATATTCCTATCCTGTAAGGAAATCTATTAAAGGGTTATCTATCCTCAAGGAAGATCGTGGGCTATTGAGTCTAAGGCTGAAACCTAAAATCCCTATGTCTAGTTCATTTTAGATTTACCAGATCAATTTTATTAATGGCCAGTTAATGAAAAAGCATTAAGTTTAAGACACAATAAATAAATCTTTATATTACCCAAGCTATAATCTAACCCTTATAAAACGGTGATATTGGATTTCATCACAACCCCAGATAACTAATTTAGTTACCACACATAACTAGGGCTAATAAAACTTAAAAGTAAAAGACATAAAATGAAAATGCTTGAAAGTAATTGCGGTAAAGTAAAAGCTGAAAAGTAAATTACAATAAAATAAAAAGCTAAGGTAAAAGGAATTACTTTTACTACTACTAATTTAGATATCTCCCATAAAATAATATATAAACTTGTGATATTATTTTACCAACCGACCAATCTGGCGGTATCCTGATTAAGTCAAATTAAGTCCAACCAGCCATATAGGCGGTAATATTTGTCCATAATCCAGCCATAAAGGCGGTACCAAAATAAATTTACCAACCGACCAATCTGGCGGTATCCTTGATTAGTCAGGTTTAAACCAGATTAAATTGAATTGCCAACCGACCAATATAGCGGTATCCTTTATTAATCAGTATTTTAAATAGTGAATATATTATTTTTAAGGGAGATTAATCTAAATAGTAATAGTAAAAGAATTACCTTTCACCCTAGCTTGGGAAATTACCTCCTCATTACTGAAAAGTAAAAACTGAAAAATTAAAGAAAGAAAAGTATTGTGAGTAAAAGTAAATTGCGGAAAGTAAAAACTGAAAAGTAAATAAAAGAAAGTGCGAAACTGAAAATTAATTACTGAAAACTAAAAATAAACAAACTAGATACAATTCTTATTTATTCATTAAGAATTTCAAGGAAGAAAGTAGAATTTTACAAATGAAATGGCTTGTATTTATAGGCAAAATTTTGCCAACATCAAATCATCCATCAAATTCTCCACCAAATCCATTATTAATTTCTCCACTAATTACTCCACCAAATCCATAATTGCTCCATTAATTGCTTATCTTGTTTGGTGTTGATTTGATAATTTTTATTAATTATTATTAATTAATATTTTGCTTTGAAAATGATTGATAATGACTTTTAATAATTACACTCCACACACTTCTGGATGGTTCATCAATTTCGGTCATGAAATCATCAGAATTCGAAAATATTTTCTCTTTCAAAGTTGTAGATCTTTGAGTCTTCTTTAATCTGGAACTTGAATCAGCTCAATCCGATATCTGAGTAAAAAGTTATGCCCAAAATACGACAGATGCACAAAACTGGAATTTCCAAAACTGCACTTCGTCAAAACGCCCTTTCAAATTTCCAATCTTCAAAATTAATATATCAAGTCCAATAATTGCCCTTATTTGATCCACATTTCGTCCTAAATGATTTCATTAAGACCCGATATTATTTTATCTGCAAAATAAACTAAAACACATCAAAACGTTCATCAAACCCGAGAAACTAAACAAAATATTAAGTAAAAGGGGCGGTAAATATTGATATATTTTCCGCTCATCACACCCCCAAACCTAACATTTTGCTAGTCCTCGAGCAAAACAACAAAATAAAATTAAAATTAAACTAAGCCACTTTCGTAGGGATCACGGTTGCATTTAGCATATGCAACAAGCTTTAAAACCCTAGGTGTCCCTAGTGGACGAGTTGTAGTCTCGTGAGGGTTTACAGCAATGATACCCACAAACATTTTACAAAGTAAAAAGGTAGTAAAACTAATGCACACAAAAGCAAAAAGACAAGCGAAAAGAGAATAAAGATGTTAGTGACTAATCAGGTGAAACTTCTACTCCAAGTTACTAGTTGTTTTGTTTTATTCTAAATTACCGAATAAGTAAATTCTCCGATTATTTTTACCATTCTCCATATACACAGCTAACAAAATATTAATCAACTCATTTTTTCCCACAACAGTCACAAGTGCAATTGATAAGAGAATAATATTTTTGTCCTAAGGTTCTATTAGATTTCACACCTTTTTATAGTAATGGAGTAAATTTTTTTTTTTTTTTTTTTTGATTTTTCTGATTTTTTTTTTCTATTTTTTATTTATATACAATATCTTCTGCCTATGTAGCGAGCTTTGGGTCGGTGGCTCCCAAACCAGTTGGCTTTAGGGCACCAGGTGTTAAGACACCCCTAAGGACTTAATTACCCAGACTTCAGATATATATATTTTTGCAACATCCTTGATCCATGTAACGAGCTTTGGGCCAGTGACTCCCAAACCAGTTGGTTTTAGGGCACTAGGTGTTAAAACACCCTTACAGACTTAATAACCGGATCTTAGATGCTTTATTTTTTTATTTTTTTTTTTTTTACTCCATCACTTTTTGAGATGCTTCCTCCAATTAAACTAGAGCACTGAATATTACAATCCTTTCAGTTAGCTCATGTCTGTATGTTACTATGCATGTTGATAATATCTGCTAACTAAACATATGAAGATTCCTTTTTAGTCAGTTTTAAGGAGAATTCACAAATTAAATAATTCAAAATGAAATAAACAAAAATTAACTTGTTTCGAAATAGGTTTGAGATACGTCTCAGGAGTGGAAACTCCTTACTCGGCTATCTCTTACCAATTTCACTTTTTTAGTCAAAATAAAAACACAAAAATGCAAAATATTTTTGTAATTTTTTGAAAATTTTTCAATTTTTTTGTATTTTTCGAAAAATTTTGGACTAAAAATAAAAACAACACACAAACTAAAAACAAGGTACTATCAACTAATTCCTTCCCCCAAACCTAAATGAGACATTGTCCCCAATGTCTTGAACAGTAATAGAGAGTTAAGAAGTCGTACCTGGTTAGCTGAAAATCTACAGGAAATTAAAGGTTAAGATCCAGATTAATTCGACGCTTCTTACCACGATTGTCTTCGAACCAATTTATCTTTGAAATGATAGGGTCAACTTGTGGTTCATAGCTATGAGTTGGTCAATTAGATCCGGGGCAGTTCTGGCAGTGAAGAGGAGTTCTTTCATAGGTTTTGACACGAACCCATTTCTCCGGGCATCATCAAGAAACACACAAAGAAAATCATAAAATCCATCAATATTGAGCAATCCAAGCGGTTTCTGGTGTATGTTCAGGTTCGCCCAAGATAGAACTATAAAAATTTCCTCCAATGTACCCAAACCACCTGGCAAAGCGATAAAAGCATCAGCACGGTTAATCATTTCTACCAAGTCGTTCAGACATACCTGGCACGATCAGTTCCTCTCCGTTTGATGATCCAATAAGGTTTGCCTCTGCCAAGGGTTTTGGAATGATTCCTAAAACATGACTGCCTCCTTCCTGTACAGCCTTTGAAACGATCCCCATAAGTCCGAGATTGCCTCCGCCATATATTAAGTGCATATTCCTTGCAGCTAAGACTCGACCCAATTCCTGTGCTGCTTCTATGTATTGTGGCTTAGTACCAACACTACTACCGCAAAACACGCAGATGTTTTCAACTCGTCTTCTTGAAGTGGCTTCCATTTTTTATGTATTTCTTTTTCAACTCGGATGCCTTCAAAAGTGCAATGACGGGCTGAATTTATAGTACCTGAAAAAGGTGAGTAATAACAGCACAAATATCTTCCAGAGGACGATTAGTAACGAATTAATATCGTGATAGTCAAAAAGGTCTGGATCCTGTCGGAGAAAATTAAAAGAAAACAACAAAACAAATCACAATTATTAAGAAAAGACAAAGAGATATAATATTTACAAAAAAGTAACGGTTTGATTGACGTCTATGCGTCAGGGACAAGCTTCCCATCCAATTTTCTTATAAATTGGCAAACAGGGTCTTTTTGAGTCAGATTCCCGAGACTTAACAGTTGTCTTTCCTTTTGGAATTGTGTATGTAATTTGCGAATGGCTAATTAACATATCCACTGGGATGCGTCTCAAGAGTCGAAGATAGATCATCTAAAGACTCCTTTCTCAAGCCATCCCTAATGAATTTAATTTTGTCTTCGCGATTATCAGACACCATTCCTAAAGAACGACAACGAGTGTTGCAATTAAATCGTGCACATTTGTAACAAACACCCATTTGCTTAGCTCTACGTTTCTTTGAATAGGTGCTTCTTCCAAAACCAGGCAGATGTGAAATAAAAGAGTCAGAAGACTCACCTGCCAATCGGACTCGTGCTTCAATTACCCAACGAATATCATTAGGAACACCGTGAATTGTCAGTAACCTCATCCGTTCCAAGCGAGCTTTGTAAACTTTCATCAGAGATTTTTGAGGGAGAGAAGGAAATTGCTTGCGAAGATTTGCGAGAGCAGCTTCCATTTTGAAATGACTAATCCTGCAAAAATTAAACACACAAAAATAAAACACACCAAATCATAATATATACACAAATTGCATGGGTTGCCTCCCTGCTAGCGCTAAGTTTAAAGTCGTCAGCCAGACTTGGCTTCTCGAACGTTAAGCTGGATCTGAAAGTGTAACACTTTCTTTTTGTCGCTCAAATGATTTTCCCCAGTAGTGCTTGACACGCTTGTTTTTAACCTTGAAAGTTTTGTTAGCGTCAGGATCATGTATCTCAACGGCTCTATTTGGTAAAACTTTGGTGATCACAAATGGACCTGACCACCGTGATTTTGGCTTCCATGGGAAGAATTTCACCCTTGATTTGTTTAACAGTACCTTCTGCCCTGGTTCCAGTTGTATGCGCACTAACTTCTCATCATGTCTTTTCTTGCCTTTTTCTTTGTACAATTTGGCATCTTCAAAAGGCTGATTGTGAAATTCCTCCAATTCGTTGAGCTGGTGGAACTTTTTCTCTTCTGTTGCTTGTAGAGCAAGAATTGGCTCTTTCAGTGCAAAAGATGTTTTATCTTTAGGCTCCACAGGCAATTGACATGTTTTAAGTTTGTCAGTAGAACTTTGTCTTTCATCAGAGTTCTGAATGGTACTGTGTATCACATCAGTTTGAAACATTCCTCCTTCTTTTCATCATCTGGGAAATTCATGGCCTTGAAAACATTGAATGTTACTTCTTGGTCCTGTACCCTCATGGTTAGTTCTCCTTTTTGTACATCAATAATGGTTCGACCTGTAGCCAAGAATGGTCTCCAAGGATGATTGGCACGTCTGCGTCTTCCTCCATATCAAGGACAATAAAATGCTGGGGAAAATGAATTTGTCAACCTTGACCAGCACATCCTCAACTACACCTCTTGGAAATACGAGCGTTCTATCAGCAAGTTGCAGTGAGACTGAAGTTGGCATTGTTTCTCCAATCTGTAATTTCCTGAAAATAGAAAAAGGCATCAAGTTAACACTAGCACCTAAATCACATAAAGCCTTACCAAAGTTATGTTCTCCTATGACGCAAGGAACAGTGAAACTGCCAGGATCTTTCAACTTTGGGGGAAGTTTCCTCTGAATGATGGCACTGCATTCTTCTGTTAATGCTACTGTCTCGTAATCTCCCAATCTCCGTTTTCGTGAAAGAATATCTTTCATGAATTTGGCATAGGTGGGCATTTGTTCCAACGCTTCTGCAAATGGAATGTTGATATGCAGCTTTTTGAATATTTCCAGGAACCGGGAAAATTGCTTGTCCAATTTGTTCTTCTGAAGACGTTGGGAAAAGGTGGAGGTGGAGTGATCTGTTCTTTTTCCTTTGCTTCTTTTTCCTCCATTTGTTGCTTTGTTTCTTTTGGAACTTCCTCAGCAGTTGAATTGACTCCAACATCTTTGTTGATTTCAGTACCGCTCTTTAACATGATGGCATGACATTGCTCCTTCTCCATGTTCCTTGGATTTGGCTCTGTGTTGCTAGGAAGGGTACCTGGCGGTCTGTAACTCTGAGCATTTGCCAGTTGTCCCATTTGATTCTCCAGTGCTTTAATAGAAGCATATTGACTTTGAATTAATGTTGCTTGGGATTGAAACATAGCATCGTATTTTGCTTCTTGCTTTTTAAACATCTCTGCAAACCATTCTTTCATTTCTGGTTCTTTTTCATGCTCCTGGCCTTTGTTCTGTTGCTGAAATTCAGGTGGTGGATAGTTCTGCTGTTGGCCTGAATTGTTACTCCATGATAAATTAGGATGATTCCTCCACCCTGGGTTGTAGGTGTTGGAATATGGAGTTGTTCCCCTGTCTGTTGAAATTGTTGACATAATTCACCGTTTCTTCATGTTGTTTAGGTTCTGGTGCTCCTCCATATGGTGAACTTGTGGATCCAGTGATGTTCACAACTTGCGTGCTAAGTGTTTCTAGACATTTGCATATCTGATCCAGCCTGGTATTCACTGCTGTGTTTGCTCCAACTTCATAAATTCCTGCAATTCTTTGGATCATGCTCCTTTCTGTTGGCCACAAGGAATTGTTGTTGGCCATTTCTTCGATTAGGTCCCAGGCTTGATCTTCTCCTTTTGCCATCAAGGCTCCTCCAGCAGCAGCATCGATTGTGGTTCTCATTATTCCAGAAAGTCCATTATAGAATGTTTGAACTTGAAGCCATTTTGGAATCTCATGGTGAGGACATTTCCGGAGCAAATCTTTTACCTTTCCCAAGCTTCGCAGAGGGATTCTGAATCTTGTTGTACAAAGGATGTGATGTCATTCCTCAGCTTTCCGGTTCTGGCTGGTGGAAAGTACTTTGCAAGAAATTTGGTGGCTAAAGTGTTCCAAGTTGTGATAGAACCTGGTGGTAGTGAATGTAGCCAAGCTTTAGCTCTGTCCTTCAAGGAGTATGGAAAAACTCGCAGTCTCATTGCTTCTTCCGCTTCTCGGTTGTAATTAAAAGTGCCGCAAACTTCCAGGAAGTTGCTGATGTGGGAATTCGGATCTTCAGTTGCATTCCCCCCAAACTGAACTGAGTGCTGAATCATCTGAATGCATGTTTTGATGTCACATGCATTTGCTGGTAAGGGAGGAAGTACAATGCAAGAAATGAGTCTGTCAATCACCGGAATGGTTCTGTCTCGAATGGGAATTGGTGGTGCAACGTTCAAAGGTTCAGGTTCCATGTTGACTAAAGCTTCTTGGCCTTCTCGCCTTCCCTTCTCAACTGTCTGATGGTTCTTTCAATTTCTGGGTCAAGCGATCGGAGTTCAAAGCTTCTGGTTCGTCTCATGTAGTTTCTGAGAACCTGAAACACAAGAAAACAAAAACAATAAGTAAAAAGAAATTAGATACAAGTAACGTATCTAACCCCTAAATTAATAGTGAAAGATAAATAAGTCCCCGGCAACGGCGCCAAAAACTTGACCGGCGTAAACACACACGTATAACGCAAGCGCACGTATCGTTCAAGTAGTATAAAAATATCGATCCCACGAGGACTTAATATCTAAACTATTAATTTTATGAGGTCAAATGATTACTAATATCTAACAAGTTGATTGATTGATTTGAAATGGTGACGATTCTAAATTTAAAAGCAAGTAAATAAAATTGTCGAAAATAGGTTTTAAGAAAATTCAATATTAAAAACTATCTAGGGTGTGATTTCTTCCAATATCATTTTAAAGATGAAGTGGTTATCTTAAAGTTGGGTAATATATTGATTTATTAACCTGGAACACTAAATTATGTGTAAGCCTCTGTCGATGGTCAGACACAAATACCCAGTTTAACCCAATTGAACCATATGTCTATGTCAACCAAATTATCTGGATTCATTAAGTTTAAGTTCCAATTATGGCTACCCCCGCCCAACAGGTATATTCCTATCCTGTAAGGAAATCTATTAAAGGGTTATCTATCCTCAAGGAAGATCGTGGGCTATTGAGTCTAAGGCTGAAACCTAAAATCCCTATGTCTAGTTCATTTTAGATTTACCAGATCAATTTTATTAATGGCCAGTTAATGAAAAAGCATTAAGTTTAAGACACAATAAATAAATCTTTATATTACCCAAGCTATAATCTAACCCTTATAAAACGGTGATATTGGATTTCATCACAACCCCAGATAACTAATTTAGTTACCACACATAACTAGGGCTAATAAAACTTAAAAGTAAAAGACATAAAATGAAAATGCTTGAAAGTAATTGCGGTAAAGTAAAAGCTGAAAAGTAAATTACAATAAAATAAAAGCTAGGTAAAAGGAATTACTTTTACTACTACTAATTTAGATATCTCCCATAAAATAATATATAACTTGTGATATTATTTTACCAACCGACCAATCTGGCGGTATCCTGATTAAGTCAAATTAAGTCCAACCAGCCATATAGGCGGTAATATTTGTCCATAATCCAGCCATAAAGGCGGTACAAAATAAATTTACCAACCGACCAATCTGGCGGTATCCTTGATTAGTCAGGTTTAAACCAGATTAAATTGAATTGCCAACCGACCAATATAGCGGTATCCTTTATTAATCAGTATTTTAAATAGTGAATATATTATTTAAGGGAGATTAATCTAAATAGTAATAGTAAAAGAATTACCTTTCACCTAGCTTGGGAAATTACCTCCTCATTACTGAAAAGTAAAAACTGAAAAATTAAAGAAAGAAAAGTATTGTGAGTAAAAGTAAATTGCGGAAAGTAAAAACTGAAAAGTAAATAAAAGAAAGTGCGAAACTGAAAATTAATTACTGAAAACTAAAAATAAACAAACTAGATACAATCTTCTTATTTATTCATTAAGAATTTCAAGGAAGAAAGTATGAATTTTACAAATGAAATGGCTTGGTATTTATAGGCAAAAATTTGCCAACATCAAATCATCCATCAAATTCTCCACCAAATCCATTATTAATTTCTCCACTAATTACTCCACCAAATCCATAATTGCTCCATTAATTGCTTATCTTGTTTGGTGTTGATTTGATAATTTTTATTAATTATTAATTAATTAATATTTTGCTTTGAAAATGATTGATAATGACTTTTAATAATTACACTCCACACACTTCTGGATGGTTCATCAATTCGGTCATGAAATCATCAGAATTCGAAAATATTTTCTCTTTCAAAGTTGTAGATCTTTGAGTCTTCTTTAATCTGGAACTTGAATCAGCTCAATCCGATATCTGAGTAAAGAGTTATGCCCAAAATACGACAGATGCACAAAACTGGAATTTCCAAAACTGCACTTCGTCAAAACGCCCTTTCAAATTTCCAATCTTCAAAATTAATATATCAAGTCCAATAATTGCCCTTATTTGATCCACATTTCGTCCTAAATGATTTCATTAAGACCCGATATTATTTTATCTGCAAAATAAACTAAAACACATCAAAACGTTCATCAAACCCGAGAAACTAAACAAAATATTAAGTAAAAGGGGCGGTAAATATTGATATTTTCCGCTCATCAATCATCACCTCCATATGTCTGAAGTGATACTTCCATCTCGACATCACATCCAGTACACTACGATTCTCGATAAACCCAGAAGAGGTGGTACAACAGAACCGGTTAAGGTCCCCAACCACCAAAACAAAGTTTACCGATTGTCGCAAGTACTAGCGATGTAAGTCTCAGGTTAGACCATATACACCTACCCTTGATGCGGCCTCCCATAGACACGCACGACATACTACCAATGGGATTCCGCGGGGTCTATCCAGAGCGAAGCTATTTTCCGTACCATTGGTAAAACACAACCTCTATTGCACTTGCATAAGTATCCAATACTTAAATATATGAGAACTATGCCGTTGTGCCCATCACAACGTGGACAAGGCAATACTAGTCTATCCGCATTATCGATGGTGTAGCCTTCCATCAGGATGTTAATCTCGATACACTCCGACTAGGGATATTAATGATTAACCTTAGGATTGATACTGGCTCATATCATCTCAATCCGGTATTAATCGCGGACTTTCGCCATTTATAATCAAAGTAAATAATATTACAAAACGGCAAAAGGCTATTTCATTTATCACATAGTTAATTTTGTACAATAATACAATATCATTTACAAACAGTGACGCTATGGGACATAATGTCAACACCTGACTCCAACAAAACTTTCAAGGTTAAAAACAAGCGTGTTAAGCACTACTAGGGAGAATCATTTGAGCGACAAAAAGAAAGTGTCACACTTTCAGATCCAGCCTAACGATCGAGAAATAAAGTCTAGCTGACGACTTTAAACTTAGCACTCACAGGGAGGCAACCCATGCATTTTTGTATTATATTGTTACTGATGTGTTTTATTTCTGTGTGTTTAGTTTTTGCAGGTAAATTCGTTTCACAATGGAAGAAGCTCTCGCAAATCTTCGCAAGCAATTTCCTTCTCTCCCTCAAAAATCTCTGATGAAAGTCTACAAAGCTCGCTTGGAACGGATGAGATTACTGATGATCAAAGGTATTCCTACTGACATTCGTTGGTTAATTGAAGCACGGGTTCGATTGGTAGGTGAGCCTTCTGACTCTTTTATTTCACATCTGCATGGTTTAGGAAAGAGCATATGCTAAAAAGAGAAGAGCCAAAAGAATGTGTGTTTGTTAATTATAAATGTGCTCGTATGTTTTGTAATACTCGTTGTCGTTCTTAGGAATGGTGTCTGATAACCGCGAAGATAAGATTAATTTCATTAGGGATGGCTTGAGTAAGGAGTCTTTGGATGACATATCTAAAACTCTTGAGACGCATCCCAGTGGATGTGTGTATCATGAAATTCGCATGTTATATGCACTATTCCAAAAGGAAAGACAATTGTTAAGTCTCGGGAATCTGACTCAAAAAGACCCTGTTTGCTAATTTATAAGAAAATTGGATGGGAAGCTTGTCCCTGACGCATAGACGTCAATCAAGCCGCTACTTTTCTTGTAAATATTATATCTCTTTGTCTTTTCCTAATAAATGTGATTTGTTTTGTTGTTTTCTTTTATTTTCTCTGACACGATCCAGACCTTTTTGACTATCACGATTTATTTTACTATTTTGCTACTAATCGTCCTTTGGAATATACTTGTGCTATTTTTACTCACTCTTTTCAGGTATTGTAAATTCAACCCATCATTGCACTTTTGAAGAAATCCAGAGTAAAACATGGAAGCCACTTCAAGAAGACGAGTTGAAAACATTTGTGTGTTTTGCGGTAGTAGTGTTGGTACTAAACCACAATACATAGAAGCAACACAAGAATTAGGCCGAGTCTTAGCTGCAAGGAATATGCACTTAATATATGGCGGAGGCAATCTTGGACTTATGGGGATCATTTCAAAGGCTGTACAGGAAGGAGGCAGTCACATTTTGGGAATCATCCCAAAACCCTTGGCAGAGGCAACTCTTATTGAACCATCAAACGGAGAGGAACTGATCGTACCAGGTATGTCTGAACGACTGGTAGAAATGATTAACCGTGCTGATGCTTTTATTGCTTTGCCAGGTGGCTTGGGTACATTGGAGGGATTTTTTATTGTGCTATCTTGGGCGAACCTGAACATACACCAGAAACCAATTAGGCTGTACAACGTTGATGAATTTTATGATTTTCCTTGTGTGTTTCTTGATGATGCCCGGAGAAATAGGTTCGTGCCAAAACCTTTAAAGAACCCCTCTTTACTGCCAGAACTGCTCCAGATCTAATAGAACAACTCTTAGCCTATAAACCACAAGTTGACCCTATCATTTCAAAGATAAATTGGTCCGAGACGATTGTGGTAATAGGTGTCGTGTTAATCTCGATCTTAACCTTTAACTTTTCGTGTAGAATTTCAGCTAACCAAGTATTATCTTCTAAACTCTTCTTCTACTGTTTAAAACATTGGGGACAATGTCTCATTTAGGTTTGGGGGAGGGAAATAGTTGATCAGTACCTTGTTTTTAGTTTGTGTGTTCTTTTTATTTTTAGTCCAAATTTTTTCGGAAAATACAAAAAAATTGAAAATTTTTCAAAAATTACAAAAATTTTTGGGTTTTTGGGTTTTTATTTTAACTAATAGGGAGAAATTGGTGAGAGATAGAAGAGTAAGGAGTTCCCACTCCTGAGACGTATCTCAAACCTATTTCGGAACAAGTTAATTTTTGTTTATTTCCTTTTGAATTATTTAATTTGTGAATTCTCCATAAAACTGACTAAAATGGATCTTCGTATTCTCAGCTGACAGGTATTATCAACATACATAGAAACATGCGAACATGAGCTAAAATTGAAAAGTTTGTAATATTCAGTGCTCTAGTTTAATTGGAGGAAGCATCTCAACAAGTGATGGAGTAAAAAAAAGAAAAAAAAACATCTGAGATCCGAGTTATTAGGTCTGTAAGGGTGTTTTAACACCTGGTGCCCTAAAACCAACTGGTTTGGGAGTCACTGGCCCAAAGCTCGTTACATGGATCAGAGATGTTACCGAAAAAATATATATATCTGAAGTCTGAATAATTAAGTTCGTAGGGGTGTCTTAACACTTGGTGCCCTAAAGCCAACAGGTTTGGGAGCCACCGACCCAAAGCTCGCTACATAGACGGAAGGTATTGTATATATAAAAAAAAAATTTCAGAACAATCGAAAAAAAAAATTACTCCATTGCTACAAAAAGGTGTGAATTCTGATAAAACTTTAGGACAAAAATATTACTCTCTTATCAACTGCACTTGTGACTATTGTGGGCAAAAATGAGTTGTTTAATATTTTGTTAGCTGTGTATATGGAGAATGGTAAATATAATCGGAGAATTTACTTATTCAGAAATTTAGAAAGAAAGAAAAGAACTAGTAACTTGGAGTAGAAGTTTCACCTGATTAGTCACTAACTTCTTTATTCTCTTTTCTCTTGTCATTTTGCTTTTGTGTGAATTAGTTTCACTACCTTTTTACTTTTGTAAAATGTTTGTGGGTATCATTGCTGTAAACACTCACGAGACTACAACTCGTCCACTAGGGACACCTAGGGGTTTAAAGGCTTGTTGCATATGCTAAATGCAACAGTGATCCCTACGAAAGTGGCTTAGTTAAATTTTATTTTAAATGTTATTTATGTTATTTTATTTTATGTTTTCCTCGAGGACTAGCAAAATGTTAGGTTTGGGGGTGTGATGAGTGGTAAATCTATCATTATTTCACACTCATTTAACCTAATATTTTATATAATTTCTTGTGTTTTGTGAATATTTTGATGTGTTTTGTGTTATTTTGAAGATAAATAAAGTTTCAGGACATTCTGGAGGTGATTTGGACCAAAACAGTGAAAATTGGAAAAAAGGCATTTTGGTAATTTGGGCGCGTCACGACGCGCAAGACCTTGGCATCGCGACGCCTAACATGCACCAAAGCTGCTAACGTGCGCTGGGTCAACGGGTCAGAATTTTAGAATTTTGACTTTGCTAACGTGCGCCATGCCACGTGTCACCATCACAGAGGATTCATTAACATACGCCGGGACACGTGTCACAAGCCTATGGTGCCGACACACCGCGTGACACGTGTCATCTTCTCATTGGACCGAATCATCGGCGAATCATATTCTGCCATGTGTCATCTTCTCATTGAACCGAATCTACTGCGTGCCACGTGTCGAATTCATATTGGGCCGATGAAATCCGCGTCAACAGTCAAAGTCAAAACGTGTGGACCAAATCAACTGTTCGCGCGTCGGGACGCCAAAGGCTTTGGCGTCGCGACGCCCATGGCCTACCGATGTCTATAAATTGAGCTCGAGATTTCAGTTTCAATTGTACCATTCTCTCTCATTTCTTTGATGTAAATATGGAGTTTCTCTCTCTAGTTTCTTTTAATTTAAGTTTTGTAATTAAATTTCAATTACTTTTTGTAATAATAGTAATTTACTTTCTTTATTTTTACAGTGTTTACTATTCAACCATGAGGAGGTAACTTCTCTCTGCTATGGTGAAAGATAATTCTCTTACTATTGCTATTTAGATTAATCTCCCTTAAAAATAATATATTCACTATTTAAAATTTGACTTAAAAAGGATACCGCCATATTGGTCGGTTGGTAATTCATTTTAAACTGATTTAAACCTGACTAATCAAGGATACCATCTATATGGCTGGTTGGCAATTAAATTTTCTTACCGCCTATATGGCAGGTTCATGGACAAATCATACCGCCTTTATGGCTGGTCGGACTTAATTTGAATTAATCAGGTTACCGCCTATATGGCTGGTTGGTAATGTTATCATAAGTTTATATATTATTTTATGGGAGATATCTAAAATAGTAAATAGTAAAAGTAATTCCTTTTACCTTAGCATTTTATTTTATTGTAATTTACTTTTCAGTATTTACTTTACCGCTTTTACTTTTCCACATTTTTACTTTATGGCTTTTACTTTTAAGTTTTTACTAGCCCTAGTTATGTGTTGTAACTAAATTAGTTATCTAGGGTTGTGATGAATTTCAATATCACCAGTTTATAAGGGTTAGATTATAGTTTGGGTAATATAAAGATTTATTTATTGAGTCTTAATCTTAATGTTTTTTATTAACTAGCCACTAATAAAATTGATTAGGTAAACTTAAAATGAACTAGACATGGGGATTTTATGTTTGAGACCTTAGAATCAATAGCCCACGATCTTCCTTGAGGATAGATAACCTTTTAATAGATTTCCTTACAGGATAGACATATACCTGTCGGACGGGGGTATCCATAATTGGAACTTGATCTTAATGAATCCAGATAATTTGGTTGACATAGACATATGGTTCAATTTGGTTAAACTGGGTATTTGTGTCTGACCATCGACAGAGGCTTTCATATAATTTAGTATTCTAGGTTAATAAATCAATATATTACCCAACTATAAGATAACCACTTCATCTTTAAATAATATTGGAAAGATTCACAACCCTTGATAGTTTTTAATATTGAATTTTCTTAAAACTTACTTTCGAACAATTTTATTTACTTGTTTTTAAATTTAGATTCGTCACCATTTCAAATCAATCAAACAACCTGTTAGATACTAGTAATCATTTGACCTTATAAAATTAATAGTTTAGATATTAAGTCCTCGTGGGATCGATATTTTTATACTGCTTGAACGATAAGTGCGCTTGCGTTATACGTGTGTGTTTACGCCGGTCAATTATTCATGCTTGATATTTGATATTTAATCCAATTTTAATGTTCGCACATGCATATAATATATATAAGTTTCTTTACTTTTCGGTTTTACGCTAACGGAAATGTAACGGAAATTTAATGGTTAAATTGAGTTATGTTTTCAATAGGTAGAATTGAATTGTTTAGAAAATGATTTAGATTAAAATTCTGCATTAGATGTAGTGTATAGCTTCCTGTGGAAAAACCCTCTTAAAATAAGGTTGTAAAGTGACGTGTATTGGATACATGTTTCTTGGTCTGTCTTGTCAGTACGGTTTATGGGTATCTTTCTATAACGGCATCCGAGATCGTGCCAAAGCTGTGAGGGTGTAGGTTATGGGATTTTATCCATGCCGGTTGTATATTGATACTGGACAAATTCAAGTGAAATTGGAAATCCTGAACGTGCCAAAGCTGTCAGGACTACATCGGTAGCTTGAGTTTGTCATTGATAAGTGAAGCCTTGATACACCTCCTTATGAACGTGCCAAAGCTGTCATAACGAGAAACGGTCAGGACCAAAACTATGAGTCACTGGTGAGTGATTGACAATAGGTTGTCTACCTAACTAATATACGTAGGCGAGATCGTGCCAAAGCTGTGAGTCGAAATATATTCATGGGATGCTACTATCACTATGGAATTCGATTTAGTTATCAAATTCCCGGTCTCCGTTTGGGATTACGGTATTACGAAAAGTAATGGGAAATAGTGCTGGGTTAAATATCCATAACTAAGGCAGTGCGTAATTTTATGGAAATTCTGCTTTGTTTTCTTATTATTCTATATTGTTTATAGAATTATTCTTTTAATCCACTGCATGTTTATTACTTGAATAGGTTTTCTGACTTTACTTATGGTTGCGTAATTCTAGAATAGATTCTAGAAAGACAGTAGACTTAGATATTGTTAGATTAGTTCAAACCATCTAGAACTGTTGTTCCGATTTTCTTGAAAAATCAAGATGGTTAGATATATGTTTTGGATATAGTTATCTAAGAAGAATAGTTTCTTATGCAGTAAGAATTGACACGAATTAGTTCATGTCTCGAGATTCTTGACTGGCATTTAAAAAACCCCATTAGTATTTGTTTATCTTATAATGACGTTTCTTGGCTTTAGTGACTTTTAAAAGTCACAATTTTGACACTGTTTCCTAATCAATCATTTGCAATTGTTGTGAATAATTGAACGCAAATTATAAAGCTAAAGAAATGATATGTGTATAGTTGTGTATAGAGAATATCGATTCTCACAATACGACAATTGTAGGTATTGGATACCAGATCTCCCATCTAGTTAATTAAAATAATGTTTAATGATTGTTTAGATATTTGATATCAGAACTTGTGACTATTGGATAGTTACTTGTTCTATATAAACAATTTTTACTTATTTTAATATGACTAGTAGTGTCATTAATGAAAAGATAAACATTAAGAAAAATATTCGGTAAAATAAATAACTTAGAATTGTCCTTTATGAGATTTTATCATATAAGCATTAGATGTTTTTTCCATATGGTAAGGATGGTCTAATACGAGTTCACACCACATATCCTTGTCCATTTAATGAATATTGTATTCAGGATATGATTAAATCTCATTTAACCAATGATCGTCATTGGACCACAAGATTTGTTAGACTAATACATTAGATGTATGTAGTTTAATGAATTAGAAATTACCTTAGATAGTTTTCTTTACTCCGTAACTTAGTTAATGAATTGTCAATACTTAGTTACGTATTTTTAATAGAAAATATATTGAACGTCTTGAATTGTTGGAGAACTTTCAATATGTTTCTGATGAAACGCAGATAGAATATTTTGAATGGTTCAAATATATTATATTCGAGCATTGAAAGCTATAAAATTCATCGTCAGTCTTTTAATTGTTCGAAGATGTTTGATATGATCAAACACATGAATTTAAGGCAATTAGTTCTAAGTTTATTTAATGAATTTGATTCTTACTCAATATTAAACTTCCATGATTCCATTTGATGGAATTGGTCAGTGAGAGTAATTGAATCTTATATGATTTGATTCGTTGATATTGAGTGTTACCGAATTAGTTTCAATACTCTTGGGGTTATACTCCAGTAACACTTATTCATCTCTTTAGTTCAGGTTCCATTCGTTCCTACAGTTACATATATAATATATATAGTAGAAAGTTCGAATCTTGAAAAGTTTGAGATTTGAATCTTTCTTGTGTATAATTGTTATATAATTGAAAGTACTTGCGCCTCGGAGGTACAAGTAAGGTTTATCATTAATTTTATTTAATAGAATATTGTATTCTATTTTATAGAATATCTTTTCTACGATCCCGAGTAATTAAATTGTTTTATTACTTAGGGGTTAACATTGGATGTTGACGATTGCAGAGAAGACTTGACTTATTGAAGTCAAATGTGAGAATGATAAACTGTAATGGAACTACATAATTAATAAGATGAAATGACCCTTAGTAACTTCCGTATAAGTCCAATAGGATGTCAGAATCATTTACAAAGTATTTGATACTTAATAATTCTGTTGTTTTCATATCGAAGAAAATAATCATGTAAATTATAATGGGAGCGATATTTGATATCGATTTCGGAAGTTAGAATTGAACCATAGATCTAAAATTGTTCGTAGCTTACTACGATCAAGTTTTGAACTTGATTAAGCTTTTCGTTATGAATTGTTCATAAATCGAGCAAATTGTTTGCGCAATAAAGCAAATTGAGCTTGATAAAGGTTTGACCTTTATAGTATGACAATGAGAAAGGTTATCCTCCGCAGTCTATTGTAGATGATGAGAATACTTGTCTCTAGTCGCACTAATTGAACAGTTAATGATCTGTTGGTTAATGTTGATATTAAACTATGTATTTTGGCTAAAGAATGCAAAGTGGCGTTCTTTAGTGATTTCTTCGAATGAGAGATCCGTCATGATTTCTTGGTTTGAATAGTTCATTCTAGAATGGACCTAGAGTTTGTATTCTTCCGAAATCACAGTTTGATATATTAGCTTATAGAGCCTATTGTAGACTGAGATAATCTTTCCGAAAATCTGTGTTTTCTAATTTTGATACAGTCAGATTGTCTGATTTTATCAAAGCATAGAGAATACATATTTGATAGTAGGGTTATTGGGAGCGTAGAAATTTCTTTCTAGTGTTATATATCCTAACGGCATTATCATTATTAAAGTAATAATGAGATGTTAGTGAAGTAAAACGTTTACTTAAGTCTTCTTTTCTCCGTGAAAGCAGTGAGAGTAGTCTCTTTTATATTTGATATAAAGTTTTATATATAATATAAAACTAAGAGACTTGTGATATATTCCCATTAGTCGCGTTTTAGATATGATCTAATAAAGGACACAGTAAGACTTCTGTATGACAGTTAGTATAACTGTTTGACAGTTAACGTGTCTTTTATATATATAGTATTCATCTTTCGTAAAGGATGATTCCTTTGTCGAAAGAAAAATTGATTGGAATGTCTAGTCAATCTTATGTATCATAGGATGATGACGTAATGAATACTATGTTTTGTGCGATTAATGATATCAATTTAATTGTAATTGTTACGGGTTATTTTGATATGATGAAGACCATATGATGGATTTTAAAACATGTTCTTTGTGATCTTTAAGATATTAAGAACGAGTTTCTAATTCATTGAGAATTTAGTCTGCAACCATAAGGTCAGATTAGTTTTAATTCTAATTATGATATTAGATGGTTTATGTCATGTAAAGTCAGAAAAGATGATGTGGGAGTGTCACCATTGATTCTACTAAACTAGTGGAATCAGTTGCAACTTATGAAGTATGGACTTATGAAGTTGCATAGTGACCCTATAGATTAGAAGTTTTTGTATTAGTGTAGTGCATGCGGTTGTCTTATAGTATTTGGATTTGATTTCTAAATACATAGACAACTCAGCAACTATAATACAAAACTGATATAGCGTCTGAGTCATAATAATGTAGAATTTGGATTCTGCAAAATATGAATGATGTTGGCTAAGGAAAATGGTTGGGTTTGTTAGACATACTCGATTTTTATAGCAGGCTTACTTGTTGTTGCATACCTCTTGAGTGTTTAGTGAACTCTTAAGGGCCATGGGTATGTGATACACATTAATATGTATATAGGATACCATGGATTGGCACTAAAGCAAGTGGGAGAAATTGTTAGGGTTGGTGCTCAGAGTGCCAATCCGGATTGTATTTATGTCCGATTCATAAATACGAGCAATTATATTTTCCATAATATTACTAATTTAATGGTACCACCCTTCTCTTTTATATACTTATTCAATCTAATTATGATTAGATATCTGATTATGATTAGATTGAAACTAAATCAGGTTTTGTGATACGTGTATATTAGACAAAGACCCTAGGATTTACAATATAGTGCGCAGTTACAACGCAGTTTATAATTGACATTGGGAAGCGTACTATAAGATGTATATCCTTAAATAAAGTTCCTGGTCAAGATTTACTAACACGGGTTTGGGAACATAGAAACTGGGTGACGCATGCTATTCCGGGCTCGCGGCCTGGTTAGGAGTACGGAGTAGCCCGTGGGGGACTAAACCAGAGAATAATGGAGTCGCCACCCAGTGTGAACCGGGAAAATGATTTAAAGCCGCACTCACCCCTCGCAAGGGAAGACCTCAAACCGTTGGGTTCGGAACGGTCCCTTACTTATGCCACTTGTAATAAAATGATTTGTGCAATAATTCAACCAAGCCTAAGCAACATATTTCCAAGGATAATTTACTCCTAAGTTCGCATGCATAAGTACAAAGCTCATATCTAAGTTTGCACATAACATATTTTTCATGTTTGCATACAACCTATTTGCATATAATCTATGTCTGAATTTGCATGCATAAAGGTAAATTA
The DNA here is from genome assembly GCA_019454045.1 of Zanthoxylum bungeanum. Classification (NCBI taxonomy): domain Eukaryota; kingdom Viridiplantae; phylum Streptophyta; class Magnoliopsida; order Sapindales; family Rutaceae; genus Zanthoxylum; species Zanthoxylum bungeanum. Next base: position 188,345 of record SKCR01018431.1, on the reverse strand, counting down.
ACATACGGCAAGCATACAACTTAATACGCACATTGTACTCATACATGTGGGGAATACAGATAAATGGCAATTGCACAATCATGCGTAATAAAGAGAAGCAATCAGATTCGTAATACAAAGGGATAACTAATAGGGTAATTATGTATAAAGTATGATAAAAAGGACTCAGTTCAGTGTGTGCGCGTTTGTGTAGCGTTCGTAAACACGTTTGAATGGTAAACATAAGGTTCACATTCGTGTAGCGTTTGAGAACGCGTTCGAACGGAACCAGACCTGATACATGATAAAACAAAGAAAATACATGCGCGTTTGTGTAGCGTTTGTAAAACGCGTTCGAACGGTAAACAGAAGGTTCAAGTTCGTGTAGCGTTCAAGAACATGTTCGAACGGGACCAGACCTGATACATGATAAAACTAAGAAAATGTGTGTGCGTTCGAGTAGCGTCAGAAAATACGTTCGAACGGTAAACATAAGGTTCACGTTCGTGTAGCGTTCGAGAACGCGTTCGAACGGAACCAGACCTGATGCATGATAAAACTAAGAAAATGCGTGCACGTTCGAGTAGCGTCCGAAAACACGTTCGAACGGTAAATAGAAGGTTCGTGTTCGTATAGTATTCGAGAACGCGTTCGAACGGAACTAGACCTGATGCATGCAACACATACATAGACAAACAAATCTACAATGTAGGACCTCACGTGTCCGATTGAACTCATTCCCATCCAATCATGTGTACCTCTTCCGGCGCGACAAAACATCGTGGTAAAGGATTTTTACCACTCGAAATAGAGGACCTTTAATCCGACTTACTAAGCCCATGCGCTAATAACGCAATGCATATAAGAAATAAAGAACAATAATATCGGACTTCGTATACCCGATTGAACACATCTCACATTCAACCGAATATACATCATCCAGAGCGGCAAAGCATCATGGTAAAGGATTTTAGCCCCTCGAAATATAGGACCTTTAATAGCACTTACTAAGCCCATGCGCACCTCATCATTACTCAAACAAATCACATGCATAATTTAAATAGCGGATAATAAACGAATCAAAATAACATAAAACAAAATATGCGCCGTTTGCTCAAGTGGTACGTGGAGTTGTATCCCAAGTACAGACAGTACTACCGTCTATTCGGATTCGGCTACGGAATTTATGTCTGGGTTTCCATCCTATATACCACAAGAGGCGACACATTTTCCATTTTATTCAAAACCACAACATGCATCCATAAACGACTCTCATACGAAATAAATAATTAAAACAATTAAAAGATGAGTAAAAAATGAATACAAAAAGTGCCCTCAGGTCTAACCTTTTATGCCGACTCTAGGAAGTACCGTACGCGGTCGTCGGAAGGGGGGGTGCTCCGCAACTCCTCTGGTTCACTTGTTCAATGTTTACCTTTTCGGGCTGTTCGGGCTGCTATTTTCCCTCCGTTTCACTACTGTTTTGCTGCTGTATTTCGGTCCCTGTTTTAGGCTACTGTTTTGGATGTTTAAAAGTGCAGTTTTTTATTTACTGTTTTATGTGATATGGGGGCTGTTTTAAGGTGTTTAGGCTACTTTATGGGGGTTTGATTTTCGGTTAATGTAAGGGTTATTCCAAGGGTGATTAGTTTCGGTGATGTAGAGGGAGGAGGGGAAGAGAGATTTCTTGCTTCTTGTTATTGTCTTAGGCGTGAATTGAGAGCTCTTTTTTTGTTGTATATGCGTGAAAAGTGAGAGGAGAAGAAAGTTGCTTCTTGTTGTTTTTGTGTATTGGGCGTCAATGAGAGAGGGGGGTGTCTTAGTTTTGGGTCTCTTTTATAGACAAAAGGGATGGGTGAATCCTTGCTTGACAAGGAAGCGATTTGGTGCATTAAAGGAGGATATGATTTGGTGTCATGCAAGGAAAGCCTAAGATTGATTGGGGGACAAAATTTGGCTAATTAGGAAGTTAAAATATTTAATTTGTTTTGATTTAGGCATGATATTTGTTTTATTAGGAAGGGATATATTTTATTGATTTTAATTTGGTATATGATTTTTAGATTTTATTTAATTCCCCATGTGTTAAATATGTATTTTATTAATTTGGATGTGTTTTATGGGCTTTGGTGGGCTAATTGGGCTTGGGTGTGAGGCTAGCAGCAAAACCAGAAACACCGACACCGTTCGAACGCCGATTCACTTGTCTCACAATGAAGGGATTTGGTGCATTCAATTTAGGATATGATTTAGTGTTAGACAAGGAAAGCAATGGATTTGATTGGGGGACATGTCTTGGCTAGATTAGGAATACAATATATTTAATTTGTTATGATTGATTTTAATTAGGCATGATATTTGTTAAGTTGGGTATATAATATATTTGATTTATCTTTATTAGGCATGCAATTTCTTTAATTTGTGTAAGTATTTTATTATTTTGGTAGGTGATTATTTAGATTTTATTTGTTTTATTTAATTACACATGTGTTAAATATATATTTAATTAATTATTTTATTTTATTTGGGTTGTATTTTGAGGGCCTTGGGCGTGTGGGCTTCCCTTGGGCGTGAGTGGGCTTGGCTTGGTGGGTTTGGTTTGTGTGGGCTAGGTGTGTGGGCTTGCGGGGGTTTTAGGTCAAGGCCAAGGGGTTTGCGGGGGTTTTGGGCCGAGGTTAAGTGGTTTGCGGATTTTTTAAGGCTAAATATGCTTTAAAACGGAGGTCCACCAGTGAGCCCGAAGCTAAACAACCGAGTAAAATTCGACAAAGTACTGATTTCCATCTTTTCCCTTCCGACGTCCGTTTCCAGCGACTTCTGTGACTTAAAAGGTAGTGCCTCCAAATGAGACTCATCATCGGGTTTCACATGCAAAAATGCAATGCCTACACCAAGGAGGGAATTTTATATCCGATTTGGTTTCAATCCAATTAATCCCACAATCGACATTAAATCAACATCATAATTGATTCTAACTCATCCAATGAATTAAAAAATCAAAATCACCAAGACATAATAGGGCACTACCATTCGGCCAAGCCTACTCAATTTGGAGAAAAATGTTCCAAACCAATTTTCTTGAAATTGATCCAATCAAACTTCAATTCAAACACATTTAAGCATATTCATTCATCCAATTTCACAAATTCATGCTCAAAATCAATTTGCCCAAATTTTAACCCTAAACTTTTTCATGCTCAAACCTTGCTCTAGATGCCATTGTTGGTTTCTATTAAGGTCCCAAGATCAATTATAAGCATGAATTAAGTGCGAATACAAATCGAAGAAGTTGCGGAATACTCACATCGATCGGTTGAGCGACGCGGAGGTAACAAAATCAACTTTATGCCTTCTATTCACTGTCACGGCAGTAGCAGTCCAAGCTCACTGTTTTGGCCTTTGTTTGGGTCCTTCGTCAAGCTCCGAGCTTCGTCGAATGGTTCCCGGCTCATGGGTGGACTTCCTTATCACCTTCGCATGTCTCGTAAGTGTGCTAGCACTTGTGATTTTGCCACAAAATCCACTATTGTTTCCCTTACTGCTCACGGAAGTTCACAAAAAAACAGAAGGTTTTTGCCCCTCCATGGGCGTGAATAAGAAGAAAGAAATGGGAGAGAGAGAGTTGTTTTTGGTTTGGCAAATTTGTGTATATTATACACACATTTAAATTTCACATGCATTTCATGTGAATTTGGCTTTAAAAAGTCAAACCATTAAAGCCCCAACCACTCACATCACTCAATCCATCAAGTTGTCAAGTCACATCACTCAAAGTGACTAATGATTTGACGCTTGATGCGACTAGTGATTTGACGTGCCCCACTCGAATTCGAAATGAGAATGCGCTCGCAAATAATCTCGGGCTCGGGTTCGCTAATTCGAAATTAATGAATTTTCCGTTGCGTCGTAATTAAATGATTACGCCTAGCGAAATCACTATTCACGTCGCTAACGAATTAATTCTAAATTAATTCGTTCGCCCGAATTAAAAGCTAATTTTAATTCCGCGTCGAAATCCAATTTCATTTAATATATCAAATATATTAATTATTAGATTAATTCCAAATTAATCGTTATCTCTCTTTAAATGAAATTTTATCCCAGATAAAATATCTCCGCAATTAATCCCAGATAAATTTTCTCTCTCTTCTAATTAATCCCAGATTAATTTAGAGTGCGAGTTATACGTCATCGGTGAATCTTTGGGAAGCGACCCATGAGATCCCCGGATATGTCGGCAGTAAATTCGGTCGTCGGACTATCCGAACAAGTAAGTACCTCGTACTACGTTTATACCGATTTACAAGACAAGGTTGGCCTCTAGCAAAGCGCCATGCCTTCCCAATTCTCCGGAAATATCCTTACAGGAATAAAGGATCTATATCAAGCGTAGTATACCGTAGTATTGGATGATCACGTGCTAGGTATGGGGCTGGAATTGTGTCTGCCCCGTACGAAGCACATGTCGGATGTCTGGTAACTAGTCTCTATAATCGGATAAACCTGACCTTGTCATTTTATCCCGATAACTGCAACATTTAAGAGAACCAGTCCCGTATCCTACGTGACCATCATCTCCATATGACTGGAGTGCACTTCCGTCTTGACATCACACCCAACACACTACGATTATCAATATACCCAGTATTGGCGTACACAGAACCTGTTAAAGCCCTGGACGACCTCAACCAAAGTATATTGATTGTCACAAGTATTAGCGGTGCAAGTCTCAGGTTAAGACCAAATACATCTACCCTGATTTCGGACTTCCATAGACACATAGTCATACTACCAATGGAATTCTGAGGGGTCTATCCAGAGCGAAGCTGTTTCCCGTACCATCAGTAAAACACAACCTCCTATTACACTTGCATGAGTATCCTATACCCAAATATATGAGAACTATGTCGTTGTGCCCTCACAACGCGCACAAGTGTAATACTAGTCTTTTATGTATTTATCGATGTCCAATCTCGATAATACTCTGACTATGGATATTTAATGATTTATCCTTCGTGGACTGATATTGTCTCATATCATTCTCCGTCCAGGAACAAATCGTAGGGACCTCCTATCATTTATATATCTAGGTGATCTAATCACAAATGATAAGAGTGCAATCTCTTTTATCACATAGTTAATTTGTACAACAACACAATGATCCGTACTAATAGTGACGTTATGGGTCATAATTGTCCAACAAGTATAATGTAATATGTAAACGAGATTTTATTTTAAGTAATAACTGATGCAGTTATTCATTTATTAAAATTTTGATTTTAAAGTTGCATATTATAAATTATCATGTATGCCCTTGGATACTAAATGTACTTTCAGATTTAGTGTATAAGTATTATACATAAGATGATTTAAATTTGAAATTAGTAATCCTAAATAGTCCGTAAATAGCAAACAAAGACGAGCACTTTTTTGTGGTTTATCTACAGCTGCGATCCATTCCATATTGTATGACGACTTTGATCTGGGTTCATTCATGTGGTGACATGGGAATGGAGGCACCTTATATGATGCGATCATATAGGACCGGACCAAGGCAGAAATAAATTTCTTTTAATATCCGTTAAACGTAGAAATTCATATCAGTCTAATAGATGATCATATATGGGTTGATCTGAATCCTAAGTGTACTACGAACTCATGCATGATAGGCCATGTCCTTTGATTTACAAAGGTGAGGTTGGTAAAGCAATCCCGACTAATAGCTACGTATTTTGGGGCCATGGTTTGGTTTGTAGATGAGGACATTTTACACAGATATGGAATCTACTCCTTGCGAGAAGTAGATGAATATCTTCCTTAAGGGTTGATCCGGTACTTAAACGGTTAGAACGCTCAAGTCTATCTATTATGAAAAGAAAGATTAATATTCATAATAATTATAAATGAATCGTTCATTAGAGAATCAATAATACTTATGACACAAAATAATTAGAGGGGTATAACGGACATTATGACCTGGCTCTAATTATGAAATACTCGTGGAGGATCAATCTGTATGCAGTGATTATATCGGTGGACGCCGTTGACTTTCGGTATAAAATATATCTGTTGTAATGAGAGTGCGGCTTTAGGTTTTTAGTGGAATAACCTAAAGTTAATAATTCAAAATATTTAATTAAAGAGTTTTAATTAATATTTCGAGATTATTAGAGCTTGGAACTGTAGGTCCATTTGGTCCCCGTGTTAGCTCGTTACACTATAGGAATCCATGGAATAATTGGATAGTCCAATTATGAACTCATTTGCAAAATAATAAATAATTGAGAATTATTTATTGATATAATTATTAATTTGATTAATAATTATATAATGTCACACTTTGAAATTATATATTAAAGTGTTTAATATATAGTTTTTATATTAATGATTATTAGATAATCATTTAATATAAGATTTGATTTTCAAATTAAATTTGATTTTTAAATTAAATTTGATTTAATTCAAAACCAAAATATTAAATTTTAATTTCAAATTAAATGATATTTGATATTATATTTAATTTTTTAAATTAATAATTTTGTTGTGACAAAAATGTCATTGGCCAATATTTTTATGTGTAATTAGGGTTATGGTTAATTTTGTAAATGTACATTTAATTAACCTAAACCCTATATATAAATAAGAAGTTTTTCTCTTCACATTATAACCCTAGCCACTGTCTCATCTTTTTAATGAGATTGAAATTGAGAGTAAACACAAGAGAAAGTTTTCCCAAGAGAATTTTCATCTCAAGTGAGTTACCCCGAGCCCACCCTCATGGTGAATCATAACACGGAAGATCGAGTGGTGGATAAGATTATATACTCATTGTTCACCATAGAAATTAAAGCAACGACTCACGCACATCAAAGGAAATATTGATGATCAAAATAGGCGATTTAATGATCAAAGAGTTGATCATATTCATGAATAAAGCATGCTGATTGAAGGAGTAGAGATTACGTGAGTTTTATTCATCAAAGTTTATCAAAGTGGATCAACGTTTATCAGAGCAAGATGCGCATGTGTTCAAAGATTGACATGGTCTGATGCTGTTGACGCATGTATCAACATGATTAAAGAAAGTATGGCGCATGATAAAAGTAAGATGCGCATGTGTTATTATATGATGACGTATGGGAGATGAACGGTCACTGGCCTGTGCGTGTATTGATCATTTGCTTATGAAGACTGGGCGTGGCTATATTTGTTGAGTGCTTTTATTTGTTTAATCACATCAAAGCAATAACATGGCACGTGTGGCTTATGTATGGGAGACCAATTATCACTGTGTATTATGCTGTGTGCGTGACTGGTTCTGTCTATGTCGTGTGCTTGAATGGTTCAAGTGCTGGCAAATGAACATCAATGGGACATGCGAAGCAACATTGCAGTGTGTGTGGCAGTGTTTTGTCTGCAAAATCTAGTCCATGGCTGGTGCGTGCGTGGCTATAGCTTATGGTTCATGACTGCCTTATGGCTCGTATGTGACAAGATTCTGTAAGAGTTTGTATAGAAATAGAGGTAATAGTCTCACATCTAAAAAGTAAATGAGAAATGAAATGTTTATAAGTGTTCTCTAAACACTTATATTAAATTGGAAAAAGCAAGGCTTGAGCTTGGATGTGTGTGGTTGGTAGGCATGGCATTAGGATTAATTAATATATTTAATATATATTTATTAATCAAAGATGGGCCTTGGGGCTCTTAAGCTCTTATGATTAACTAAATGATTTGTTTATTAAAACATTTTTAATTTTCATTTTTCAAATCTGAAGATTTATGTCTGATCAACACACCTCTTCTAGATTAACTGAAATTCTCAAAAAAAACGTTTTGGTGGCTTTTTTCTATTATTCAATATAAATGGAATAAGAAGAACAGAGGCAAATATACATGAAAAAGATAGAATTTTCCATATACCAACGGTTCTGATCTTGAGATAAAACACTTAGTAAATTCGCCTGGGATTGAAACTTCGGTGCAGAAATTTCGGTCTTCAGATTGTTAAATCCTGGTGGCAGACGCTCAACAAACTACAAGCACAAGAGTAGGGGCGAATTTCTGCTATATGAAATAGCATTATCTGCTAGCCTCAATCTATAAAATCAGTTTGTTGTTTTTTGATTTTGTTTACTTGCACTGTAAGTTTCTGTTGTTGATTTTGATTACTTGCTTTGTAAGTTACTGTTTTTGGTTTGTATTTTATTTGCAAGTTTCTGTTTCAATAAAATTTATTGCATTCGTTGATTGTTCTTTAACAATCAATAGCTGAAATTCTCATGGAACAATCTGTGAATGCTGTGAAGCCTCATGTTGAGAAACCAGACAAGTTCAAAGGACTGGATTTTAAACGAAGGCAACAGAAAATGTTGATTTATCTAACAACATTGAACCTTGCACATGTCGTCAAAGAAGAATGCTCTGTGGCAGAGGGAGATAATATTCCTGCAGAAAAACTCAATGTAATTGATGCATGGAAGCACAATGAGTTCTTATGTAGGAATTATATTATGAACAGCCTTGATGATTCTTTGTATGATGTGTACAGATCTTATAAGACTGCCAAAGATCTATAGGAATCACTGGAGAATAAATATAAGATTGAAGATGTTAGATCAAAGAAGTTCATTGTTGGGAAATTTCTAAAGTACCAAATGGTGGATTCAAAGACTGTTGTCAACCAAGTCGAAGAATTACAGATTCTTCTCCATGAACTTGCGGCCGAAGGCATGGTTCTACCGGTGCAGTTTGTTGTCGGATCTGTGATAGAAAAATTGCCTCAACCTTGGAATGATTTCAAGATACATTTGAAGCATAAAAAGACTAATATGTCAATGGAGGATCAGGTTCTCAAACTAAGGGTGCAAGAAGATCACTGCAAGAGTGAATGGCTGAATGTTTCAGAATTTGAAGCCGAAGAAAATGTCATTAAGAGTGGAGGGGTGTCTAAACCTAAGCCTCAAAACCAGAAGAATAAATGGAACAATAAAGGGAAAGATAAAACTCAGAAAGTTCTTGCTGCAAAAGGGAAGAATTTCAAGGGAATTAAAGGTGTTTGTTGGGTGTGTGGAAAAATTGGACATCGAGCACTAGACTATCGTCACAAGAAAGGAAATCATGGTCCAAATGGTAATAATAGCAACAAACAAGCAAATATTGTTGAAGAAGAATTTGTTGGTGTTATTGTTTCGAAAGTCAATTTATTGACTGACGGTAAAGATTGGTAGATGGATACTGGTACAACAAGACATATTTGTGGAAACAGAAATATGTTTCTCACCTACACTCCTAACAATGGCGATGAAAAGTTATATATAGACAATGCAACTGGTGCTGGAAAATGGAAAGTGGTTCTGAAATTCACTTTCGGGAAAGAACTTGCTCTTATGGATGCACTACATGTCCCTGAAATTACTAAGAATCTTGTTTCTGATTCCGTTTTAAGCATGAAGGGTTTTAAACTTGTATTTGAATTTGACAAATTTGTTCTCACTAAGAGGGGGACATTTGTAGGAAATGGTTACCTCTCTGAATGGCTCTTCAAACTCAATGTAATTGATGATGCTAATATTAATAAAATAAATAAGGCTTCTGTTTACTTGCTTGAATCTTCTACATTATGGCATGCTAGACTAGGTCACATAATCTTTAAATGATGCATAGAATGGTTAATCTTGATTCGTTGCCTAATTGTACAAAAGATAATGTGCATAAATGTGAGACATGTGTTGAATCAAAGTTTGCTAGCAAGTCCTATAAATCTGTGACTAAAAGATCAAATAAATTGTTAGAATTAATTCATATAGATTTTGGTGATTTTAAATCAATACCAAGTCGTAGTGGAAAGAATTACTACACCACTTTCATAGATGATAATAGTAGATTTGTTATGTATATTTGATACATAGCAAAGACGAATCTTTGAATATATCTAAGACATATAAAGCTGAGGTGGAAAATCAGTTAGACAAGAAGATCAAAATATTGCGATCTCATAGAGGCGAAGAATATGAATCTAATGCCTTCACAGAATTTTATACTTCTAATGGAATAATTCATCAAACAACATCACCCTACACTCCTCAACAGAATGGGGTGGCAAAACGTAAAAATAGAACACTAAAGAATATGATGAATTACATGCTTAACAGTTCTTGTTTACCACATAATATGTGGGGTGAAGCTTTACTTACGACTAGCACCATATTAAACAGAATTCCACCAAAGAAGAGTGATCAATCTCCATATGAAAAATGGAAGAAAAGGCTACCGGCATACAAAATCCTGGAAGTGTGAGGTTGCCTAGCAAAGGTTCAAGTTCCCTTGCCTAAAAGAGTTAAACTTGGACCTAAAACTATTGATTGTGTGTTTATTGGACATGCTAAAAATAGTACAACATACCGATTTCTAGTAATTAAATCTGGAATTTTGGATATCCAAGTAAATACCATTATTGAGTCTAATAATGCTGAATGGTTTGAGCATATATTTCCTTATAAGGATAGACTTAATAAAAATAAACATAAAGAGCTTGAATTTAGTCAAGAGAACGGGGTTGATGTTACCTCTTCATCCGGTGTTCAAGATAAGGTTTTGGAACCAAATAAATCAACATCAATACTCCAAGAGAAAGAGTTAGAACCTAAAAGAGGAAAAATAATCAAGGTAGCAAAAAATGATGGACCTGATTTTTTAACCTTTCTCACGGAAGCTGAACCTCAAACATATCAAGAGGCCGTAACTCTGTCTGAATCTATTTATTGGAAAGAAGCAATAAATAGTGAAGTAGAATCCATTCTAAAAAATCATACATGGGAGTTAGTAGACTTACCATCTGGTTGCAAATCGATTGGTTACAAATGGATCTTCAAAAAGAAATTGAAGCCTGATGGTACAATTGATAAATACAAAGCTCGTTTGGTAGTGTAACATCCCTGATCTGGGAGATGTTACCGGCAGGGGATAGACCGTACTAACCCCATAAGCCTCTGACTTTCTAACCATAAACAGATACTAATATTATTTTCTCTAATTGATTATATTATGTGTGGGACTGTTGCCCAAACTCAAAATCATTACATACAAACTCGACATCTGAAACTGAAAACTTAATAACATACTTTTACAATGACTGCCTCAAAATAAAAGATTAATACATAACTTTTAATTGTCTCTGACTGACTCACACTCTATCTGACTTGCACTGGTGGACTTCATACCCTAGTCATTGCATTAGTATCCGTCCTCCCGAGCTCGTCCTCCGAGAATACCTGTAAAACAAGGAAACTGAGAGTGTAGGGTTAGATTGTTGTACGATCCAAGTGAGTGGACGAAAAACTGAAATACTGATATAAAAACACTTGGAAACAACTTTATATAAAAACTATTTTTTTCTGAAAACCATGTCTGAAATCTTTTCTATAAAGCTTATTGTAGGCAATGCATTTTTGCATGTAAGTCCCGATGATGAGCCTCATGCGGAGGCACTACCTTTTAAGTCGCGGAAGTCACGGGAAATGGACGTCGGAAGGGAAGAGTCAAGAATTGACGTATTGTTGGATTTAGTTCGCTCGCTTAGCCTCGGGTTACTCGTTAGACCTCTGTTTTAAAATTTATCCTCGGCCCGAACCTTAAACCAAAACCCTAACTCACGCCACTACCCACACAAATTCAACAAATCAATTAATTAAACCTACCAAGCCACCCCACGTAACCCACCAACAAACACAACAAGACAAAACCTAAATCAAATAACCATATAAGTCAAACAAGACACAACACAAACAAGACAAACCCATTAAATAAACCATGCCCCTCTACACGTGAACAAACACACAAATTCAACAAAAACATAAACAAATTCAACAAAGTAAATAAACAATACACAAACACAAACCCCACGTGAACAACAAAAGTCAAGCGACAGATAAATAAATCACCCCTCTCTTCATGCCACCCACGTGAACAAACAACAAATGCACACAAAGCCAACAATCCCTCCTTAATTCATGCCCAACAAAATCCACCAATTCATGCATAATGAAAGCCACCAATTCCTGCATAATGACCTCAACCCTCTCCTATAAAAAGATACCAAAATCAACCAAATATGGAGGAGCACATATACGACACAAGACTCTCGCGAAATTACTCCCAGCGCTCCTTTCGCGCATCAAAACAGCCCATCCACACAGCCCTTGTTTCAACGCATAATCACCCACCTTCAGGTCTTAAATTCACGCATAATCACCCACCTTCAACCCTCACTTCACGCCTGAAAATAGCCACTGAAATCAGCCCAACCTCACGCACAAAACAACCACTGGAACCAGCTCTATTCACGCCCAAACTGTCCTGAAACAAGCCCTCCAAATACGCCAAAATAGCCCAAAAAACCAGCCCTTGTTCACGCCACAACACACTGCCTTAAACACACAAACTATCCATAAATCACGCACATAATCACCCATCACAGCCCTCCATTGCCGCCAAAATAGTCTCGGAAACAGCCCCCCAAATTCACGCCACTGCAGCCCCAGAAACAAGCCTTCCATTCACGCCAAAATACCTCTGGAACAAGCCCTCCACTCACGCCCAAAATAGCAACAAATCAACCTTCATCCACGTCCCACATCGCCTAAGAAACCACTCCCCTTGCCAGCCCTTGTTCACGTAAATAATCCCCTCAACTTCATCCCACATCGACTAGGAATCTTCAACTCACGCATAAGCCTTCAACTAATGCACACGCCACTCACGTCATTGCCTTCATCAGCCCTCACGCAAGCCATCACCCTGCACACACTACTCATGTAACATCAGTCTGCCTTCACGCTAAAACCCCCTCACATACAGCCCTCGATTCAACGCTATAAGTCCCTGCAAACACAGCCCCTAATTCACCGTGAATCCCTCATAGACTGCCTATTCACGCATATAAACTGCCCTCCTTCACGCACACAGCACCTACCGAAAATAACTCCAAAAAACTGCATCATAAACCCGCAAGAAAACTGTCTAGAAAACCGCAACCCCATTACCGAAAAACTATCCAGAAAACTGCACCCGCAAAACTGCACCATAAACCCGCAGAAAACTGTCCAGAAAATCTTCTCATTTACCACCGAAAATTCCCCCCATAACACTGCCCAAATACCGAATAAACGGCGAACCCGAGAAAATAGCAGAAACAGCAAAACAGAGAAAACAACGAGTGAGAACAGCGAACCAGTATAAACAACGAAAATAGTGGAAACAGCGGACCAGTGAAAACAGCAGAAACGATAACCCTTTCGGCACCGTGAAACGCACTTCCGAAAAGTGACTTAAAAGGTAAGACCTGAGGGCACCCTTTATTATATTTTATTTTTGTTGTCCCGGACACGGCATACTTGGTTGATGTGGAATACGTCCAACCGGGTATGCGAGGTCCTATATTGAGAACGGCCAAATTCCTTGGTCACATGTTTATTTCGCATGAATTAATTTAACGTATTCATGAGATTGTGTGTTTGCCGTTATTTCGACTTATTTTTATGCATGCAAACTTAGATATAGGTCGTATATGAACTTAGGTATAGATTATTTTTGCGAATGTATGTTGTGTAGACTTGGTTAAATTATTGTACAAATCTGTTCATTACAAGTGGCATAAGTATAGGACCATTCCGAACCTAACGGTTTGAGGTCTTCCCTTGCGAGGGGTGAGTGCGGCCTTAAATCATTTTTCTGGTTCACACCGGGTGGCGACTCCATTTTATTCTCCAGTTTAGTCCCCTGCGGGCTACTCCGTACTCCCAAGTAGGTCGCGAGCCTGGAACAGCATGCGTCACCGATTTCTGTGTCCTACACTTATGTCTCTGAAATCTGCTTTCTGAAAACCATTTCTAAAATCTAATCTCTGAAAACGTTTTCTAGAAATCTGATATTGAAAACTCTTTTTCTGAAATTCTGATATTTGGAAACTGGTCTGTATCTGAAAAACTTGATGTATGGGGGCGTTACGTATCCTCGTCCCCCCATACGCCTAACTAGAGCCAGGAATGTAAAATCATGACTTTTGGGCATTACGTATCGTCGTCCTCCAAAGTATGCCACTCATGTCCCTGAAACTAATGGTCTTAGGGCGTTACGTATTGTCGTCCCCATAGTCTTCTACATGTGCACATGTTCTCTGTCCGTCAATTCCATGTCTGTACAAGTTACAACTGAGGTGGATTTTTCCCACATGCCTTGAAAACATAAAAATCATGCTTTTAATCTCAAAATTGTATTAAACATTTTCTTTTCTAAATCATCATCATCTGAAAAACAACTGTAATAAAATTATGGCTAACACCCTAAATGCTCAAAAATAAGTCTGATATCAAAACTATTAAATAAAATCAGTTTGAGAAAAGAGGTTCACTCATTGTCTTGGAATCTGCTGGAGCTATACCGCTTCGTCGAAAGAGATTACAACTCCTACAATGGTCTCTTCTTTGTGTATTTTCTTATCTTTCAAGGTTCCATGGATGCCATATTGTCTTCTCTCTTCCTTCTCCTCTCTTTCTTCTTTTCTTCTCTATATTTTCTTCTTTCTCTTCTCTTATTCTTCTTCTCATTCTCTCTTCCCTCACGTCTTCTATTCTTCTTTTTTGTCTCAAATTTTTGAATAGTACACCCTTTTTATAGTTGGCCCTTAAAGAAAATAGAAGAGTGTAGAAGTTTATGGATTTTACTATAATGCCCTCGGGTATTATTCATCCTAATTTTTTATCTGTATTTTTAGCCCATTTCTGGTTTGAATTTGGAAAAATGTTCAACACGAAAGTTGTAAATATCAATCTCAGATTTTTGATGATATAAAATTCATAAAAATTAGAGTTCGTATGAGAATGTTACGGCCCAAATACCATGGGCTGTCCGGAGTGGAACATCGTAGAATTTCGCAGTGAAGTTTCGAAGAATTTATCGTTTATCCCAAAGTCATTCCATGAATGTATAAATATATATACTCGCACATAATTTATATTACGTAACACTCGCTCCGTGATGTAACAGTTCTACAGTGCAAAAGGGGTAGAAATTACCAGTCGTTACAGGTAGCTAAAGGATACCGTCAAAAACAAGAACTTGATTTCTTTGACACATACTCACTAGTAACTAGAATAACATCTATAAGGATGATAATTGTGATTGCAACAATTTATAATTTGGAAATACATCAAATAGATGTAAAAACTGCATTCTTGAATGGCGAGTTAGATGAAGAAATTTATATGGAACAACCTGAAGGGTTTGTACCAAAAGGACAAGAGAAAAAAGTTTGTAAACATGTGAAGTCGCTTTATGGACTTTAACAAGCACCCAAACAATGACATGAAAAATTCGATCATACAATGTTATCACATGGATTTCAGATCAATGAATGTGATAAATGTGTTTACATCAAGAAAATGAATAATGATTCATATGTCATGGTATGTTTATATGTTGATGATATGCTCATCATGGGACCAAATCTAAATGTCATAAACTCCATAAAGAAAATATTGAATTCGACCTTTGATATGAAAGACATGGGAAAAGCTGATGTTATCTTAAGAATTGGAATTCAAAGAAGTAGTTATGGCTATATTCTCAGCCAATCACACTATGTGGAAGTAATTCTTCAGAAATTTGGACATTTTGATAGTAATCCGTTTAAAACTCATTTTGATCCTAAGAGTACATTAAATAAAAATGTTGGGGATAATGTGTCACAACTAGAATATTCTCGTATAATTGGCACACTACAATACATCACGAATTGTACTAGATCGGACATTACCTACTCTGTGAATAGATTGGCAAGATATACTAGTAATCCCTCAAAGGATCATTGGAATGTTTTAGTTAAAGTATTGAGATACCTAAAATACTCAATGAAATATGGATTACATTATACCAAATATCCACCAATTTTGGAAGGATATAGTGATGCTAATTTGATTTCAAATGATACGGAAAAAGCAACAAGTGGATAAGTATTTACACTTGGTGGGGCTGCAGTATCTTGGAAATCAAAAAAACAAATGTGTATAGCATGTTCAACAATGGAATCAGAATTCATAGCCTTGGATAAAGCTGCTGAAGAAGCGGAATGGCTAAAGAATTTCTTGGAAGATATTCCAGTGTGGCCTCAACATGTAACGGTCATATATGTGTATTGTGACTGCATGGCTGCTATTGGGAGAGCGAAGAGCCATATGTATAATGGGAAGTCAAGGCACATAAGACGTATACATAACACAATAAAACACACGCTCTTGACTGGCATTATTTCCATTGATTTTGTAAAATCAAAAGAGAATATTACAGATCAATTAACAAATGGTATACTAAAGGAGCAAGTGTTATATTTATTGAGAGGAATGGGCTTAAAGCCAATACAATGAGAAGTAACTTAGCGGAAACCCAACCTATCAAATTGGTAATTCAATTCTAGGTTTAATGTCGCAAACTAGTTGGGTGAAACTCAAGTAATAGAACATAACAAACTGCTCATTCCTATGATAAGAAAAGTTATGCTACCTATGACGATAAGGATGAATGATTAATCATTCTTAATGACACTAACAGAAGAAAGAAAATTAGTATTGCATAATACTTATAATCATTGTGTCACCTATATAGGATTAATGTGGGGTTGCATTTATGAGAATGAAATGGCTAAATTCTCTAAAACTCCTATGAATCCATGATTGTTCAGGACCAAAATGAACACAACCGTATGAATTGAATGGTGTCAAAATTTGATATGTGTGATACTTACTGTCTTGATTTATAAAATATGATGAACAGTTCAATGTCTTCTATACACACTGATTCATCGATAAATAGAATAAGTATTTACTAAAGAAGATTCAAGTCAAAAAGACACCTCTCCTAATGCGTATCATTTTTATGTTTTCTCTGGATCATGCTATGTACAGTATCGCCACTATTTTCTATACAAATGTGTGGTATTGTAAGAGTTTGTGTAGAAATAGAGGGAGTAGTCCCACATCTAAAAAAAAAATGGGAAATGAAATGTTTATAAATGTTCTCTAGACATTTATATTAAATTGGAAAAAACAAGGCTTGGGCTTGGGCTTGGGGTTGGATGTGTGTGGTTGGTAGACATGGCATTAGAATTAATTAATATATTTAATATATATTAATTAATCAAATATAGACCTTGGGGCTCTTGGGCTCTTATGATTAACTAAATGTTTTGTTTATTAAAACGTTTTTAATTTTTAATATTCATTTTTCAAATCTGAAGATTTGTGTCTGATCAACACACTTCTTCCAGATTAACTGAAATTCTCAAAAAATATTTTGGTGGCTTTTTTCTATTATTCTATATAAATGGAATAAGAAGGACAGAGGCAAACATACAGGAAAAAGATAGAATTTTCCATATACCAACAGTTCTGATCTTTAGAGAAAACACTTACTAAATTCGCCAGGGATTGAAAATTCGGTGCAGAAATTTTGGTCTTCAGATTGTTGAATCTGTTGGACAATTATGACCCATAGCGTCACTATTTGTACAGATCACGGTGTTGTTGTACAAATTAACTATGTGACAAAGGAGATTGCACTCTTATCATTTGTGATTAGATCACCTAGATATATAAATGATAGAAGGTCCATGTGATTTGTTCCTGGATTGAGAATGATATGAGACAGTATCAATCCACGAAGGATAAATCATTAAATATCCCTAGTCAGAGCATTATCAAGATTGGACATCGATGAATGCGTAAAAGACTAGTATTACACTTGTGCGCGTTGTGAGGGCGCAATGGCATAGTTCTCATATATTTGGGTATAAGATACTCATGCAAGTGTAATAGGAGGTTGTGTTTCACCGATGGTACGGGAAACAGCTTCGCTCTGGATAATACCCCCTCAGAATTCCATTGGTAGTATGACTATGTGTTTATGGAAGTCCGAAATCAGGGTAGGTGTATTTGGTCTTAACCTGAGACTTGCACTGCTAATGCATACGACAATCAATATACTTTGGTTGAGGTCGTCCAGGGCTTTAACCGGTTTCTGTGTACGCCAATTCTTGGTATATCGAGAATCGTAGTGTGTTGGGTGTGATGTCAAGACGGAAGTGTCACTCCAGTCATATGGAGTTGATGATCGCGCAGGGATACAGAACTGGCTCTCTAAATAAGGTTGCAACCGTCAGGATAATATGACTTGGTCATGATTATCCGATATTAAAGAGACTAGTTGCTTGTAATCCGATATATGCTTCGTACGAGGCATAGACTGTACCAGCCCCAGGCCTCGCATGTGATCATCCGATACTGGACAGAAATACGCAATACTACGTATACTACACCTGATATAGATCTTTTATTCCTGTAAGGATATTTCCGGAGAATTGGGGAGGCATGGCGCTTTGCTAGAAGCCAACCTTGTCTTGTAATTTGGTATAAACGTAGTACGAGGTACTTACGTGTTCGAATAGTCCGACGACCGAATTTACTGCCAACATATCCGGGGATCTCATGGGTCGCTTCCCAAAGATTCACCGATGATGTATGACTCGCACTTTAATTAATCTGGGATTAATAAGATGAGAGAGAAAATTAATCTGGGATTAATTGCGAAGATATTTTATCTGGGATAAAATATCATTTAAAGAGAGAGAACGATTAATTTGGAATTAATCGAGAAATTAATATATTTGATATATTAAACGAAATTGGATTTCGACGTGGAATTAAAATTAGATTTTAATTCGGGCGAACGAATTAATTTAGAATTAATTCGTTAGCGACGTGAATAGTGATTTCGCTAGGCGTAATCATTTAATTACGACACAACGGAAAATTCGTTAATTTGGAATTAGCGAACCCGAGCCCGGGATTATTTGTGAGCGCATTCGCATTTCGAATTCGAGTGCGGCACGCAAGTCAAATCAAGCGTCAAATCATTAGTCGCATCAAGCGTCAAATCACTTGTCACTTTGAGTGATGTGACTTGACAACTTGATTGAGGTGACTTGATATGAGTTGATGGATGTGGTGGTTGGCATTAATGCTTGACTTTTTTAAAGCAAAATATGCATAATGAATTTGGAATTTCATTAAGTGTATTGAATACACAAATTCAACACCTTTCAACTCTCTCTTTTCTCTCCTTCCACCTCTCTCTCTCTCGCCCACTGTGGGCTCATTTTTTCTGGTTTTTGCGAAACCAGTGAGCAAAATTAAGGGAAGCAAATGTGATTTTGTGGCAAAATCGAGAATGCTAGCACACTCCGGGATCATGTGAAGGTGATAGGGAAGTCCACCCATGAGCCGGGAACCACTTGACGAAGCTTGGAGCTTGGAAGATGACCTCCAATGGCCGAAACCAGTAAGGGAATTCTACTCACTGCCGAGCAGCCCCAAGGCAGAAAGATTTCATTTTTGTTGCCTCCGCATCGCTCAACTGCTTGATGTAAGTATTCTGCGACTTCCTCGAATGTATTCACACATGTTCATGCTTGATTTATGATCCTTGGGACCCTTAGAATCTCCAACATTGGTATCAAAGCGAGTAAAAGCATGAAATACGAATAGGTCTTAAAATTTGGGTAAAAATGTGTTTGAGCATGATTTGTGAAATTGGATGAATGAATGTGTTTAAATGTGTTTTTATTGATGATTGATTTGATCAATTTGAAGAAATCTTGTTTGGAACAAATTTCCCCAATTTTTTTAGCTTGGCCGAAAATAATGCCCTATGTGTTCTTGGTGATTTTTTGTTTTTTGATTCATTGGATGAGTTGGAATCAATCGGGAATATGATTTAATGTCGATTGTGGATTTAATCGGATTGAAACCGAAACGGACATAATTTTCCCTTCCATTGCCGAGAACAATAAGCATGATTTGGGTTTGATTTTTTGATTAATTTGTGTTGGACACTAATTGATGTAAATGAGCATGATTAATTAGCCTAATTTGTGTTTTGGAAATATTGATTTGGGTGATTAATTATGTTAATACACTTTAGTTTAATTAAATGGGAAATTTGGAATTTTTGTGTTTAATTAAATTGGGTTTGAAATTGTATTTGGGCTTAAATGTTGTTATTGGGCTTAATGGGCTTTGTTGTACAAAGTTGGGTTAAGGCAAATTGGATTGGATCCAATTGGGCCCAAAACCGCTTCCATAAAGCCCAAATATAATAAATGGACCTTTAAAGTTTAATTGGGCCTAATGGGCCAAGATTGATTTCTGGGCTTATGGGGTAACTCCCGGATTGGATTTTGGTTATTCGATTTGACCCGAGTTGACCAAAAGTCCACGCCTCGAGAAATTAATTAAAAGCCCATTGGACTTTAATTAAATTGACGTTGGACGTTTATCGGGCTTTGAGACCCGTAACGATTAAATTTGGAATTTAAGTCGTAAAGGTTCGTAAATAAAGTGTGACATTTAATTTGGAATTAAATAGTGAATTAGAATTGAATGCATATTAAATTTGATTTAATGATGTAGTTTAATTTAATTCAAGAATTCGTACTTTGAGTACTTATTCGCAAAAACGAGTTTGACTCGAGCAAAATCAAATCGTTGTTTGAACATTTGATGGTCACTAATTATCAGATTAATTAATTTGATTAGATTGATTGATAACATGCTTGTGTGAATACATGGTTGCGATGCATGAATAATGTATATCAGATGGATATTAGATGGGTGGGGCAATTTTAGAAATTGTAATAAATTTGGAATTTATTAATTGGACCTGCGTGTCCAGCCTTGTCACCTCCTTATTCTTTGTATTCTCTTCTCACTTATTCCCCTCAATGTAAATGAGGTTTCTTTAGAAGTGTAGTGTAACGGGTAGAAGTAATACATGTGCTAGCGGGAGAGAGAAAGTGAGAGATTTGATCTAGGATCATTGTGTAAAGTATCCATCCGTATATCATTATTATTTTTCATACGCGATTTATTATGTGTTTAGAATGCATGTTTAAGGGTGTATGATGATGAGACCTTAACAAAGATAATAAATTGGTTGCCAATTTGCACTCGAAAAACCCTCGCATAATATTAAGCGTTTTTCCTTCCATTGAGTGATTCTCACTCAAGATCTAAGACGGCATTTGTTTGTGGCCAAAGTCAAGGCTTTGTCTGTCGAAGATGTGTTTGAATCACGAAGGCTTTGTTACTGTCAGTGTCTTGTCCAAGTTGTGGTTTGTTGGCCAAAGTCAAGACCACTTCTTGTCCATCGACATTGATTATGAAGCTTTCCATGGTCAATGGGTCGCGTTTAACTGGGATCACTAAGTTTGTTGTGCCAAAGCCAAAGCTTAGTTGATTCAGAGGAAAAATGTTAGGTAATACATTGGATGTATTGGCATATATAAGATATATGTTTCGGACTTGGATGTCCCCCTACCGGATCTAGGAATTGGATTGGATCCAATCGATCTTAGAGATCTACCTAGTTAATTATCATACAATTTATTGGCCAAAGTCAAGATTGTGTGATATTTAACGGGATCCTAGCCCACTAGGAAACGCGGTTTCATGAGTACTCGACAGAGGGTTAGAGGCTCGCCGAAAAATAGTGGGAGGCAAGAATTGAATTTGCAATATTCGTTCAATTACTCGCCATACGCGCTCAAAACAAATATCATTCGTCATATAAATTAAATGTTAGTTGGACTAATATTTAAATATTGTTTTAATAAATAGTTGGACTATATTCAAACTATTCAATTATAGTTGATTTTATAATTGGATTATAGTAATCAATATAATTGATTTTAATCTATTAAATTATAGTTGATTAAATAGTTGGACTATTGTAATCATTATAATAAATAATACCTAAATCGTTGATTAAATAGTTGGACGATTAGAATCAAGATATAAATTGAAAGATTGACGTTTAAAACATAATCCTGGGGAAAATGTGTTTAAATGGTTTAATTTTCAGATGGGGAATAAAATTTCAGGATGGTCCTGGAAAAATAATAAGTTATTTTATTTTATAAAATAATATATTAAGCCTAAGCCCGAAGTTAAGCAAACAGTAGAGCATAATCTTTGGAAGATTATGTGATGATAACTCTAGTGCTTAATCTATAATACTTACCGTAGTAGACTCCTTAATTTCTGAATCAGAACTAAGGATTAGATCCTTAAAGTATGATACTGAAATTGAAGGATCTTCAAAGATCTATTTTAGATTTTAGAAGTACTAAAATTGCGAAAGTTAACTCTTGGAGGGTTAATGACTATTCTCAAGGAGATAAAGTCAAACTTTGCAATTAGGCAAGTAGCGCAAGGCGCACCTTACTTCGATATTCCAGAAACCCGAGGCTTGGCCAAAGGCTACTGGAATGTGAAAAGGGGCAAAGGCAATATCATTATAATCTTCTGGGAAGATAAAGGACATATCCCAAAATGTCTGCCTTAATGTGGCAAACGGGATCGCGGAAGCGTGACTGCCGTTTGGACAAAGCATACATGAAGGAATTGAAGACGGGGCAAGGCTCTGACTTCAAATATGTTTGTCATAATTATGTTCACTATTAGTATTGAAATTAGATTTTAAAAACTTAGTGTGGTACATAAATATGTATTGATGTTCAGAATGTGCTATGAGCAGGATTAGGAAACTGTTATAATGTAACTAGTTTGACTAGATATATTATCTCTGTATCAGTGTTTAACCCACTGTGGGTTTACCTTTATATTCTAGAACACTAAAGTGTTTTATTATATAAGGATGATATTGAGATAAACACATTAGATGTGAATAACAGAATTTATATTTTTGAATATAAATAAATCTCAAACATATTACATGACAAATAAATAGCTCAAACTGATTTGATCAGAAGAAACTGACAAGTGGCATTGTTGTCTGGGACAAAATTAAACAAGAATCGTATATCCACACTTTCGAAGAGTGGGTACCAAGACTGATTTGATTCTAATCAAATAAAGTCTACGAATCTAGTTTATTGGGCAAAGTGCCTAAAACACTATTTACTTGGTAAAAGTGTAAATGCCACTGATCTGTTAGCCCTGGTTCATAGTGAAGCAAGTGGTCCCATCTCTAGCTAGGCTAGATGTGGATATGAATATTTCGTGACCTATACGGATGTGGCATCGCGTTATGGTTGTGTGTTTCTTTTGAAGAACACAAATCGGAAACTTTTAAGTTTCGACACGAAATAGACAAACAGATCGGCTAGAGTATTAATCCGTCACGGTAAGACCGTAATGGAAAATACTTAAGCAATAAGTTTCTCATATACTTGAAAGAGTAAAGTATTCTTTCAAAATAGGACTCCTCCCGGAACACGTCAGTTTGACGGTGTGTCCGAAATGAGTGACCGAATTTTGTTAGACATGATAAGGTTAGTCGCTCTTAGCTACCATTTCCTTCAACGGATAAGCATAAATAGTGCAGAACTTATTTAGAATAAGGTTCCATAAAAATCTGTTTGACAGATATCATATTAGATATGAACAGGAAAGAAACCAGGCTTCTCATTCCTGAATATTTGGGTATGTTTGGCATATGTTTGGATGATACCAAACTAAAACCCAAATTGGATAAGTGCCAATTGTAGGTTATCCTAGGGATACATATGTATAGTACTTATACAACTCACAAGAGAACAATTAGATTGTTGCTCGCCATTTGGTTTTCCTAAGAGGAATACCGATATGCAGTGATAAGTGGGAGGATAGTAAAACTCGATGAAAATCAGAGTAATACTATTCAAGGCACCCATTCCTTAATGGAACATGAATAGTTCATCAATGATGAAACTGTACTATTAATCTTCGTATACACAAGAACCGCGTAAGTCGGAAAGAGTCAGAAAACAACTTGGGGTATGGGTTTCTGATCTCACCTCATAAAGATGTCTATCATTTTAAGGTATACCAACTGACTACGTATGAGGAAGTGATACAAGGTATCGACTCCCTAATTATGACAAAGTGCCATGAATCCGGATTGGATTCCATGTATATCAACAAGTTTGGATACTAGTTGATGTACCGCAAGGTATTGTGCCTATTGGTACTGTTTAAGTCTTCAAGGAAGACATACATGGATGGCAACATACCAACGTATAAAGTTAGGATTTTAGCAGAAAGGTATCGTTATCAACATTGTGTTGATTACGATTCAACCTTTTACCTGTTGCCACGGTAAATCCTTTTGGATAATGCTTGCTAAAGCTGCGTATTTCATTTATGAAATATGTCAGCTTTACGGGAAAATCGCTTTCCTGAAAAGGAAAAATTTTGGAGGATGTTCACAACATCTTGTCGGTTTTGTCGTACCAAAACTAGCAAACAAGGTTTGCAGGTTGTTCGATCCATGTTTGGATTGAAGCAAGCATTAGGTTCTTGGAATTTTCGTTTTGATGTAATCATAATAGTTTATGATTTAATTCAAAACGAAAAAGATTCTTGTGTATATAAGAGGGTTAGTGGGAGCGCACTGACAGTGGCTGTCATATATGAATAATGATAACACATGTCATTTCTTGGAAATGATATTCCCAAAATAACAATCGGTGAAAGCTTGGCTTTCGAAAACTCTCCGAGAACTCGTACATTGAAAAATGTACGCGACCTGGTGTCTCAAACGCTTTGAGCATATGGATTCACAAACAGGCCAATCTGAGTGATAGTCACTGGATTGAAGTTAAGAACATCCATTAGTATCTTAGAGATCTAAGGATGTTGTCTTAAACTATGGAGAATGAGAACTTGAAGTGACTGGGATCACTACTGCAAGTTTCCTAAACCGATAAAGACGACTAAAAGTCGCAAACGGTACTATACAGTTTGAATAACGGTACAGTGAGCTGGAAATCTTCCAAGCAAGATACTGTTACCGAATAAACAACAAATGCGGGTTATTGCTGCAGCTGAGGCGGCAATAGAAGCCTTCTGGGTCGATAATAAATCTAATTAGATTAGATATAATTCTGTTAGCGGCTGAGCTAGGCTTGAGCACAGGCTAAAGAATTATTGGTCTCATCAACGATCCAGATACATACTTCGATATTCATCTGATTCGTTCGGATCATACATCGTGGCGATGTGATGATCGAATAAATCGCATCAGATGATAATCATGAAAATCCACCGACGAAAGCCTTTTCTCAGCAGTTTGAGCCAACCGTACATAGTTCGCGTGTCAAGCACTCGAGTGACTGGCTATAGGCCAAGTGGGAGATTGTTGGACAAATATGACCTATAGCGTCACTATTTGTACAGATCACGGTGTTGTTGTACAAATTAACTATGTGACAAAGGAGATTGCACTCTTATCATTTGTGATTAGATCAACTAGATATATAAATGATAGGAGGTCCCTGTGATTTGTTCCTGGATTGAGAATGATATGAGACAGTATCAATCCACGAATGATAAATCATTAAATATCCCTAGTCAGAGCATTATCGAGATTGGACATCGATGAATGCGTAAAAGACTAGTATTACACTTGTGCGCGTTGTGAGGGCGCAACGACATAGTTCTCATATATTTGGGTATATGATACTCATGCAAGTGTAATGGGAGGTTATGTTTCACCGATGGTACGGGAAACAGCTTCGCTCTGGATAAGACCCCCTCAGAATTCCATTGGTAGTATGACTATGTGTCTATGGAAGTCCAAAATCAGGGTAGGTGTATTTGGTCTTAACCTGAGACTTGCACCGCTAATGTATATGACAATCAATATACTTTGGTTGAGGTCGTCCAGGCCTTTAACCGGTTTCTGTGTATGCCAATTCTTGGTATATCGAGAATCGTAGTGTGTTGGGTGTGATGTCAAGACGGAAGTGTCACTCCAGTCATATGGAGTTGATGATCGCGCAGGGATACAGAACTGGCTCTCTAAATAAGGTTGCAACCGTCGGGATAATATGACTTGGTCATGATTATCTGATATTAAAGAGACTAGTTGCTTGTAATTCGATATATGCTTCGTACGGGGCAGACACTGTACCAGCCCCAGGCCTCGCATGTGATCATCCAATACTGGACAGAAATACGCAATACTACGTATACTACGCCTGATATAGATCATTTATTCCTGTAAGGATATTTCTGGAGAATTGGGGAGGCATGGCGTTTTGCTAGAAGCTAACCTTGTCTTGTAATTTGGTATAAACGTAGTACGAGGTACTTACGTGTTCGGATAGTCCAACGACCGAATTTACTGCGAACATATCCGGGGTTCTCATGGGTCGCTTCCCAAAGATTCACTTTAATTAATCTAGGATTAATAAGATGGGAGAGAAAATTAATCTAGGATTAATTGCGGAGATATTTTATCTGGGATAAATATCATTTAAAGAGAGAGAACGATTAATTTAGAATTAATCAAGAAATTAATATATTTGATATATTAAACGAAATTGGATTTCGACGCGGAATTAAAATTAGATTTTAATTCGGACGAATGAATTAATTTAGAATTAATTCGTTAGCGATGTGAATAGTGATTTCGCTAGGCGTAATCATTTAATTACGACGCAACGGAAAATTCATTAATTTGGAATTAGCGAACCCGAGCCTGGGATTATTTGCGAGCGCATTCGCATTTCGAATTCGAGTGCGGCACGCAAGTCAATTCAAGCATCAAATCATTAGTCGCATCAAGCGTCAAATCACTTGTCACTTTAAGTGATGTGACTTGACAACTTGATTGAGGTGACTTGATGTGAGTTGATGGGTGTGGTGGTTGGCATTAATGCTTGACTTTTGTAAAGAAAAATATGCATAATGAATTTGGAATTTCATTAAGTGTATTGAATAAACAAATTCAACACCTTCCAACTCTCTCTTTTCTCTCCTTCCACCTCTCTCTCTCTCGCCCACTATGGGCTCATTTTGTTCTGGTTTTTGCGAAACCAGTGAGCAAAATTAAGGGAAGCAAGTGTGATTTTGTGGCAAAATCGAGAGTGCTAGCACACTCCGAGATCATGCGAAGGTGATAGGGAAGTCCACCCATGAGCCGGGATCCATTTGACAAAGCTTGAAGCTTGGAATATGACCTCCAATGGCCGAAACCAGTAAGGGAATTCTGCTCACTGGCGAGCAGCCCCAAGGCAGAAAGATTTCGTTTTTGTTGCCTCCGTGTCTCTCAACCGCTCGATGTAAGTATTCCGCGACTTCCTCGAATGTATTCACACATGTTCATGCTTGATTTATGATCCTTGGGACCCTTAGAATCTCCAATAGAATCCTTGTGGCCGATGCTCAACAAACCACAAGCACAATAGTATGGGTGAATTTCTGCTATAGGACATAGCATTATCTGCTAGCTTCAATCTATAAATTCAGTTTGCTGTTTTTTGATTTTGTTTATTTGCACTGTAAGTTTCTGTTGTTGATTTTGATTACTTGCTTTGTAAGTTACTGTTTTTGGTTTGTATTTTATTTGCAAGTTTCTGTTTCAATAAAATTTATTGCATTCGTTGATTGTTCTTTAACAGATTCGGCAGTGAATAAAATACGGGGCTGTTAGGGATCTGATTTTTTGGGCGGAAAAATTCTGGATTAAGATGAGAAGAATAGAAAAAATTTTGAGGTCGATCACGGGTGCACTAAGCTGCTTCCACTGCACGAGGGAAAGCGTTCCCTACAATATCAAGTCTTTTAGAGGCTGCCAAACTTATTAAAAGTTGAAACGTAATAGTATTCATCACATGAGAATATCTTTATATTTAATATTAGGTCTCTACAGAAAACATCTCGCGCGCTTTATATGTAATTATCTCATATGTTTATTACGTTTATTTATGAATACACATGTATATCCAATATATTTGACATCTTCAGGTGTTTGGTGTACATGCCCAAATGCTTGATGTTTGGTTAAAGAAATCAATTCTGCTTGAATTGCTTCTTTCCATTGAAACCAATCATGTATTTGTCTATATTCATCGACAGTTTGAGGATCAAAATCATTTGTAATTTCAGTAGCTACTATGAACGCAAATATATTTTTGATGACTAATTTATTACGATCTCACATCTCTTTTGTATAAATATAATTTGTACAATTTTTCTCTTTATAAGCTTTTATCTCTTTTAGGACTTATGTCTCTTCAGGGACTTGGGTTTCTTCAGGGATCACTATTTCTTCTGGAACTATTGATTCTGAGAATGTGGGTGTATCTATAGGTCGAGCATTATTTGTAATAAGATCATGATCTCTTATTTTCCTCTTTCAGGGAACAATAGCTTTTGAACGCTTCTGACATGTAACAGATAATCTATTAGTTGCTTTTACACTAGATTGTTCAACATGAACAATCACCCGAGTTAGTGTATTAATAACTAGTATATGTGACTTGGTTACTTTTGATGTTTGTAAAAATATATCACGTAATTGATTTGCAATTTACTGCAAATGAACTATCATTCGCACTAAATGAATCATAGCAAATAAATTATAAGAAAGTGTGTGGCTTACTTCAAGAAGATTTCTTTCTTTTAAAGAGACGAAAATTGTCTCATCAATTGGAAATACGTAAAAGATAATATGTTATAAGTTCCAATTGCTAACAAGATTCTTCAGTTTAGTTAGTAAGACCATATATAGTTTTGTTTCAAGCAATATTAATATCTAAAAGTCAAACATAAACAAAATACACAGTATAAAAACATAAAATATTAATTGACATCTAATTTTCTCTCTTTAGTTTCAAAGAGATTCGACACATTAAGGTGAATAAGATCTGCTAAATCTTTAGCCATTCTAATATTTTTTATCTACTGATTATATCCATTTTATCATTTTATTATCATGGGGATTCGTGACTATTGTCAGGAAATTAATCATGTCATTCTTTTACATTTACATATTCATTATGATATGTAATTATCTTCATTTCAGGGATGAGTAAATATTGTATTTCTAATAAAAAAACTTTTCAACTCACAATTTCAGCTGTGAAGTAATGTTAGATAAAGTTGATAGTAGACCAACTATGTTTTACTATAGTAGACAAAGCTTCAAGCTCTCTTCCAAAATATGGCTGAGGAAAATATTCATCATTCAGGGATATTTATTTTCCTTAATGGTATATTTAATGCACATAGCTTGAATTCATACTTCAATATCTATACCCCATGAAATAAAATGATATAATAAGACATCCAGAATAAAATTTCATATTCACGTATAGAACTCCATGTTCATATATATGATATTGTAAGCTTAGAACTTTAGGTTCTAAATATTTAAAGTTGTGTTTTAGAACTTCAAGTTCTATTTTGTTCCCTGATATTTCGAATTCTCTTTTAGAATTCATAACTCCAAATTTCAGGTTTAGATTTAAAAATTATCGTAGAACTTTCAGTTCTAATTTATATGATTAATTTTCCGAACTTCAGGTTCATATATGAAAATGATAGATTTAGAACTTTTGGTTCTGAAAGTTACAACTAAGAACTGCATATTCTAATTTATTTGTAATTTCCAATAGTAACTATATACTTGTGCCTTAATATGATAACCATTTCGGCGAATATCTTTAAATTCAACATATTTCTATTGGATAGGGTTGAGTATGAAGCATTTTCGATGTATAGTTTAGTTCCACTTGGTAAGATTCTATATACCAGAACCTTATTCCTTTTTCTATCATATATATACTTAATGAGAATTAACATTCACTACTGGGAATGTTAAGAAACTTATTTTCGTGTTCTATGAGAACATCATGTTTTATTTATAAATTATAGTTCAAAATTATAGTTTCTGATAGTAAAGGCTAATTTGAACTTCAGGTCTGATTAACTCTTTATTATTGCTAACTTTTGGCAGCAATAATAATATATATATTGATCACGATTTTCACACGTTAATCAAGCTCACGTATCACTCAAGTAGTATAAAACGTTATCGATCCCATGAGGACTTATATCCTATGTTACTAATTGTTGAAACTAACTACCTATGAGAATCTAATTGAAATCAGAATATGATTGGAGTTTGGAGTTTGATTATAACTACAGCAAGAAAAAAAAAATTATGATAGATTCCAAAATTAATCAATGAAGAGAAAACATCCAGAGTTGTGAATCCGCCCAGAATTATTCTAAAGATGAATTGGTTTTCCTGTACTCGTGTAATATATTGGCTCATTAACTTGGAAAACTAAGATATCCACACGCCTCTTTTGATGGTCATGTGTAAATATTCAAAATACACTAATCAACTATATTTCTATGTCAATTAATTAATCCCAAATTCATTAAGAATAAGTTCCAAATATGGCTACACTCGCCGGACTAGTATATTTATATCCAGTAAGGAAATCCCTAGGATGAGATCGTGTGCTATTTAATCTAAGGCTAAACCTAAATTCTCTTTGTCAAGTTCATCTAAGTTCACCACATCAATCATAGTGGTGATCAAGCAACAAGAAGCATTAAGATCAAGATTCAATAAACAAGCCAAAATATCACACAAAATATAAGAAAACTAGATTTATAATCTCATAAATTCTGAGGTTCATCACAACCCTAGATTGTATATCTAGTTACAACACATAGATGAGATTACTGAATAAATAATCAAAGTTAAACAAAACATAATAAAATAGAAGGAAATAATAAACTCTATTGAAGACGATGACATTCCTCTTCATTAATATTGAATTCTGATGCTATGTTTTGCTTGATGTGTCTTGCTCTCTTTCAAAGATCACCTTGGAAGCTATGAAAATAGGGTTTGAGACTCTCTCTAAAACTTCTCTCTAAGTCTTGGAATGAGCTCTCTTATATAGGGGTTGTGGTTCTTTCTTGAGTACACTTATTGAACAGCCTGGAAAATGTGGGCGCGTCGCGACGTGAAAGTTACAGCGTCGCGACGCGCGTGCCTAAGAAGTGAATATCATGACGCGAGGGGTATAGCATCGCGACACTCATCTTTCAGCATATTCTGCCTCAGTTTTATTTTTTGGCACGTCTCGACGAGTAATCCGGAGTCGCGACACGATAGTTAATTCTAATTTTGCCCCTGTTTGTTCCATATTTTGATGTTTTCATCCCAAGTTGATTCCATTGAGTCTCGTTACTATTTTTATCTGTAAAACAAAACCAAAATACATCAAAACGCTAATAAGGCTCGAGATAACTTACAAAATATCAAGCTAGATGGGCGGTAAGTACTAATATATTTACCGCTTATCATATATATATATAATATAATATAATTCAAAATAATAAATATACAATAGAAAATAAAATATAATAGAAAAATTAAAACATCACATAAATATGTATGAACCAAAAATTATATACACATATTTGGAATTTTAGGTTCTCTTGAAAAATAATTCGTTAACCTAAAACTTCAAGTTCCAATCTTACATTATTATTTAGAACATCTGGTCCTAGAAGGGAATTATATTTCATAACTTCAATTTTTGATTGATAAGACTAATATTTAGAACTTCAAGTTCATAAATATGCTATTATAGATTAAGTACTTCAGGTTTTATGGTAGATTTAAAACTATAAGTTTTAATCTAAAGTCTAATTGATTGGGGTTAGAACTTCAGGTTCTTTAATTGTAATTGTATGGGGTTTTAAGGGGGAATATCGATAACGCAGCGGAATAGTGGAAAATCAAAATTTTCTGATTTCAAAATTTATTCTTGGATCAATTAAATAAACTTATTTATTTAATTATCCAATTATCAAATTCTGAAAAATTACACAAGAGATCAAATTTCTTGGTAATTATCGAATTGCCCCAAAACTTTGTAAATTGATTATTTTAGCCCAAAAATTATCAAATATATTTTTGGATGATTCTAAATCATTTTTAAATTATTTTTCAACACATCTAATGCATCAAAATCAGACTTCACACAAATCCCCAATTTTTAGTCTAATACCATGAGCCACCCAAAATTTTCAATTAATTACAATTTGGTCCCTTTTAGTTCAAATCATGCCAAGATCAAATCCAATCAACCTAAAATTTTACATGCATCATATTCATATCATAATACATCTCATATATGAAAAGCCCCAAATTTGGAGTGGGTTATGAACCCTAATTTTTCAATTTCATCAAATTGTCCAATTTCACCAAATTTACAAAATCCAACACTTTAATCCATTCAATACTTCACCAATCTAGCCTCACCACTTTGAAACACTCTAGAACAATTCTAGGTCACCAAGGAGTGGTTTACCAACTCTAGAATGGCAACTTGATTTCCAAAAATCAAAAGTAAAGCTTTGAAACCATTTCAAGCTTACTTACATGCATCAATCTTTCATCAAAGTTCACAACCAAAATAAACACAAACTATAAGAAGAGAGATAACACCAAAGCAACACAAATGATGCTAAGCATGTTAGAAATATTTTTCATGTTGAAAACTTTAAAGAAAAACTTACAAAACTCAAAGATTTCCAAGCTTTTTCCTTTAGCCTTCAAGCTTTTCTCTCAACTTCTTTTATGTTTATTTGGTATCTAATGAACTTGTCTTAACCCTAAAAGATGAAACAAAATAATATATGCCTCACACAAATTCCCTTGGCCGAATTTGGTGAAGGAAAATATCTAGATATTTAATTTTTGTTTCATTTAAAGCTTACTTTAATCAACTTGCAATTTGATCATTACAACTTTAATGAAAATTCAACAAGTCAACAAAAGAAACTTAAAAATATAACACTTATATTTATTTAAGGTCTTGGCCGAAATTTGGTAAGAAAAAATGATAAGGATATTTTCAATTTTAACTTATTAAAACAAATATCCAAGTAGTCAAAACCATTTTGACAACCTTTTCCTTTAATGTATAAGTCAAAAATATACACTTATAATCATTTCCTAACTTTATCATTTGGTGAGATATTTATATTTTAATTATATTAATCATTTAACAATTGAATAATTAATTAATTAATTAAATACAAATATCTCAAATATATGTATTATATTTACTTTAAATATCTCAAATACATATATTAATGATATATGTCAAATACCTTAATTTGATAATTTATTAATGTGTATTTAATAATATCATATATTAAATACAAATACACATTAATTAGGAAATGATCGTTCGCATGTATTTTTCGTTTAACGTTTAAACGATTTATAAATAATCACAATTATTCATAAAAGTTGCCCTAGTGCTCTACGAGTATATTTCATTAGTGAGTATATTTCACAATTAAATCTAATTTCGTGTCCATAATTTACCCACCAGTAAATTATGACGACCACGGATAAACTAGCTGAATCATACAGGTCAAGGACATTGCATACGTATAATCCCTCTGTCACAGGTATCCGGATAACACCAGAGATATAGATGTAAACGTCAAATCTTTATAGGTATTATCCCATCGACGTATCTATTAGCAATCTCTAAATAACATTCGGAACTTACTTCCAAAGTATATTGTGGCCACAGATTTAACAGACTGCTAATCACATATGGACTATCTATGCTCTGTACACAGAACTGACGGATCCTATCTTGACACACACAGGATATCCTGAGGATTTGTCCACACCCAACGAACAGGCGGAGGTCTGATCTAAATAGATCATTGACGTGACTGTCATCTAAGTGTGGAGGATGTCTCATTCATCCACAGTGGTATCTCAAGTCGAAGGACCACTATGCTACTCAACCCAAGAAGATTCTTATTGACGTTGGTGTACTATCTATTAAAAATCTTCGGTGAGTCGTTCAGTGTTTATCCATTATAAACACCTACATGTCTATACGAGTCTCCCTAGACTCATGGTTCATTGGGATAAACCATCGAATCAAGTCTCGATATACGACATGTACTGGTCTCAACAGATTTGACTAACCGACCCGTGTTAGTGAATCTTGACCAGGAATAGTATTTGATAATATATATTTAGCAATGACACTTCCCAATGTCAAT
This sequence comes from Zanthoxylum bungeanum, assembly GCA_019454045.1. NCBI lineage: Eukaryota > Viridiplantae > Streptophyta > Magnoliopsida > Sapindales > Rutaceae > Zanthoxylum > Zanthoxylum bungeanum. Next base: position 154,404 of record SKCR01018431.1, on the reverse strand, counting down.
TACAAACTACCTTTGTAATTTTGTACTGCATTTTATATTATCAGGCCTTTGTCTAATATATACATATCAATAACCCATATTTAGTTTCAATCTAATCGTAATCAGATCGAATACGTATATAAAAACAAGAGGTGCAACCATAAATAAGTAATATTATGGAAAAATGGGATGTTCGTATTCATGAATCATACATAAATACTGTCCGGATTGGCGCTCTGAGCACCAACCCCAACAATTTCTCCCACTTGCTCTTGTGCCAATCCACGGTATTATATATACATCTCAATGTGTATCATATAATCATGGCTCTCAAAAGCTCACCTAGCACTTAAGAGGTAGGCAACAAGAAGTAGGTCCGCTATAACATATTGAGTTTGTCAGAAAAATTCCATCGTTTCCCATAGCCAGCATCTTTCATATTTTGTATAATCTAAATTATATATTAATATGAATCAGACATTACATCAGTATTGTGCTACAGCTACTGAGTTGTCCAAGTATTCAGGGATCAAATCCAAAATACTATGCGGACAACCGCAAGCACAACACCAATATAAAACTTCTAATTTATAAGGTCACTATGCAACTTCATAAGTCAATACTTCATAAGTTGCATCTAATTCCACTAAATAGTAGAATCCTTCGTGACACTCCCACTGAATATTTTGTGACTCTTTATGACGTAGCCTGTCTAACGTCATAATTAGTCTCAAAACTAATATGACCCTAATGGTTGCAGACTGTATTCTCCATGAATTAGAAACTCATTCTTAATATCTCAAAGATCACAAAGAACATGTTTCAAGATCTATCATATGGTCTATAGGATATCAAAATAACTCGTAACAATTACGATTAAATCGATATCTTTAATCGCACATAATAAAGTATTCATTATGTCATCATCATATGATACATAAGATTGATTAGACATTCTAATCAATATCTCTTTCGAAAAAGGAATCATCATTTACGAAAGATGAATACTATATACAAGACACACATTAACTGTCAAACAGTTATACTAACTGTCATACAGATAGCCTTGTTGTGTCTTTTATTAGATCATATCTAATGCACGAATAATATGAGTATCTCACAAGTCTCTTAGTTGTATATATCTTAGTTTTATATCTTATATAAAACTTTATATCAAATATAACAGAGACTACTCCCACTACTTTCATGTAGTAAAGAAGACTTAGGTAAACATTTTACCTCACAAACATCTCATTCTTACAATAATAATAACAATGTCGTTAGGATATATAACACTAGAAAGTAATTTGTACGCTCCCACTAACCCTTCAATCACATATGTATCCTCTATATTTTGACAAGATCAGACAATCTGACTGATGTCAAAAATAGAGAACACGGATTTTCGGAAGACTTATCCGAGTCTACAATAGGCTCTATAAGCTAGCACACTAAACTGCGATCTCAACAGAACACAAACTCTAGGGCCATTTCAGAATGAACTCTACAAACAAAGAAATCACAACTGATCTCTTATCTGAATAAGTCATTCAAAAACGCCACTTTGCATTTTTTAGTTAAAATGTACAGTTTAATATCAAAATTAACCAATATATCTCTAATTGTTCAATTAGTGTGACTAGAGATAAGTTTTCTCGGAATCTACAATAGATTGCTGAGTATAACTTTTCTCACTATCATACTATAAAGGTCAAACCTTTAATAAGCTAACATTGCTTTCGCTGCGCAAACAATTAGCACAAATCATGAACTAATTCATAATGAAAGCTTAATCAAGTTCAAAACTTGATCGTAGTAAGCTACGAACAATCTTAGATCTATGGTTCAATGATGAACTTCCAGAATCGATATCAAATATCGCTTCCATTATAAGTTATAGGATAATTTGCTTCGGTAAGAAAACAACAGAATCATTAAGTATCAAATACTCGTAAATGATTTTGTTATCCTATTGGTCTTGTATGGAAGATGTATAAGGGTTGTTTCATCTTATTAATTACGCAGTTCCATTTATAATTTATCATTCTCACATTTGACTTCAATAAGTCAAGTCTTTTCTACAGTAATTAACATCTGATGTTACATACCAAGTAATAAAACAATTTTATTACTTAGGATCGTAGGAAAGATATTCTATTAAATAGAATACAATATTATATTAAACATAATAAACGATAAACTTTTACTTATACCTCCGAGGTGTAAGTAATTTCCATTATATAACTATTATATAAAAGAAAGATTCAAATCTCAAACTTTTCAAGATTCAGATTTTCAATCTATACATATCATATATGTAACTGTAGAAATTAATGGAACGTAAATTAAAAAGATGAACTAGTATTACTGGAGCATATCCCCAAGAGTATTAAAACTAATTCGGTAACATTCAATTTCAAACGAATCAAATCATATAAGATTGACTGCTCTCACTACTCAATTCCATCAAGATGGAATCATGGAAAAATAATATTGAATATGAATCATTTTCACTGAATAACCTTAGAACTAATTGCTTTAAATTCATATGTTTGAACGTATCAAAGATCTTTGAACAGTTCAAAGACTTGTAATGAATTTTAATGATAGAGTTCTCATAAAATTTCAGATTGAATATATTTGAACAAGTCAAAAATGTTCAACCTATATTTCATCAGAACAGATTGAAAGTACTTGATCATTTCAAGACGCTCAATATGTGTTCTTTCATAAACACGTAACTAAGTTATGAAAATTCATAAACTAAGTTACGAAGTAAAGAAAACTACCTTAAGCAATTACAATGCATTAAACTACATACATCTAATGTATCAGTTTAATAAATTCAGTGGTCCAATGACAAATCATTGGTTAAACGAGATTTTAATCACCTTCATGAATACAATATTCATTAAATGGATAAGGATATGTGGTGTGATCTCATATCAAACCATCTTTTACCATACAGAATAAGCATCCAATGCTTAAGTGATAAAATCTCATAAAGCACCTTTCTAAATTATTTACTTTACTGAATATTTTTTCTTAATGTTTATCTCCACGTCAATGACACTACTAGTTATATTTAAAATATATAACAATTGTTTATAAAGAACAAGTAACTATCAAATAGTCGCAAGTTCTGATATCAAATATCAAAACAATCGTTAACTAATATTTTAAATAACTAGACGGGAGATCTGGTATCCAATACCTATAGTTGTAGTATTGTTAAAATCAATATTTTTTATACACAACTATACGCATCTCCTTTCTTTAGCTTTATTTGCATTCAACTATTCACAACAATTGCAAATAATTGATTAACAAATTGTGTCAGACACATTGCCTCTAAAGGTCATTAAAGCTAAGAAATGTCATTACTAGATAAACAAATACCTAATGGGGCTTTCTTAATGCCAGTCAAGAATCTTGAGAAATGAGCTAATTCAAGTCAATTCTTACTGCATAAGAAACTATTATCTCCAAAGTATTATATCCTAAAAGGGATATCTATCTAGATTATCTATCATGACTTAGAAACTAAGTCATTAACCATCTTGATTTTTCAAGAAAATCGGAACAACAGTTTCCGATGGTTTAGACCAATCTAATAATATCCTAGTCTAATAGTATCTAGAACCAATTCTAGAATAACTGCAACTAAGAGTCAAGTCAGATAACATATCAAAATATGTGTGCAGTAAATAAAAGTTCAATTCTATATAAACAATAGAATAAGGAAACAAACAAGCGGAAATTTCCATAATAATACACACTGCCTAAGTTATGGAATATTTTAAACTTAGCAGTGCCTCCCACTATTTTACTTAGTACCATAATCCCCAACGGAAAAATGAGAATTCAATAATTAAATCGAATTCCATAATGGGAAGTGGAGCCCATGAATATATTTCGACTCACAGCAGAGGCACAGTCTCGCCTACGTATATTCACAGGTAGACAACTCATTTGTCACTCAATAGTGACTCCGAGGTTCCGGTCCTGGTCGTTTCTCGTTGCCGCTGCTAAGGCTGGCCCACAAAGAGACGTACCAAGGTTAAACTCATCAATGATAAACTCAAGTTACTTGCGTAACCCTGACAGCTAGGGCACGTTCAGGATTCCGCTTTCGCTTGAATTTATCTAGTATCTTATATACATCCGGTATAAATAAATCTCTATCGGCTAAACCCTCACAGCAGAGGCATGGTCTCGGATGTAGTCACGGAAAAATATTTATAAACTGTATTGACAAGACGGACCAAGAAACAAGTATTCCAAATACCAGTAACTTTAAAACCTTATTAAGCGGGGATATTCCATAAAGTGTCATACACTTTAAATTTAATCAAATTAAAAGAAAGCATGCATGTATCAAGTAAAGAAAAGAACATACATTATATTTTAAAGGGCTAATCATATCAGGGTGTCCAGGATCAGACTCTCTCTGATACCAATTTGTAGGGGGTTTCAAGGGGGAATATCGGTAACGCAGCGGAATAGTGGAAAATCAAAATTTTCCGATTTCAAAATTTTTTCTTGGATCAATTAAATAAACTTATTTATTTAATTATCCAATTATCAAATTCTGAAAAATTACACAAGAGATCAAATTTCTTAGTAATTACCGAATTGCCACAAAACTTTGTAAATTGATTATTTTAGCCCAAAAATTATCAAATATAATTTTGGATGATTCTAAATCATTTGTAAAATGTTTTTCAACACATCTAATGCATCAAAATTAGATTTTACACAAATCCCCAATTTTTAGTCTAATGCCGTGAGCCACCCAAAATTTTCAATTAATTACAATTTGGTCCATTTAGTTCAAAGCATGCCAAGATCAAATCCAATCAACCTAAAATTTTACATGCATCATATTAATACCATAATACATCACATATATGAAAATCCCCAAATTTGGAGTGGGTTATGAACCCTAATTTTTCAATTTCATCAAATTGTCCAATTTCACCAAATTTAAAAAATCCAACACTTTAATCCATTCAATACTTCAAAAATCTAGCCTCACCACTTTGAAACAACTCTAGAACAATTCTAGGTCACCAAGGAGTGGCTTACCAACTCTAGAATGGCAAATTTATTTTCCAAAAATCAAAAGTAAAGCTTTGAAACCATTTCAAGCTTACTTACATGCACCAATCTTTCATCAAAGTTCACAACCAAAATAAACACAAACTATAAGAAGAGAGATAACACCAAAGCAACACAAATGATGCTAAGCATTTTAGAAATATTTTTCATGTTGAAAACTTTAAAGAAAACTTACAAAACTCAAAGATTTCCAAGCTTTTTCCTTTAGCCTTCAAGCTTTTCTCTCAACTTCTTTTATGTTTATTTGGTATCTAATGAACTTGTCTTAACCCTAAGAGATGAAAAATATATATATATACCTCGCACAAATGCCCTTGGCCGAATGTGGTGAAGGAAAATATCTAGATATTTAATTTTTGTTTCATTTAAAGCTTACTTTAATCAACTTGCAATTTGATCATTACAACTTTAATGAAAATTCAACAAGTCAACAAAAGCAACTTAAAAATATAACACTTATATTTATTTATTTATTTAAGGTCTTGGCTGAAATTTGGTAAGAAAAAAGGATAAGGATATTTTCAATTTTAACTTAGTAAATTATGACGACCACGGATAAACTAGCTGAATCATACAGGTCAAGGTCATTGCATACGTATAATCCCTCCGTCACAGGTATCCGGATAACACTAGAGATATAGATGTAAACATCAAATCTCTATAGGTATTATCCCGTCGACGTATCTATTAGCAATCTCTAAATAACATTTGGAACTTACTTCCGAAATATATTGTGGCCACAGATTTAACAGACTGCTAATCACATATGGACTACCTATGCTCTGTACACAGAACTGACAGATATTATCTTGAAACACACAGGATATCATGAGGATCGGTCCAAACCCAACGAACAGGCGAAGGTCTGATCTAAATAGATCGGTGACGTGACTGCCATCTAAGTGTGTAAGATGTCTCATACATCCACAGTGGTGACTCAAGTCGAAGGACCACTATGCTACTCAACCCGAGAAGATTCTTATTGACGTTGGTGTACCATCCATTAAGAATCTTCGGTGAGTCGTTCAGTGTTTATCCATTATAAACACCTACACGTCTATATGAGTCTCCCTAGACTCATGGTTCATTGGGATAAACCATCGGACCAAGTCTCGATATACGACATGTACTGGTCTCAACAGATTTGACTAACCGACCCGTGTTAGTGAATCTTGACCAGGAACAGCATTTGTTAATATATATTTAGCAGTGACACTTCCCAATGTCAATTACAAACTACCTTTGTAACTGTGTACTGCATTTTATATTATCATGCCTTTGTCTAATATATACATATCACTAAACCACATTTAGTTTCAATCTAATCGTAATCAGATCGAATAAGTATATGAAAACAATAGGTGCAACCATAAATAAGTAATATTATAGAAAAAAAAAGATGTTCGTATTCATGAATCATACATAAATACGGTCCGGATTGGCGCTCTGAGCACCAACCCTAACAGTAATGTACTTATAGAATTTCAAGTTCTATAATTGTTTTGTATATCTAAAACTGCGGGTTCTAATCTAATAATTAATTAATGAGTTTAGAATTTCGGGTTCTAATTTACCTCTTATAATTAGTCGTAATTATGAAAGAAACAAAAATAAATTATAAAGAAAAAAAGAATAATTTTTATTTTCAGATGTGAAAGATTCAAATTAATAGCAACCACTGAGCATACTAATAAAAATAATTAAGGTGTTAAACTAATAACATAATAAATAAAAGAATAATATAGTGAGCTAGAACTGCAGGTTCTAATTTTACTATTAGGATTCAAAACTTCAAGTTTTAATATTAATAAAAATTAGACCCAAGGTAACTGAGGCCTCTTTTTGTAAGGATTTATTTGCAACAGAATCTTTAACACAAGAGCTTAGAATACAATTAATGAATTAATTAGATGTTTTAAAGAGCGTACTTGATTTAGAATCAATATCGGTAGCGGAAATTCATGTCGATCTTTTAATAAGTTGCACTGAGGAGATCACCCTCTACTCCCCACTTTTTGATGGTGAGAAACTTAATCTCCCTTATTAAGCTCCCTTAACCTTAAGCCTTTTGTTTTCTTTATGAAAGCTTATGCCTTCTTTCTTAAGCTTTATCTCTCTTTTGTTCTTTATTTTCTCTCGGCAAAGAAGCCATCCTATAGAACTTCACATACATGATCTTTATAAGCTTTTCACACACACACACACAAACACACACACACACACATATAAGCTTATCCTAATGCTCCACTATTATCTCAATTATTAAGCTTAATCAAGCTTATCATAATCATTATTCATGAGAGAGACATAAAGCTTAATAATTAAAGGAAGCTTATTGAGTAAGCTATTATTGGGGAGTGAGGGTGAGACCTTAGCTCACTAATTTATGGAGTGTAATGGGCTCACCCATCAAAAGCCCATAACAAATCCAGAGCCCGCTCTAATATCCACACATAAAATAATATATAGTGCATCCCACTTTATTAGATCAAACAATTAAGCTTCATATTTTCTTTTACAAAACCAATTATCTTAGCGCTTGATTAAAACATGTATCACAATTAATAGAAGCCCATAATTAGAATAAAATATTCTAACATTCTCCCACTTGGGCGATATCAATTGTGGATGTTTTGATGCTAAGAATACTTTATGGATCCAAAATTGATTCAGAAACAACTCTAGTAAACCATTATGTCCAATAAGATCATAGATTTAAAATCATGGCGGTACCTACATTATAATGCAACATAGTCCCTTCTATGGTCACGTATATCAAACAAACTTATCAACATGAACAAGATGTGATAGAGCAGTAAGATACAATAACACTCATTTTATGATGTCAAATTCATGTGTTATTTTCTCTTATCGGTCACCAATTTGTCTACCTTATGCAGCCCAGGCCGCATGAGAAATCAAGGCTTAAATAATAAGCATGTATGTATTTTATTACTTTATTATCTCGAGATAAACTTTATGTGTCACAAGACATACCAACAAGGCTTTATAACTTTATGCCCCAAGCCAATGCTTATGATTGACACCCATCATAAGACTTCACAAAATGATTTATCAAAAAATAAACTTTAATATCTTCCAATGAAGATGCACCTTTATAGATAATCATTGTAAAATATACAAAATACATGTAAGAATGTACAAATAAAATAACATAGAGCAATGATGTCTCCCATTAACCTAAGATATCAAAAGACTTTACCAAGCCCATATAAGCAACATGCTTCACAAAAACAATGGGTATAAGACATTTGGTCAAAGGATCGGCAATCATATCATCTGTACCGATATGCTCTACAATAATGTCACATTTCTTAACTAGCTCCTTAATTTTCAATTATTTGACCTCCATATGCTTTGACCTAGTGGTATTCTTATTATTTTTCGTAAATAATACAGCTGAAAGATTATTACAATATAACCTTATAGGTCTAGAAATGGAGTCAACAACTAACATTTCTTTAATGAGATTTCGTAGCCACACAGCCTGTGACGCTGCACCAAAACATGCTACAAACTCAGCCTGTATCATAGAAGATGTTACTAGTGTCTGCTTGATACTTTTCCAAGATATAGTTCCACCTGCTAGCATAAACACATATCCTGAGGTAGATTTCCTATCATCTGAACAACCAGCAAATTCAGAATCTGCATACCCTACTAGTTCAAGATTCTCAACCTTTTTGTATGTCAACATGTTATCTTTAGTCCCCTTAAGATATCTAAAAACTCTCTTGGTAGCAATCCAATGTTCCTTTCTAGGATTAGATAAAAATCTTCCCAGTACACCAACTGCAAATGCAATGTCAGGTCTAGTGCATACTTGTGCATACATCAGGCTTCCTACTACACTAGCATATGGCACTGCTTTCATGAACTCTCTCTCAACCTCATTCTCAGGTGACTGGGCCAGGCTCAATTTATCACTTTTAGCAATTGGCACATCCCAAGATTTACAATCATGCATACTGAATCTCTTCAGTATCCGCTCAATGTATGCTTTATGAGAGAGACCTAATACCTTTTGAGTTCTATATCTGTAGATTTCAATACCCAGGACAAAATATGCTTCTCCAAGATCTTTCATATCAAAATGTCTAGACAATGACTGATTTACCTCATGCAGTATTCCTAGATAGTTACATGCAAGTAAAATATCATCTACAAAAAGAATGAGAAAAATATATTTGCTCCCACCGATCTTGATATAGATGCATCTATCAACTTTACTTTCCACAAAGCCTAAATAGGAGATTACATTGTCAAACTTTAGGTACCAATAATCTAAGGCTTGTTTCAAACCATAAATAGACTTTTTAACTCTACAAACAAGATGGTCTTCACCATCTTTCTGAAATCCTTCAGGTTGTACCATATAGACCTCTTCACTAAATTCTCCATTTAGGAATGAAGTTTTAACATTTATCTAATGTAGCTCTAAATCATAATGAGCTATTAGTGCCATGATTATTCTAAATATATCTTTAGAAGATACATAAGAAAAAGTTTCAGTATAATCAATTACTCATCTCTGAGTGAATCCATTGGCAACTAATCTAGCAATAAACCTTTCAATATTCCCTTTGGAGTCTTTTTTGGTCTTATAGACCCATTTACAGCCAATAGGTCTACAACCTTTAGGTAATTCATCAAGCTCCCACACACCATTATATCCCATAGATTGCATTTCATCTCTCATTGCATTCCATCATATATCAGATTGAGAACTAGAAACAGCTTTTTTAAAAGTTGTTGGATCAGTACAATGGCTTATATGATAATCAATATCATTTAAATAAACTTTATAATCAAAGGGAACATTAGAACGTCTTACCCTGGTTGACCTTCTTAATGGAACTTCTGCAGCTATATCCTGTAATGGCAGAACCTTGTTTATTCGTATAGGTTCCTCCTCTATAATTGGATAAGTTACAGGTGCAGGTTCCAATATCTCAGACTGTATGGGTATAAGTGTTAGGGTTGGTGCTTAGAGTGCCAATCTGGATCGTATTTATGTTCAATTCATGAATACGATCAATGCCATTTTCCGTAATATTACTTATTTAATGGTAGCACCTCTTGTCTTTTATACATATATTCGATCTAATTGCGATTAGATATATAATTATGATTAGATTGAAACTAAATCTGATTTAGTGATACGTGTATATTAGACAAAGACCCTAGGATTTACAACGTAGTGCGCAATTACAACGTAGTTTGTAATTGAGATTGGGAAGCATCACTATAAGTTGTATATCCTTAAATAAAGTTCCTGGTCAAGATTTACTAACACGGGTCGGTTAGTAAAATCTGTTGAGACCAGTACATGTCGTATATCGTGACTTAGTCCGATGGTTTATCCTAATGAACCATGAGTCTCGAGAGACTCGTATAGATATGTAGGTGTTTATTTGATAAACACTGAACGACTCACTGAAGATTTCCTAATAGATGGTAATCAACGTCAATAGGAATCTTCTCGAGTTGAGCAAGCATAGTGGTCATTCGACTTGAGATACCACAGTGGATATATGAGTTATCCTCCACACTTTGATAGAAGTCACGTCACCGATCTATTTAGATCAGACATCTGCTTGTTCGTTGGGTGTGGACTGATGCTCATGATATCCAGTGCATATCAAGATAGAATCCTCCAGTCCTGTGTACATGGCATATGTATCATATACATGTTTACGATCTAGTAAATCCATGACCGTGGTATAACTTTGGAAGCAAGTTCCGAGTGTTATTTAGAGATCGTAAATTTGAAAGTTGATTATATTATACCATAAAGAGTTGATGTTTTTATCTATATCCCAGGTATAATATGGATAGCCTGTGACTGAAGGATTATACGTATGCAATGACCTCGACTTGCATAGTTTAACTAGACTATTCATGGTCGTCATATTTCATTAGTAGGTGAATTATGGACCCGAAATTGGATTTCGTGACGGATAAACCTAAACTTAGAGAGTCCCACAATATGAAGTTTACTCGTTGAGCACTTGGGCAACGCGTTATGAATAATACAGATTATTCATAATACTTTACCGAATTAAATGAGTTAATTCGGATCGTTTAAATGGTTAAACGAAAACACATGCATAGGGGTATTTTTGGTCAATCGTAATAATTGTGTATCTATATTTGATACATAATTTGATTAGATACATATTAATTAATTGTCAAATGAGATCTTGACACATGCCGTTAATATATGTATTTGTTATTTAATGTAAATAAAAATACATATATAAAATAATTATATTAATGAATTATTTAGATAATTAAATGTTAAATATTTGAATAATTAAATATCATACTTTTTCATAATTGTTATGAAAAATGTTTGATTATTATTGGTTACATATGGCATGATTTAATTAAACTTTAGGTGTGCAAATTTGATTTGCTAACATAAAGTTTGTTTTAATTTAATGAAATAAATTGTAAAATTGACAAAAATATCCTCCTAAAGTCGGTTAGCCTCCATGGCCGAAACTTCAAAGGAAAAAAGGGCTCTCAAATTTATTTGATGAAACAAAAGAAGAAAGTGAAGAAAATCAAGAAAAGCTTAAGGAAACAAAGAGAATTAAAGGTAATTCTTTATATCTCTAAGCTAGGAAATCATGTTTCTTGTTCTTGATTTACTAGAATGGTTCTAGGGTTTTCTTACTTCTTAGAATTTGGGGCTTTTGGTTTTGGATGATGGATTTGGAGGCTTATTGCATGTGTGAAGTTGATTTGAATGATATTATTGTAATATTTGTTCAATTTGATCATTTGATGATATGATTCCATTCTATAGTGTTATGACCACTCTTTTAATGCCTAGAATTTTTCTTGGGTGCTTCATTGTTGGTGACTTGGATTGGTATTGTGATTAATTTGATTAATGTTGAAAAATTTGGATTAAAGCATGAAAAATTGTTTACTTTTATTACAAAATCAGATCTGGAAATTCTTGATTTATTGTGATGAAAATGATGTCATATAAATGTATTGGGTGTGTTTTGGGTGTTGGAACAATTACCGGAAATTGTTTCGGAGTTGAAATAAGCGAAAACAACGAAAAATGGTGTTACCGGGTGACTTTTGAGCCAACCGGGTGACGGCTGCCCAAACAATGAATTGGTCACTGTTTGGGCAGCACATGAACTATCCTAATACTGTTGGGGCTGACTTGGGCAGTCCTCATGTGTATTGGGTGGTCGGTTTGGTCAAAAATTCATTTATTCCATTTTGCGGAAAAACATTTTCGTAAAAGTTTCGCGACGTTTCTTAGTTATTTATGTCGTTATTTGATATCGAATAAATATGTTTAGATGAAATATGAATGAATTATTCATATTGGATATTGAATAATTTATTCGGTAATTTAAAAAGATTTAAAATTATGATTTCACCCGAACCGTGAGCTTCCGCTGCGCCCGCACCAAAACCCCAACAAAAATTATATCAGAGCAGGTCTGATCCTTCATCCATTACATTTTTCATGCTTGATATATGATATATAATCCAATTTTGATGTTTGCACATGCATGTAATTTAGATATTTCTTGACTTTTTGGTTATACGCTAACGGGAAATGTAACAGAAATTTAATGGTTAAATTAAGTTATATTTTCTAAGAGAGAATTGAATTATTTAGAAGTTGATCTAGATTATATTCTGTATTTGATGTAGAGCAAAGATTTCTTGTGGAATATCCCCGCTTAAATAAGGCATTAAAGTGACATTTATTGGATGCATGTTTTTTGGTCCGGCTTGTCAATACGGTTTATGGGTATCTTTCTATGGCTGCATCCGAGAAAGTTTCAAAGCAGTGAAGGTGTAGTTGATAGAATTTTATCCATGTCGGATGTATATTTGATACTAGATAAATTCAAGTGAAAGTGGAAATCCTGAACGTGCCAAAGCTGTCAGGGCTACATCGGTAGCTTGAGTTTGTCATTGGCAAGTGAATCCTTGATATGCCTCATTGTGAACGTGCCAAAGCTGTCATAACGAGAAACGGTCAGGACCAAAATCCGGAGTCACAATGAGTGTGATTGACAATGCGTTGTCTACCTAATGATTATACGTAGGCGAGATCGTGCCAAAGATGTGAGTCGAAATATATTCATGGGGTCCACCTCTCATTATGGAATTCAATTTAATTATTGAATTCCCATTTTCTGTTGGGGATTATGGTATTACATAATGTAGTGGGAGACACTGCTGGGTTAAAAATCCATAACTAAGGCAGTGCATAATTTTAGGGGTGAGCACCGGTTCCGGGTAGACCCAGAACCGGTTATAACCGAACCAAAAATCCGGGTTTGGAACCAGAACCGGTTGTAACCGGTCCGGTTTTGGTTCCAAATACATGGAACCGATTTTTAACCGGTCCGGTTCCGGTTCCAGAACAATCGGAACCAGAATCGGACCATAGAACCGGAACCGGAACCAAATTTATAACCGGATTTGATACCCGTATTAATACCCGAATGTTGAACCGAATTTGATACTGATTAGATAAAACGACATCATTTTTTTTGCAGGATAAATTAACTCAAGAGTCAAGAAGCAGCAACCCTAAAGGCTAAGAAGTAAAACCCATTTGCAATTGCATCGCTGCCAGCCTGCCATCACACATTTCTTAGGTTGAATTTTCTCAGTTCTCCTCACTTCTCACTTCTCCTCAGTTTTCACTTCTCATTTCTTCGAATTTGAATCGCTGCCATCGTTTCAGACTTTTAGGTAATTCACCTTCACCACTTTTCTTTTGAGCCGATAACATTTTTTTTTATTCCATTAATTGAAGATATAGGCATGCATGTTTCATGTTTGTCGTTTGAACATGTTTCTTGTTTTAGTTTTTTTTCCTTTATCTCATGTTTTGGACTTTTGGTTAAGTTCTTGTCTTCTTGATCTCTATAGCTTCAAGTATGACTTGTTTCAGTATTTTGAATTTGGCATGGACTATGATGGGATGAATTTCATTACCTGTTTCTTTGCTGAATTTTGTCATTTGTTATGAGAATCTATGAAATAATATTTCAGGTATGAAAATATAGTTTGGATTGTGAATCAGTCTTTCACTTGATGTTTGAAATTTATTTCATCAAAGGAATAAGAGAGGATTAGCATTCAGTTTTGTTCTCTGTAGCTTGAAGTATGATAATGACTTGTTTCAGTTTTTTCAATAATTGGAGCAGCTTGATTTCATGATTGGGATTGTTTTTTTATTCTCCACTAATAAATTACAAACTGGGATGCAATTCAAACTTCGAAGATTCAATTTTTTTTTAGTTCAACAATCACATTGATTCAGTTTTGTTCTCTATAGCTTGAAGTATAACTTGTTTCAGTTTTTTCAATAATTGGAGCTGCTTGATTTCATGATTTCGATTGTTTTTTTATTCTCCACTAATAAATTATAAACTGAGATGCAATTCGAAGATTCAATTTTTTTTTAGTTCAACAATCACATTGATACGATTAATTTCACAAAATAAAGCACAAGCATGAGTCAACTGAAACTGGTTTCATGTTCTCAGCTTGCATGAACAGTCTGAAATTCAAAACAAATAACTAAAACTTACTAAAACATTCAATTTAAGTAATCATAAGGAAAGTTTGGGCAGTTTTCTGAAATTTGAGTAATCATATCCATAGGCTTGCTAGTTGCTACATCCTGGAAAATGATCTTTTTGTTGTAATTTTTTTCGCAGCTATAAAAAATGGATTTTAATTATGGCAGTCACGCTACTTCAAAGTTATCTCGAGTTCGCAGAAATGCGTCCGATATGTGGGATCATTTTGAGCGTTTGCCTAATCCAGAAACTGGGACATGTGAAAAGACAAAATGCAATTATTGCAGAAACATTTTATCATACAAAGTGACATCAGGTACTTCTTCAATGAAAAAACATCTTAAAAGATGCACTAGTTATCCTCACAATATGGATAAGAAGAAAAAACAACTTTCAAGCAAGACGTGTGGTAACAATGAACCTAATACTCTTACAACATGGAAATTTGATCAAGAGTACTGTAGGATTATGCTTGCTAGGTGTATTATAAAAGATGAGTTGCCTTTTATTATAGTAGAGCGTGATGGTTTTAAAGAGTTTATGCATGCTTTACAACCTCGGTTTAAATTTATTTCTCGTTTTACTATTGCTAGAGATTGCATGAAAGTGTATGTTAGTGAGAAGACTGGCTTGCGAGAATGTTTAAAATCCTTAAATACAAGAATAGCTTTGACGACAGATATTTGGACTTCTGTACAAACTCTAAGTTATTTGTGTCTCACATCTCATTTTATTAATAATGATTGGAAGTTGCACAAAAGAATTTTGAGTTTTGTTGAAATACCTAGTCATAAAGGGAAAGATATAGGGAAAATGGTAGAAGCATGTATTCAATAATGGGTATTGATGACAAAGTGTCTACGGTTACAGTAGACAATGCTAGTTCTAATGATGTCGCAATTATGTATTTGAAGAGTAGACTTCCAAACTTAGTTATGGGGGGAAACGTTATCCATATGAGATGTGCTGCTCATATTTTGAACTTGATTGTTAAGGATGGCCTTGTTGAAATTAAAAAATCTATTAGTCGAATTTGTAGTGCAGTTAGATATGTGCGGAGTTCTCTGGCTAGAGCCCATCAATTTAAAGTGTGTGTTGAGAGAGAAAGAATATCTAGTAGTTGTAAAGTTTGTCTTGATGTTTCAACTAGGTGGAACTCCACTTACTTAATGCTAGAGGCGGCTCTTGTATTTCAAAAAGCATTTGATAGGATGGATGATGAAGATGTTGCCTATAGGACGGAACTTGAGAGTGATGATGGTGTTCCCACTTGGGAAGATTGGCAAAGTGCCAAGGTTTTAGCAAGATTTTTAAAACAATTCTATATTGTCACTAAAAAATTATCAGGATCTTTGTATGTCACATCTAATGTTTATGTTCATGATATTGTTGCCATCCTTACTTGCATGAATGAATGGGCAAATGAATCGGATCCTTATGTTAAAAGTATGTGTCGTAAAATGAAAGAAAAGTTTGATAAGTACTATGGAAATGTTGATAAGACAAACTTTATGGTTTTAATAGCTGTTGTGTTGGATCCTAGATATAAGATGTATGTGGCTAAGTTTTTTTATAAGAGACTTTTTGGTAATGATAATACAAAAGTTACGGAAAAATGTGAAAACTTGAAGAGTGTTTTGCAACGTTTATTTGAGTTTTATAATAAAGGTAGTAACAACAGAAGTTATGAAGCAAGTACAAGTCGTTTATCTCAAACCTCAACTATGATGGAAGACATATATATTCAAGATGAATTGATGAGGTTATAAGAGATAAACAAGATGTGGAGCCTAAATCTGAGTTAGAAAAATACTTTGAAGAAGCTTGTGAATATGGTGGGAAAGATCTTGATATCTTAGGTTGGTGGAAGAGTAATAGATTCAAGTACAAGATTCTTTCTCAAATAGCAAGAGATGTGTTGGCGATTCTCGTTTCCACTGTGGCTTCGGAGTCGGCTTTCAGTACATCTGGTCGTGTTCTTGATCCATTTCACAGTTGTTTAACTCCAAAAGTTGTTCAATCATTGATATGTACTCAAGATTGGTTAAGGAGTGCGCCAACACCAATAAATATTGAGGAACTAATGGAAGATGCAGAAAAATATGATGCAGGTAAGGCATTATGTTTTATGTTTATGTACTTTTAATTATATTCATACACGAACTAAGCTAGTATTTAATATTTATAACAGAAGTGAGTGGGCTGACGATTGTAGATGATAATGATATTGTTGATAGTGAATTCAATGCTGATACGGATGATGAAATTCCATGAGTGAGTCATTTCTTTACTGCTGTAATTTCTCATTTCTGTATTTTGATGTTTATAATTTCTCATTTATTATTTCTGTTTCTGTTGTTTATGTACTGTCTGCAGTTTCATCTCATGGACATGGAAGATGTTTTTGGCTTTTTGTTGTTGTTTTCTGTTGCTGTTCTGCTGGACTATTGTTCTATGTTATGCTGTTCATATAGCCTACTGTTCTGATGTTCTCAACTTCTCATGGCCTACTGTTCTGCTGTTGTTTTGCAATCTGTTAATCAGTTTATGATTTTTATGCTTTATCCATGTATCTAGATAAAAAAATATTGATATCCATGTATCTCAAACATTCTGTTTATGCTTTATGCCTTTATCCATGTACTTTTAAATACATTCTGTTTTTGAAGTAATGAAGTTGCAGACTTGCAGTTACATGATTTATTGATTTTTAATTTTTTATGCATTCTGTTTTCTACTTTTCTTGTCTATTGGCAGTTTCAATTGTGATTATTATGGCAAAAATATATCGAGGGAACATTATGTTTATACTTTATCCGTGTTCTTTTAATATCTTTTTTTTTTTTGCAGTTTCAATTTTTAAAGTTTGACAAAGTTATATAAATAGGGTAATTCGGAACCGGACCGGAACCGAATTGGAACCGAATAATAGGGTACCCTATTTAATTGGGTAGGTTCCGGTTCCACTTAGTTAGGAACCGATTTTTTCCGGGTAGGTTCCGGTTCCATGCGGAACCGGAACCGAAACCGGTTTTGCTCACCCCTACATAATTTTATGGAAATTGGTGCTTTTGTTTTCCTTTATTCTATATTATTAATAAAATTATACTTCTAATCCACTATATGCATATTATTTGAATATGTTTTCTGACTTCACTTTTGGTTGCGTATTTCTAAAATAGGTTCTAGAACCTTAGTAGACTCGGATATTGTTAGATTAGTCAAAACCATCGGGAACCGTTGCTCCGATTTTCTTGAAAATCAAGATGGTTAGTGACTTAGTTTCTAAGTCACAATGAGTAATCTAAATAGATATTTGTTTCTTGGCTTTAGTGACTTTTAGAAGTCACGTGTTTGACACAGTTTGTTAATCAATTATTTACAATTGTTGTGAATAATTGAAAGCAAATTATAGAGCTTAAGAAAGGAGATGTGTATAGTTGTGTGTTGAGAATATCGATTCTCACAATACGACAACTATAGATATTGGATAACGGATCTCCCATCTAGTTATTTAAAATAATGTTTAATGATTGTTTTTTAATATTTGATATCAAAACTTGTGACTATTGGATAGTCACTTGTTCTATATAAATAGTTGTTACATATTTTAATACAGCTAGTAGTGTCATTGATAAAGAGATAAACATTAAGAAAAATATTCGGTTAACTAAATAACTTAGAACAGTGTTTTATGACATTTTATCTCATAAGCATTAGATGCTTATTCCGTATGGTAAAGGATGGTCTGATACAAGATCACACCATATATCCTTATCCATTTAATGAATATTGTATTCAAGATGTGATTAAATCTCATTTAACCAATGATCGTCATTGGATTACAGATTTATTAAACTAATACTTTGGAAGTATGTAGTTTAATGAATTATAAATTGCCATGGATAGTTTTCTTTACTTTGTAACTTAGTTAATGAATTGTCCTGACTTGATTACATGTTTCTAAAAGAATATATATATTGAACGTCTTGAATGGTTCGAGAACTTTCAATATGTTTCTGATGAAACGCGGATAGAATGTTTTGAATGGTTCAAAGATATTCTATTTTAAAGTGTTGAAAACTATATTTTAAAATTCATCGTGAGTCTTTGAATTGTTCAAAGATGTTTGATATGATCAAACATGTGAATTTATGGTAATTATTTCTAAAGTTATTTAATGAATGTGATTCTTACTCAATATTATTCTTCTACGATTCCATCATGATGGAATTGATCAGTGGGAGAAATCGAATCTTATATGATTTGATTCATTTGATATTCAGTGTTACCGAATTAGTTTTCAATACTCTTGGGGTTATGCTCCAGTTACACTAATTCATTCTTTTAATTAATGTTCCATTAGTTTCTACAATTACGTATATGATATGTATAGGTAGAAAATTCGAATCTTGAAAAGTTTGAGATTTGAATCTTTCTTTTGTATAATGGTTATATAATTTAAAGTACTTGGGCCTCAGAGGTACAAGTAAAGTTTATTATTTATTCTATTTTATAGAATATTGTATTATATTTGATAGAATATCGTTTCTACGATCCCGTGTAATAAAATTGTTTTATTATTTGGTGTGTAACATCGGATGTTGACAATTGTATAAAAGATTTGACTTATTGAAGTCAAATGTGATAGTGATAAACTATAAATGGAACTACATAATTAATAAGATGAAAAGACCCTTAGACAACTTCCGTATAAGTTCAATAGCTTGTTAGAATCATTTGTAAAGTATTTGATACTTAATGATTCTGTTGTTTTCTTATTGAAGAAAATTATCCTATAACTTATAGTGGGAGTGATATTTGATATCGATTTCGGAAGTTAACATTGAACCATAGATTTAAAATTGTTCGTATCTTACTACGATCAAGTTTTGAACTTGATTAAGCTTTCGTTATGAATCGTTCATCAAATGTGCAAATTATTTGCGCTGCAAAAGTAAAGTGAGCTTGATAAAGGTTTGACCTTTATAGTATGACAGTGAGAAAAGTTATACTCAGTGATCTATTGTAGATTTTGAGAAAACTTGTCTCAAGTCGCACTAATTGAACAATTATAGATTTGTTGGTTAATATTGATATTAAACAATGTATTTTGGCTAAAGAATGCAAAGTGGTATTCCTGAATGTCTTCTTCGAATGAGAAATCTGTTGTGGTTTCTTTTTTTGAAGATTTTATTCTAGAATGACCTTAGAGTTTGTATTCTGCTAAGATCACATTTTGATATATTAGCTTATAGAACCTATTGTAGACTCAGATAACCTTTCCGAAAATCTGTGTTCTCTAATTTTGATACAATCAGATTGTCTGATTTTATCAAAGCATAGAGAATACATATATGATAGTAGGGGTAGTGGGAGCGTATAAATTTCTTTCTAGTGTTGTATATCCTAACGACATTATCATTATTAATGTAATAATGAGATGTTTGTGAGGTAAAAGGTTTACCTAAGTCTTCTTTTCTTCATGAAAGCAGTGGGAGTAGTATCTATTATATTTGATATAAAGTTTTATATATGATATAAAACAAGAGACTTGTGAGATACTCCCATTAGTCGTGCATTAGATATGATCTAATAAAGGACACATTAAAACTGTCTGTATGACAATTAGTATAACTGTTTGACAGTTAATGTGTCTCTTGTATATAGTATTTATCTTTCGTAAAGGATGATTCCTTATTCGAAAGAGAAATTGATTAGAATGTCTAGTTAATTTGATGCATCATATGATGATAGTGCAAAAAATATCGTATTATGTGAGATTAAAGATATCAATTTAATTGTCATTGTTACGAGTTATTTTGATATACTACAGACCATATGATGTGTCTTGAAACATGTTCTTTGTTATCTTTGAGATATTAAGAACAAGTTTCTAATTCATGGAGAATATAGTCAGCAACTATTAGGGTTCGATTAGTTTTGATACTAATTATCACGTTAGATGATCTACGTCATATAAAGTCAGAAGAGATGCAGTGGGAGTGTCACAGATGATTCTATTATATTAGTGGAATTAGTTATAACTTATGAAGTATTGACTTACGAAGTTTCATAGTGACCTTATAAATTAGAAGTTTTGATATTAGTATTATGTTTGTTGTTGTCTACGTAGTATTTGGATTTGATCTCCAAATACATATATAACTTTATAGCTATAGCACAATATTGATATCGCATCCGATTCATATTGATGTAGAACTTGGGTTCTGCAAAATATGAATGATGTTGGCTAAGGAAAATAATTGGGTTTGTTGGACAGACTCAATTTATAATAACGGGCTTACTTATTGTTGCCTACCTCTTGAGTGCTAGGTGAGCTCTTGAGGGCCATGAGTATGTGATACACATTGATATGTTTATATGATACCGTGGATTGGCACCAGAGCAAGTGGGAGAAATTTTTAGGGTTGGTGCTCAGAGTGCCAATCCGGATCATATTTATGTTCGATTCATGAATACGATCAATGCATTTTTTCCATAATATTACTTATTTAATGGTAGCACCTCTTGTCTTTTATACACATATTCGATCTAATTGTGATTAGATATCTAATTATGATTAGATTGAAACTAAATATGATTTAGTAATACGTGTATATTAGACAAAGACCCTAGGATTTACAATGTAGTACGCAGTTACAACGTAGTTTGTACTTGACATTGGGGAGCATCACTATAAGTTGTATATCCTTAAATAAAGTTTCCGGTCAAGATTTACTAACACAGGTCGGTTAGTAAAATCCGTTGAGACCAGTACATGTCGTATATCGTGACTTGGTCTGATGGTTTATCCCAATGAACCATGAGTCTCGGGAGACTCGTATAGACATGTAGGTGTTTATTTGATAAACAATGAACAACTCACTGAAGATTTCCTAATAGATGGTACACCAACGTCAATAGGAATCTTCTCGAGTTGAGCAAGCATAGTGGTCCTTTGACTTGAGATACCACAGTGGATATATGAGTTATCCTCCACACTTTGATGGCAGTCATGTCACCGATCTATTTAGATCAGACCTCCGCATGTTCGATGGGTGTGGACTGATGCTCATGATATCCAGTGCGTATCAAGATAGAATCCTTCAGTCCTGTGTATAGGGCATAGGTATCCTACACGTGTTTACGATCTAGTAAATCCATGACCGTGGTATAACTTTGGATGCAAGTTTCGAGTATTATTTAGAGATCGTAAATTTGAAAGTCGACTAAATTATACCATAAGGATTTGATGTTTTTATCTATATCTCAGGTATAATATGGATAGCCTGTGACTGAGGGATTATACGTATGCAATGACCTCGACTTGCATAGTTTAGCAATATTATTTGTGGTCGTCATAATTCATGAGTGGGTGAATTATGGACACGAAATTGGATTTCGTGACGGATAAACCTAAATTGAGAGAGTCCCACAATATGAAGTGTACTCATTGAGCACTTGGGCAACGCGTTATGAATAATACAAATTATTCATAATGCTTCACCGAATTAAATGAGTTAATTCGGATCGGTTAAACGGTTAAACGAAAACACATGCATATGGACATTTTTGGTCAATCGTAATTATTGTGTATTTGTATTTGATACATAATTTGATTAGATACACATTAATTAATTATCAAATGAGATTTTGACACATGCCATTAATATATGTATTTGTTATTTAATGTAAATAAAAATACATATATATATATATAATAATTATAATAATTAATTATATAGATATTTAAATGTTAAATATTTGAATAATTAAATCATATACTTTTTCATAATTGTTATGCAATTTTTTTGATTTTATTGGTTACATATGGCATGATTTAATTAAACTTTAGGTGTACAAATTTGATTTGTTAACATAAAGTTTGTTTTAATTTAATGAAATTAAATTATAAAATTGACAAAAATACCCTCCTAAAGTCGGTTAGACTTCTTTTTAAATTGGAAATTTTTTTTTCTTAATAATTACTCCTCCATGGCCGAAACTTCAAAAGAGAAAAGGGATCTCAAATTTGTTTGATGAAACAAAAGAAGAAAGTGAAGAAAATCAAGAAAAGCTTAAGGAAACAGGGAGAATTAAAGGTAATTCTTTATATCCCTATGCTTGGAAAGCATGTTTCTTGTTCTTGATTTACTAGAATGGTTCTAGGGTTTTCTTACTTCTTAGAATTTGGGGCTTTTGGTTTTGGAGGATAGATTTGGAGGCTTATTGCATGTGTGAACTTGATTTGAATGGTATTATTACAATATTTATTCAATTTGATCATTTGATGATATGTTACCATTCTAGAGTTTTATGACCACTCTTGTAATGCCTAGAATTGTTCTTGGGTGCTTCATTGGTGGTGACTTGGATTGGTGTTGTGATTAATTTGATTAATGTTGAAAAAGTTGGATTAAAGCATAAAAAATTTATTATTTTTGTTACAAAATCAGATCTGGAAATTCTGGGTTTATTGTGATGAAAATGATGTCATATAAATATATTGGATGTGTTTTGGGTGTTGGAACAATTGCCAGAAATTGTTTCGGAGTTGAAATAAGTGAAAACGGGGAAAAACGACGTTATCTGGTGACTTTTGAGACAACCGTGTGACGGCTGCCCAAACAGTGAATTGGTCACTGTTCGGGCAGCCCATGAACTGCCTTAATACTGTTGGGGCTTACCTGGGCAGCCCTCATGTATATTGGGTGGTCGGTTCGGTCAAAAACGCATTTTATGCTATTTTACGGAAAAATGTTTTCGTAAATATTTCGCGTCGTTTCTGTGGGATACAGAAACTGGGCGACGCATGCTGTTCCGGGCTCGTGGCCCGGTTGGGAGTATGGAATAGCCCGCGGGGGACTAGACCGGAGAATAATGGAGTCGCCACCCGGTGTGAACCAGGACAAAGATTTAAGGCCGCACTCACCCATCGCATGGGAAGACCTCAAACCGTTGCGTTCGGAATGGTCCCTAACTTATGCCACTTGTAATGAAATGATTTGTACAATAATTTAACCAAGCCTAAGCAACATTTATTTCCAAGGATAATTTACTCCTAAGTTCGCATGCATAAGTACAAGGCTCACATCTAAGTTTGCATATAACCTATGTCCGAATTTGCATATAACATATTTGCATATAATTTATGTCTGAATTTACATACAACCTATTTGCATATAATCTATGTCCCAATTTGCATGCATAAAGATGAATTGAAATACGGCAAGCATACAATGTCATAAGCACATTACATTTGATCATAGGCATGCCAGTAGATAATAATTATACAATCACACATGAAAGCAAATCGGAATAACGGCAAGCATATAACTTCATGAACATCTTGAATGGATGAATGTGGAAGCATAAGTAGATAACTATCATGTAAACATGCATCATGGAAACGAACATGAGATCTTGTGGACACAATAAATGACTAACTGCGAGAACATGAACAATCAAAAAAGGTAAATGAAAAAATGAGTAACCATGCATGAGATGTGATGGAAGAGGGCCTGTTTACCGTGGGCGTTCGTGCGGCGTTCGTATCCGCGTTCGAACGATAAACAGAAGGTTCGCGTTCGAGTAGCGTTCGTAAACGCGTTTGAACGAACTGAGACAGAAAACATGCGTTCTGAAACGCGTTCAAACGGGGTTACAGTAGTGACCTCCAAAATGCAGTAAACAACATGACACATACGTGAACGGATGAAAGATGACACCTAATAAATAATAACGGGCTAAAAGGCGCGGCAAAGCATCGTGGTAAAGGATTTTAACCCCTCGACATAGAGGACCTTTAATCCAACTTACTAAGCCCATGCACTAATAACATAATGCATATAAAAAATAAAGACAACAATATCAGACTTTGTATACCCGATTGAACACATCTGACATTCAACCAAATATACGTCATCCGGTGCGGCGAAGCATCGTGGTAAAGGATTTTAACCCCTCGAAATGGAGGACCTTTAATCCGACTTACTAAGCCCATGCGCTAATAACATAATGCATATAAAAATAAAGACAACAATATCGGACTTCATATACCCGATTGAACACATCTTACATTGAACCGAATATACGTCATCCGGCGCGTCGAAGCATCGTGGTAAAGTATTTTAACCCCTCGAAATGGAGGACCTTTAATCCGACTTACTAAGACCATGCGCTAATAACATAATGCATATTAAAATAAAGACAACAATATCGGACTTCATATTCCCTATTGAACACATCTTACATTCAACCGAATATATGTCATCCGGCGCGGTGAAACATCGTGGTAAAGGATTTTAACCTCTCGAAATGGAGGACCTTTAATCCGACTTACTAAGCCTATGCGCATCACATTATTACATAAACAAATAACATGCAGAAATTAAATAACGATAATAAATAAATCAAGATAACATGAAATAAAATATGTGCCGTATACTCAAGTGGTTCGTGGAGTTGTATCCCGAGTACATATCATACTACCGTCTATTCGGAATCGGCTATGAAATTTATGTCCGGGTTTCCATCTTATATACCACAAGGGGCGACACATTTTTCGTTTATTTCAAGGGCCACAACATACATCATTTCACAATACATGCATTTTCTATCTATTCAAGGGCCACAACATGCATCACTCCACAATAATCATGTAAATAAGATTCAATAAACAGTAAAAATACGAGTAAAAATGGATGTGAAAAGTGCCCTCAGGTCTAAACTTTTTCTTCGACTCTCGGATTCGCGTTTCACGGTGATCAGAAAGGTTAAAGCTCCGCAACTTTTCCGGTTCACTGGTTTGCGTCTTTCCTCGCTGATTCGCTGCTCAAGCTACTGTTTTGACTCCGTTTCACCGCTGTTTTGCTGCTGTTTGTTGGCATTTTTGGCTGCTGTTTAGGGCTGCTGTTTGTTTAGGGGGTGTTCCAAGGGCATTTTTTCGGTCAAACAGTGAATGTTTTAGGTAGTGATTTTCGGTTATACAGTGGGTGTTTTAGGGGCTGTGATTTTCGGTTATGGAGGGAAGATGAGGAGAGAAAATTCTTTGTTGCTTCTTGAGTGTATTAGCCGTGAATGCAGAGGCTTTTTCTTTTCTGTATATGCGTGAGAATCATGAGCATTCAAGGGTTGGAATAGCTTTGTTTTTATAGGCAAAGGGGATCGGTAAATCTTTGCTTGACAAGGAAGGGATTTGTGCATTAAATGAGGATTTGATTTAGTGTTAAACAAGGAAAACCAAAGATTGATTGTAGACAAGATTATGCTTAATTAGGAAGTTCATATATTTAATTTGTTTTGTTTAGGCATGATATTTGTTTAGTTAGGAATATAATATACTTGATTGATTTTAATTAGACATGATTTTATTTTAAATTGGTATATGATTTTTAGATTTTATTTAATTTTATCATGTGTTAAATATGTATTTAATTATTTTGGATGTGTTTTATGGGCTTTGGTGAGTTAATTGGGCTTGGGTGTGAGGCTAGCAGCAAAACTAGAAATACCGACACCGTTCGAACGCAGATTCGAACGCTACACGAACGCCCGCAATCTGTTTGACGTTCGAATGTGGTCACGAACGAAAATAGTGAACTTGTGAAATGAATCTGATGACATACTTATTCTGAATTTCCCCTTCCGACGTCCATTTCCCGCGACTTCCGCGACTTAAAAGGTAGTGCCTCTAAATGAGACTCATCATAGGGACTTATATGCAAAAATACAGTGCCTACAAATTCTTTGTTATTTATGTCATTATTTGATATCGAATACATATGTTTAGGTGAAATATGAATGAATTATTCATATTGGATATTGAATAATTTATTCAGTAATTTATAATGTTTTAAAATTATGATTTCACCCGAACTGCGAGCTTCCGCTGCGCCCGCGCCAAAACCCCAACAATAGGTATATGAACTATTCTGGTATGTTGTCCTTGATTTGAGATTTTTGTATGATTATCTTTATCAGCCACATCAAATTCCAAGAACTTAGTTGTTTGTGATTCTACAATCATATAACCCCATTCTCTACAAACGAATCTGTAGCCTTTAGAATTATTAGGGTATCTTATAAAATAGCAATGAGTATATCTGGATTGCAACTTACCTTCAGTGGGGTTATAAAGACGTATTTCTGAAGGACATCCCTAAATATGGAGGTGACTCATGCTAGGTTTCCTACCAGTTCATATTTCAAATGGAGTTCTAGAAACATACTTACTTGGAACTCTATTGAGGATGTATATGGCCGTTTTAATTGCCTCACCCCCCAAAGGAAGTCTGGTAGATCAGTTCTAGACATCATACTCATTACCATCTCTTAAAGGGTGCAATTCCGCCTCTCGGCCACACCATTCTGTTCAGGACTACCTGGCATAGTAAATTGACTTACTATTCCACAATCTTTTAAGTATCTTACAAACGGTCCCTTTATTTGTCCACTGACCCCATGTTTATGTTAGACAATTATGACCCATAGCGTCATTATTTGTAAAAGACATTGTGGTTTTTGTACAAATTAATTATGTAGCAATGAAATTATATTTTATCATTTTGTAATTTGATTACTTGAATATATAAATGATAAAAGTCCTTATGATTAGTTCCGGATTATAAGATATGAGACAGTATCAATCCATAAAGTTTAATCATTAAATATCCCTAGTCGTAGTATTATCGAGACTGGACATCGATAATGCAGAATAAACTAGTATTGCACTTGTGCGTGTTATGAAAGCGTAACGGCATAGTTCTCATATATTTAAGTATTGGATACTTATGCAAGTGTGATAGGAGGTTGTGTTTACCGATGGTACGGAAATAGCTTCGCTCTGGATAGACCCCGCGGAATCCCATTGGTAGTATGAATATGTGTCTATGGGAATCCGCATCAGGGTAGGTGTATTTGGTCTTAACCTGAGATTTGCATCCCTGGTACTTGCGACAATCAATACGCTTTGGTTTTGGTCGTCCAGGATTTTAACAGGTTCTGTGTACGCCTCTTCTGGGTTTATTGAGAATCGTAGTGTATTGGGTGTGATGTCAAGATGGAAGTATCACTTCAGTCATATGGAGATGACGATCACACAGGGATACAAAATTAGTACTCTAAATGGTTGCAACCATCAGGATAATATTAGAAGGTCATGATTATCCGATTTAAAGAGACTAGTTGCTTGTAATCCGATATATGCTTCGTTCGGGGCAGACATTATTCCAGCCCAGGCCTTGCATGTGACATCTGATACTGGATCTCTATACGCAATACTACGTATACTACGCCTGATATATATATTATATATTCCATTAAGAATATTTCTGGAGAATTGGGTAGGAACGGTGCTTTGCTAGAAGCAAACCATGTCTCGTAAATCGATAAAAACATAGTACGGGGTACTTACGTGTTCGGATAGTCCGACGACCGGATTTACTGCCAACATATCCAGGGATATCTTGGGTCGCTTCCCGAAGATTAACCAATGACATATGATTCAAGCATAATTAATCTAGGATTAATTACGGAAGAGAGAGAATTATTAATTTGGAATTAATCGATAAAATAATATATTCGATATATTATACGAAATTAGATTTTGAAGCGGAATTAAAAATAGATTTTAATTCGGGCAAACGGATTAATTTAGAATTAATTCGCTAGCGACGTGAATAGTAATTTTGCTTGGCATAAATCCTTTACCGGCGAGGCGAAGCATCATGGTAAAGTATTTTAACCCCTCAAAATGGAGGACCTTTAATCCGACTTACTAAGCCCATGCGCTAATAACATAATACATATAAAAATAAAGACAACAATATGGACTTCATATACCCGATTGAACACATCTTACATTCAACCGAATATTCGTCATCCGGCGCGGCGAAGCATCGTGGTAAAGGATTTTAACCTCTCGAAATGAAGGACCTTTAATCCGACTTACTAAGCCCATGCGCATCACATTATTACATAAACAAATAACATGCAGAAATTAAATAACGATAATAAATAAATTAAGATAACATGAAATAAAATATGTGCTGTATACTCAAGTGGTACGTGGAGTTGTATCCCGAGTACAGATCATACTACCGTCCATTCGGAATCGGCTATGAAATTTATGTCCGGGTTTCCATCCTATATACCACAAGAGGCGACACATTTTTCGTGTATTTCAAGGGCCACAACATACACCATTTCACAATACATGCATTTTCTATCTATTCAAGGGCCACAACATGCATCACTCCACAATAATCATGTAAATAAGATTTAATATACAGTAAAAATATGAATAAAAATGGATGTGAAAAGTGCCCTCAGGTCTAACCTTTTTCGTCGACTCTCGGATTCGCGTTTCACGGTGATTAGAAAGGTTAAAGCTCCGTAACTTTTCCGGTTCACTGGTTTGTGTCTTTCGTCGCTGATTCGCTGCTCAAGCTACTGTTTTGACTCCGTTTCACCGCTGTTTTACTGCTGTTTGTTGGCGTTTTTAGCTGCTGTTTAGGGCTGCTATTTGTTTAGGGGGTGTTCCAATGGTAGTTTTTCGGTCAAGCAGTGAATGTTTTAGGTAGTGATTTTGGTTATACAGTGGGTATTTTAGGGGCTGTGATTTTCGGTTATGGAGGGAAGAGGAGGAGAGAAAATTCTTTGTTGCTTCTTGAGTGTATTAGGCGCGAATGGAGAGGCTTTTTCTTTTCTGTGTATGCGTGAGAGTCAGGAGCATTCAAGGGTTGGAATAGCTTTGTTTTTATAGGCAAAGGGGATGGGTGAATCATTGCTTGACAAGGAAGAGATTTGTGCATTAAAGGAGGATTTGATTTAGTGTTAAACAAGGAAAACCAAAGATTGATTGGAGACAAGATTATGCTTAATTAGGAAGTTCATATATTTAATTTGTTTTGTTTATGCATGATATTTGTTTAGTTAGGAATATAATATACTTGATTGATTTTAATTAGGCATGATTTTATTTTAAATTGGTATATGATTTTTAGATTTTATTTAATTTTGTCATGTGTTAAATATGTATTTAATTAATTTGGATGTGTTTTATGAGCTTTGGTGAGTTAATTGGGCTTGGCTGTGAGGCTAGCAGCAAAACCAGAAATACCGACAACGTTCGAACGCCGATTCGAACTCTACATGAACGCCCATAATCTGCTTGACGTTCGAACGTGGTCACGAACGCAGCACGAACGAAAACAGTGAACTTGTGAAATGAATCTGATGACATACTTATTATGAATTTCCCCTTCCAACGTCTGTTTCCCGTGACTTCCGCGACTTAAAAGGTAGTGCCTCTAAATGAGACTCATCGTAGGGACTTATTTGCAAAAATACAGTGCCTACAGTCGCCCCCACTTTGATGGGACTTGTGTAATGTGTAATAGTGACAATCCTATCAAAGTTATGCAATGTATTTTCACTTGCCTGGCTCGCCAGCTGCCACTTGACTTGCCTGCTGTCTCGAACTGAGTTGATGATGCAGTGGACCTCGATCCTGGGACGCATCCCAATAGCTGCAACTGACAACGAGGGCCTCGACCCTGGGACGCATCCCAATAGCTGCAACTGACAACAGGGGCCTCGACTCTAGGACGCATCCCAATACCGCTGACAAAATGTAGGCCTCGACCCTGGGACGCATCCTGAAAATGATGATGCAGTGGACCTCGATCTTAGGACGCATCCCAATAGCTACAACCGACAACGGGGGCCTCGACCCTGGGACGCATCCCTAAAATGATGATGCAGTGGACCTAGATCCTGGGACGCATCCTAATAGCTGCAACTGGTATGTGTGTTGACGTGGGCTTCAACCCCGGGACGCATCCCCAAAACTGCTGCTAGTATTGATGTGGGCCTCGCCCCATGGGATGCATCCCCAAAATTGATGCTGGTATGTTGATGCTTCTGATCGGCTTGCCTTTGCCGCCTTCTCTTTTATTCTCCAAAAACCTGTGAATACAAAACAAACACAAAACGAATGCCAAAATTTGTTACGTGTATGCATGCATGCATGAGTTTCCTTATCCCATCGGGTTAGGTCTTCTGTCAATCTTCCTGGTGACTGCTTAGTCTTCTCAGGTAAAATATTGCTTCAATTTATCCACGTTGATCGACTCGGTGAACTCATTCTCTTCCAAGTCTGACAGTCTCACTGCCCCATTTCCCATTACTTTCTACACTATGTAAGGTCCTTCCCAGTTAGGCCTGAACTTTCCT
The DNA here is from genome assembly GCA_019454045.1 of Zanthoxylum bungeanum. Taxonomy (NCBI): domain Eukaryota; kingdom Viridiplantae; phylum Streptophyta; class Magnoliopsida; order Sapindales; family Rutaceae; genus Zanthoxylum; species Zanthoxylum bungeanum. Next base: position 123,460 of record SKCR01018431.1, on the reverse strand, counting down.
TTCGGATCTGTCATCGACGACCTTGACTGCTTAAGTACCAAATCACCCTTTCTGATCTTGGTGGGACGTACCTTCTTGTTGAACGCTCGGGCTAGTCTCTTCAGATATAACTGCATGTGATGTAAAGACCTCATTCTCTTTTCATCCAGTAGTGCTAACTGATCAAACCTCTGTGCGGCCCATTCTTGTTCGGGTAACTCTGTTTCTGCTAATACCCTCATTGATTGTATCTCAACTTCCACTGATGTTGCTGTTCTCACAGACATTTTGTACCCCCACAAGGCGTACGGCAATTTATCGGCCCAGTCTCTGTAGTTATCTGTCATCTTGGCTAACATTCTCTTTATTGTCTTGTTGGCTGCCTCGACTGCCCCATTTGCCTGCGATCTTTAAGGCGATGACTTGTGATGGCCTATCCCGTACTTCTGCAGCATTGCCTTTGTTTCCCCTTGGAACTAAACTCCGTTGTCTGTGACCACATGATGCGGCATACCATACCGACATATGAGATTTCGAGCTATGAACTTTCCCATCTGCTTTGCTGTGACATTACGGAATGATCCATCTTCGACCCACTTTGAGAAGTAGTCTACTGCCACTACTATGAAGCGATGTCCATTCGATGCATTTGGTCGAATCTCTCCAATCATATCAATTACCCATGCTGAGAAAGGCCACGGCTCTGCCAACCCGTGCAATTCTGTGTGCGGCAGATGATTCAAATTACCGTGTGCTTAACAATCATGACAGTGCTTTACCATCTTCGCGCAGTCTATCTCCATGGTTGACCAGTAAAAACCTTGTCTCACTATCTTGCGGGAAAGATTCAACCCGTTCATGTGCGGACCACATACTCCGGCGTGTACTTCTTCCATTACCTGCTGAGCCTCTTCCTTTCTCAAACATTTCAACTGAACACCGCTTGCTTGCCTTTTGTACAGTTCCCCTTTCAAAATCACATACTGGGAAGCTAACTTCTGAATGGCTAACCTGTCTTTTCTACCTGCTCCCTCCGGGAGTTCCCCGTGTTCCAGATACCTTTGAATGTCATGATACCAAGGTTTACCATCGTCGATCTCTACTTCTGAAACTCTTTCTGTCTCATAGATCGGTTTGCTTACTGTTGTCAGTATCAATGGTCTCATCACTAACTTCTCTGGATTTTCCCAAGTCGCTGCAAGTGTAGCTAATGCATCTGCCATCTGATTCTCTTCTCTCGACAAGTGCTGAAATTTACAATCAGGGATAGCATGTGCCAACTTTCTGAGGTGAAAAATGTAAGGTTTCAACCGTTCTTTTTTCAATTCCCATTCTCCCTGCATCTGTCGGATCACCAACATCGAATCTCCGTAGACCTCCACGCTCTCAGCCTTCAAAGCTATCAGTGCAGTCAAACCAAAAGCACATGCTTCATACTCGGCCATGTTGTTAGTTACTCTGAATGTCAACCTCTTGGCCAAAGGCAAAGTCTCTCCTTTGGGGGTCACTATCACGATCCTAATTCTGGCTCCCTTGTAATTCACTGCTCCGTCGAAATACATTTTCCACCTCTGAACTGTTATTGCTTGGATCTCTTCATCTGGAAATTCAAACTTACACTGATCCCCTTCAATAGGTTGTAATGCCAGAAACTCTACCATTGCTCGCCCTTTGATTACTTTGGACGTGAGGTACTCGATATCAAACTTTGTCAGCAATACCAACCATCTGCCCAGCTTCCCCACTAGCGAAGGCACCGAATGCAGATATTTCAAAGGATTTTCTTTTGCCATTACCTGGATCTTGTAGGACTGGAAGTAATGCCGTAATTTTCTGGAAGCCCATACTACTGCTAGACAGATCTTCTCTACCTCTTGATAGCGAGCCTCATACGAGAGCATTTTCTTACTGAGATAGTAGACTGCATGCTCTACCCCTGTCTCATCTGCCTGTACTATCATTGCCCCCAGTGCTTTTGATTCTATGGCCAAATACAATATCAAGGGTCTGCCCGGTCTCGGAGGCTTCAAAACAGGAGGCTTTACCAAATACTCTCTGATTTTATCGAAGGCTGCCTGACACTGCTCATTCCACTTCACTGGCTGGTCTTTTCTTAACAACTTGAAGATAGGCTCACACACTGATGTCACCTTGGCAATTAACCGACTGATGTACTGGATTTTCCCAAGGAATGCTCTGACTTCTTTTTCTATCTTCGGTGCAGGCATCTCAGTGATTGCTTTGATCTTCTTGGAGTCTACCTCTATTCCACCCATCCCCACTGTATGTCCCAGTAATTTTCCAGATGTCACTCCAAACACACACTTCTTAGGATTCAACCGCAGGTTGTACTTATCGACCCTCTGAAGGAACTTCTCTAATGCTTCTATATGCCCGATTCTTGTCTCTGATTTTACCATCATATCATCCACATACACTTCAATCTCTTTGTGCATCAAATCGTGGAATAGCGTAGTGGCCATCCGCTGATAAGTAGCTCCTGCATTCTTGAGCCCAAATGGCATTACCTTGTAATAATATGTGCCCCACTCGGTGACAAAGGCAGTCTTGTGCTTGTCTTCTTCAGCCATAAGAACCTGATTATACCCTGAAAACCCATCTGCAAATGAATACATGGCAGATAAAGTTGTATTATCAACTAGTACATCAATATGAGGTAGAGGAAAATCATCTTTCGGACAAACCTTGTTGAGATCTCTGTAATCCACACACATTCTGAATTTCCCGTCTTTCTTCGGCACTGGCACAATATTTGCTAACCATTCGGGATATTTTACCACTTTCGGGAACCCCACATCTATGTTTCTTGACTTCTTCTCTAAATTTCTCAGCCCATTCCAGTCTCATCCATCGGAGTTTCTATTTTACTGGCCTCGTATTCGGATAAGTCGGTATTGTATGCTGGACGATGCTTCTGTCTACCCCAGGCATGTCCTCGTAGGACCAGGCAAAGACTTTTGCATATCTGACCAATATTTCTTCTAATTTCTCACTCTCCTCGAAGGTAACCTCACTTGCAATCAGAATTTCCTTGGGGTTCTCAGGCGTGCCCAAGTTAAATACATTTGTTCTGGTTGAGCTGATATCAAATATACTCAAGTCATGCAAATTGAAAGGAATGGACTCAGGCAAGTAAGCAAAATGATTGTATTTATTACTAGCAAATGCATAAGTACACTCAAATAAATCAGGAAGATAAATGTCTTCATCATCCACAGACACCTCTTCCTCCGCAACCGGATTTTTCTCAGTTTCTTCATCCTCTTCGAGAGTCAGGCTCTCTAATTTCATCAACTCTTCTTCCCACTTATCTTCTTCTTTCACAATTTCTTCTGTCAGCGGATTTTCACCCAACATATCCTGGAAGATCTCAAATCCAGGCACCACAATCCCATTAACTTCTATAGGTTTGGGCTCACCTTGATACCCCGAAGCCTTCACAAAGCATTCCATTAATTTCAACCCTTTCTTTTTAGCCCTCGGCTTTTCTTCATCAGACTTGTACCCCAAACCCCTTCGAGTGGTCTGACCTCTAAAATTACGCAATATTGAACCTTTGCCCGACTCGAACTTCATCTTTTCCATGATCCTAGCCACCCTAGGATCCACCTACTCCTCAAAAGTCGCCGACACTTGGAATCTCGTGAAAGGTTGTATCTCCAAAGCAGCTACAGCATTGTCCACCTCAGCTCAAATGGTGACAATCTCTCCCTCATACGGGAACTTAATTATCTAGTACAGAGTAGAGGGCACGCCTCCAAGCTTATGAAACCAAGGCCTTCCCAACAACAAGGCAAAAGTAGATGGGATATCCAGCACTGTGAACTCAAATTCGTCCTCAATAGGACCAACCTTGACCGCTGCCATAAACGTACCCTCAACTCCTCGCTTACTATCACCATAAGCCTTGATAGTCATACTAGATGGATCCAGATCTGTTACCTTCATACCCAGCTTGGCCAGAATCTTCAACGGGCACACATTAATGGATGAGCCGTCATCCACCATCATACAAGAGGTCCTCTTACCCCTCACTTCAGCCCTGATAAACAAGGGTCTATTATGATTTCTCCCCTCAGCTGGGAGTTCTTCCTCAGAAAATGATATTGGCAGAGTTTCCTTTTGGACTGACCCAACAAACATTGCGGGGTTGGCGTCTTCTGGCACTACTGTCCTTCTTAAGGCCTCAACCATGGCCCGTCTGTGTTCCTGTGATGAACACATAAATTCCCAGATGCTAACATGTGCCCGGGTCTTTTTCAGCTGCCTCAGCACTGTATCTCCTTCAGTAATCTCTGCATTCTCAATCACTTTTTTGCGATCTGTTAATACTTCATTACCCTTTTTTGCCATATCATTATAGAAATGACTGATGCGCGTCATTCCCCTCACTTCTTTTTCATCAATACTGGAGAAGTCTTCCCAGAAATTCTGCCTCCGTTCTGTCTCATCTTCACTGTTACTATCCCAGATACCCAGGCAAAAGGCTTGATGGTCAAAGGACTTGAGGACAAGGCTTTCGGGTAGGCCAGAGTTTATCATATAGGTAGGTGGTGGGACAGAGTTGTAATTTGGTAGGGGATTTTGGTGTGTGTTGGGGCGTTCTGTTTCAGGGTCGGGTATCTTTTAGGACTCTATAAGGTCTTGGATTTCATGGCGGAGGCGGGCAAAATTATCAGTGTCGTGGCCTTTCTGTTGGAGGAAATGACAGTATTGGCTCAGATTGAGATATGGTGGTGGAGGGTTGGGAAGTGGTTTGGTCTCCAGGGGTTTTAGAAGTCCTTGTCTTTTTAATTTCTCCAGCACCTTAGCCAAGGGCCTCCCTAAGTTGGAGAATCTCCGATTCCGGATGGCAGTAATCTCCGCAGAAACAGGTTTGGTTCTTGATTTTCCCCCAATAGGCCTCCTACCTAGGCCATAAAACTTCATGTTCTCTGCCTCTTCTTCTTCAATATCCATGACAGTTTCTCTTAACTGTCAAAAATCAGCAATCATGGTGGTCATCCTCCTCAGCTTGCCATAAATCGAGGGCTTGGTGCCCTTGATGATCATTTTAATCTGTCCTTCTCAGAGGTCCGAGTCTGCATTTTCAGAAGCTGGCTTCTCCAGCGGTCTACATACTCCTTGAAGCTTTCCTCCGGCTTCTGCTTAGTGTTCTCCAAATCACGGAGTGACAAATCAATTTCCAAATCTGTAACATATTGCTTCAGAAAAGCATCAGCCAGTTCCCTTCAATCTTCCCTAATCTTCTTCTCAAGGCTGTGATACCAAACTATCGGCGCTCCTTCAAGTGACATCCCAAACATTTTCTGCACTTGCGCTTGGATAAACCCACTGAACTCATGACTGAAACATACTGACGGAGATGGACCCTCGGATCCCCATTCCCGTTGAACTTAGCCATATCTGGTATCTTGAACTGATCCGGCAACTGTTCTTCGAAGGTCATTGCCTCATAATCTAACAATTCTTCATGTTTACCCCTCATTTTGCGGGTAACTGTTTCAACATGATCCCGAAGCTTCTGAAATTATGCCTGAGACCCAATCACTCTGCGTGTTGCATACTCTTCCATGTCGTCATCAAAACTGGGGATATCATCCTCCAACCCATTCGAAGGCTCCTCGCGCCTCACATTCTCAGAACTTCCCCCAGCACGGGGTACAGCCATACCAGCCACAGCAGTAGTCAAGGCTTGCAACTGTTCAGTAATTTTGGCAAGACAGTTTTCCAACTGATCTATCTGGGATACCTCGTTATCGGATGTACTCATATATGTTACCGGTCTTTTAGTGAGTCTTCCCTCTTTCCTAACCCAACAGGAATCTATGATGTCTTTTATAGACATAGAGGGTGTTAACAGGATATATGTATGCATGAGATGAATGAGATGCATGCGATACAAGGAATATATCAACTCATTAAAATTTTCACACAAATCGGCCCAACATCATTATATAAGCTTTTGGGCTAACTGTCATAGGAGTGAACTCGTCCCAGTTTAAATGGCCCGACAAGTTCACATCTCGTGGCAAGAAGTCCAATTGTATCCAAATGATAACGCTCCTAAACACAAACATACAATGGCCCATTGGCGTTTTAGAAGCTTTTGGCCCAATCATCATAAGATACGTTCTTGTCCCAGTTTAAATGGTCCAACAAGCCCATATTTCATGACAAAAGGTCCGCATGGATCCAAACGACAATGTTCCCAAACACAAGCATATAATGGCCCATTGGTGTTTTAGAGGCTTTTTGGCCCAATCATCATAAGATATGTTCTTGTCCCAGTTTAAATGGCCCAACAAGCCCATATTTCATGACAAAAGGTCTGAATGGATCCAAACGACAATGTTCCCAAACACAAGCATACAGAAATAATTTCTACAGAGTGGCCCATCAATATTTCAGAAGCTTTTGGCCCAATTGTCATAGGATACGAACTCGTCCCAATTTAAATGGCCCAACAAGTTCCCATTTCTGACAGTAAGTCCAACTGCATCCAAATGAGGATGGTCCACAAGCACAAGGAAATAGTTACTATAAGCCATACAACTCCGGTCTACGTGTGGGTTTGTGGGAGTGTAGACAAGGACTCTCGCTGGCGAAGGATTTCCCACAACTAGGTCTCCAAACTCAAGGGTTCGAGCGACCAAGTGAGCGCACCTTTTTTATACCTTACAGTACGTGCCAATCAGTTATGGTGTGTGACTGACTGTCAAATGGATTCCCCGTTGTAGATTCCCCAGAGGGAGGGCGGAGCGAACTCTCTTAAAAACCCAAGCCTCTTAGGCTCTTATCGCCTTGGTGACAGGAATAAACAACGAGTCCTCCAAATTAGTCCATCACAATAGGCTACAAGTAAGTGATTATCTAGGTGCCTTCACAGATTTTCCTTATAGAAAGGTAGTGAATGAAGGAAGACACCAAACCATTACCCAGCCTTAAAAAAGTGCCTTTGATTAAACCCCTTTTAACCCACAGTAGACACGGTTAATTAAAGCACAAATCCAATCATTACAAGACATTATTTCGGGGCCGATTCTCTATCCCCAGTGGAGTCGCCAGATTGTGGGACACAAAAACTAGGTGACGCATGTTGTTCCGGGCTCGCGGGCCAGTTGGGAGTACGGAATGGCCCGCGGGGGACTAGACCGGAGAATAATGGAGTCGCCACCCAGTGTGAACCGGGACAAAGATTTAAGGCCACACTCACCCCTCGCAAGGGAAGACCTCAAACCATTGGGTTCGGAATGGTCCCTTACTTATGCCACTTGTAATGAAATGATTTGTGCAATAATTTAACCAAGCCTAAGAAACATTTATTTCCAAGGATAATTTACTCCTAAGTTCGCATGCATAAGTACAAGGCTCACATCTAAGTTTGCATATAACCTATGTCTGAATTTGCATATAACATATTTGCATATAATCTATGTCCGAATTTGCATACAACCTATTTGCATATAATCTATGTCCCAATTTGCATGCATAAAGATGAATTGAAATACGACAAGTATACAATGTCATAAGCACATTACATTTGATCATAGGCAAGCGAGTAGATAATAATTGTACAATCACGCATGAAAGCAAATCGGAATAACGGCAAGCATATAACTTCATGAACATGTTGAATGGATGAATGTGGAAGCATAAGTAGATAACTATATTGTAAACATGCATCATGGAAACGAACATGTGATCTTGTGGACACAATAAATGAATAACTGCGAGAACATGAACAATCAAAAAAGGTAAATGACAAAATGAGTAACCATGCATGAGATGTGATGGAAGAGGGCCTGTTTACCGTGGGCGTTCGTACGACATTCGTATCCGCATTCGGACGGTAAACAGAAGGTTCACATTCGAGTAGCGTTCATAAACGCGTTCGAACGAACTGAGACAGAAAATATGCGTTCGTGCGGCGTTCTGAAACGCGTTCGAACGAGGTTACATCAGTGACCTCCAAAATGCAGTAAACAACATGACACATACGTGAACGGATGAATAGATGACACCTAATAAATAATAACGGGCTAAAAGGCACGGCAAAGCATCGTGGTAAAGGATTTTAACTCCTCGACATAGAGGACCTTTAATCCAAGTTACTAAGCCCATGCGCTAATAACATAATGCATATAAAAAATAAAGACAACAATATCGGACTTTGTATACCCGATTGAACACATATTACATTCAACCGAATATACGTCATCCGGCGCGGCGAAGCATCGTGGTAAAGGATTTTAACCCCTCGAAATGGAGGACCTTTAATCCGACTTACTAAGCCCATGCGCTAATAACATAATACATATAAAAATAAAGACAACAATATCAGACTTCATATACTTGATTGAACACATCTTACATTCAACCGAATATACGTCATCTGGCGCGGCGAAACATAGTGGTTAAGGATTTTAACCCCTCGAAATGGAGGACCTTTAATCCGACTTACTAATCCCATGCGCATCACATTATTACATAAACAAATAACATGCAGAAATTAAATAACGATAATAAACAAATCAAGATAACATGAAATAAAATATGTGCCGTATTCTCAAGTGGTACGTGGAGTTGTATCCCGAGTACAGATCATACTACCGTCCATTCGGAATCGGCTATGAAATTTATGTCCGGGTTTCCATCTTATATACCACAAGAGGCGACACATTTTTCGTTTATTTCAAAGGCCACAACATACATCATTTCACAATACATGCATTTTCTATCTATTCAAGGGCCACAACATGCATCACTCCACAAGAATCATGTAAATAAGATTCAATAAACAGTAAAAATACGAATAAAAATGGATGTGAAAAGTGCCCTCAGGTCTAACCTTTTTCGTCGACTCTCGGATTCACATTTCACGGTGATCAGAAGGGTTAAAGCTCTGCAACTTTTCTGGTTCACTGGTTTGCGTCTTTCCTCGCTGATTCGCTGCTCAAGCTACTGTTTTGACTCCGTTTCACCGCTGTTTTGCTGCTATTTGTTGGCATTTTTGCTGCTGTTTAGGGCTTTTCTTTGTTTAGGGGGTGTTCCAAGGGCATTTTTTCGGTCAAACAGTGAATGTTTTAGGTAGTGATTTTCGATTATACAGTGGGTGTTTTAGGGGCTGTGATTTTCGGTTATGGAGGGAAGAGGAGGAGAGAAAATTCTTTGTTGCTTCTTGAGTGTATTAGGCGTGAATGGAGAGGCTTTTTCTTTCTGTATATGCGTGAGAGTCAGGAGCATTCAAGGGTTGGAATAGCTTTGTTTTATAGGCAAAGGGGATGGGTGAATCCTTGCTTGACAATGAAGGGATTTGTGCATTAAATGAGGATTTGATTTAGTGTTAAACAAGGGAAAACCAAAGATTGATTGGAGACAAGATTATGCTTAATTAGGAAGTTCATATATTTAATTTGTTTTGTTTAGGCATGATATTTGTTTAGTTAGGAATATAATATACTTGACTGATTTTAATTAGGCATGATTTTATTTTAAATTGGTATATAATTTTTAGATTTTATTTAATTTTGTCATGTGTTAAATATGTATTTAATTATTTTGGATGTGTTTTATGGGCTTTGGTGAGTTAATTGGGCTTGGGTGTGAGGCTAGCAGCAAAAATAGAAATACCGACACCGTTCGAACGCCGATTCGAACGCTACACGAACGCCCGCAATCTGTTTGACGTTCGAACGTGGTCACAAACGCAGCACGAACGAAAATAGTGAACTTGTGAAATGAATCTGAAAGGTGTGGATAGACCCCGCGAAATCCCATTGGTAGTATGAATATGTGTCTATGGGAATATTGGTTTATTCTAAGGTCCCAAGATCAAACAAGACATGAAATAATGCGTGAATACATCAACGGAGGTAGCGGAATACTCACATTGATCGGTTGAGTCGATTTGGAGACGATTCGAAGCCAAAAAACGCACTGCCTTTGTGCGCCCACTTGCAGCAGCCCATGCTCACTGTCTTGGCAGTTTCAGGTCTCAAAACGAAGCTCCAAACTCCGTCGGATGAGTCCCGCCGCATGGGTGAACCTCCCTACCACCTTCGCAAGACTCGTAGTGTGCTAGCACTTGCGGTTTTCACCATGAAAACCCAACCCTTGCTCCCCTAAAGTCACGCCCAAACAGTCAAAAACAGTCCACACTTTATGTGTTTTGCGCGTGAGGAGAAGAGAGAGTTTGAGAGAGATTTTCTAATAATTTTTGTTACCAAAAATCAATTTATATTTATGCCATAATATTTATTAAATTAATAATAACTTATGACACAAATCATGCAATGGCTTAGAGTGTCAAACACTCAATTTCCATGCAAAACCATTGAGTGCATGTACACTATCTCCATGCAATGCATTAGAATTGAATAATGCATAATATGACATGTGTCATGTGGGCCCCACACGTTTCCAAATGAAAGTGGGCCCACGTGCACTCACGCGTTCGGGTTCGATATTTCCGAAATACCGAACTTACGTCGCGACGTTAATTAAATCGAATTTAAATAAATAATTGCGCCTAGCGAAATTATTATTTACGTCGCTAACGAATTAATTCTAAATTAACTCGTTTACCCGAATTAAAATCTAATTTTAATTCGCGTCGAAATCGAATTTCGATTATTATATCGAATATAATAATTTTACGATTAATTCAAATTAATCGTTCTCTCTCTATACGATATTTTATCCTAAATAAAATATCTCCGTAATTAATCCTAGATTAATTTTCTCTCTCTTCTGTATAATCCCAGATTATTCAAGAGTGCGAGTTGTGCGTCATCGGTGGATTATCGGGAAGCGACCCATGAGATCCCCGGATAAGTTGGCAGTAAATACGGTCGTCGGAGTATCCGAATCACGTACGTACCAAGTACTACGTTCTACCGATTTACGAGACAAGGTCAACTCCTAGCAAAGCACCAAGTCATCCCAATTCTCCGGACATATCCTTTTAAGAATATTTAGATCTGTATCAAGCGTAGTATACGATTGTATTGTGCATATCAGCCCAGTATCGGATAGTCACGTGCTAGGGCTGGGGCTGGATAAGTGTCTACCCCGTCTGAAACACATATCGGATGTCTGGTAACTAGTCTCTATAATCGATATTCATGAACTGGTCATAATATCACGATTGGATGCGCATCACTTAAGAGCACTAATACCGTATCCTGCGTGACATCATCTCCACTATGACTGGAGTGACACTTCCGTCTTGACATCACATCCAATACACTACGATTCCTGATAAACCCAGAAGAGGTGAACACAGAACCAGTTAAGATCCCCATCCACCAAAACCAAAGTTTACCGATTGTCGTAAGTATTAGCGATGCAAGTCTCAGGTAAGAATATACACACCTACCTGATTTCGGCCTCCCATAGACACCTAGTCATAATACCAATGGGATTCCGAAGGGTCTATCCAGAGCGAAGCTGTTTCCCGTACCATCGGTGAAACACGACCTCCTATCGCACTTGCACAAGTATCCAATACTTATATATATGAGAACTATGTCGTTGTGCCCTCACAACGCGCACAAGTGCAATACTAGCCTATTCGCATTATCGATGTCCAGTCTCGATAATACTACGGCTAGGGATATTTAATGATTAATCCTTCGTGGACTGATACTGTCTCATATCATCTCAATCCAAGAACTAATCATAGGGACCTCTCTTCATTTATATATCTATGGTGATCTAATCACAAATGACGAGAGTGCAATTTCTTTGTTACATAGTTAATTTGCTACAGCAACACAATGATCTGTGCAAATAGTGACGTTATGGGTCATATTATCCAACAGGGAATCCGCATCAGGGTAGGTGTATTTGGTCTTAACCTAAGACTTGCATCGCTAGTACTTGCGACAATCAATACGCTTTGGTTTTGGTCGTCCAGGACATTAACAGGTTCTGTGTACGCCTCCTCTGGGTTTATTGAGAATCGTAGTGTATTGGGTGTGATGTCAAGATGGAATTATCACTTCAGTCATATGGAGATGATGATCACACAGGGATACAGAATTAGTACTCTAAATGGTTGCAACCATTGGGATAATATGACAAGGTCATGATTATCCGATTTAAATAGACTAGTTGCTTGTAATCCGATATATGCTTCGTACGGGGCAGAGACTATTCCAGCCTCAGGCCTTGCATGTGACATCCGATACTGGATCGCTATACGCAATACTACGTATACTACGCCTGATATAGATTTTATATTCCATTAAGAATATTTCTGGAGAATTGGGTAGGCACGGTGCTTTGCTAGAAGCCAACCATGTCTCGTAAATCGGTAAAAACATAGTACGGGGTACGTACGTGTTCGGATAGTCTGACGACCAGATTTACTGCCAACATATCCAGGGATATCTTGGGTCGCTTCCCGAAGATTCACCGATGACATATGATTCAAGCATAATTAATCTAAGATTAATTATGGAGAGATTTTATCTGGTATAGAATATTATTTGAAGAGAGAGAACGATTAATTTGGAATTAATCGATAAAATAATATATTCGATATATTTTACGAAATTAGATTTCGAAGCGGAATTAAAAATAGATTTTAATTCGGGCAAACGGATTAATTTAGAATTAATTCGCTAGCGACGTGAATAGTAATTTTGCTTGGCATAATTATTTTATTAAATTTGATTTAATTACGTCGCAACGGAAAATTCTTTAATTCGGAATTTGCGAACCCGAGCCCGAGAGTGTTTGCGGGCCCACTCGGATTTCGAATCAAGTGGGGCCCACATGTCACATCATTAGTCACATCACTTGTCACTTTGAGTGATGGGTTTTGGTGAGAATGATTTTAACTTGTTTTACACTCCAAGTTAAAGTGACATGATTGACTTTTTACCAAAAAATTTTGGTAAACCTTTAATTTGATTTTTGAAATCAAATACATAAAAGAAATCAAGTCAACACACTTCATCAATCTCTCTCATTCACGCAAATTAGCAAAAAAATTGGACTCTCCCATTTTTTCTTTCACTTGGCCGAATACACAATGGAAGGAGAAGGTGATTTTGTTGCAAAATTACCAAGAGCTAGCACTCTAAAGAATCAATACAAAGTGATAGGGAAACTAATCATAGAGCTTGGAATCCTTTGAAAAAGCTTGGAGCTTTGAGACCTACACTCGGAGACCACATTGGCCGAATACTACAAGGGGACTTGGAGTTCATTTTTCTTCTCAACATATCTCAAATCCGTTCAATGTAAGTGTGTTTCTGCCTCACTTCATTTTGTATTCATTCTTTTCATTGTTCAAATATGATCTTGGGACTATATTAGAAACCAACAATGGTATCATTGAGCCTAGTTTGAGCATGAAAATGATTAGGGTAAAATTTGGGTAAATTGGATTTGAGCATGATTTAACCAAATTGTTTGTTTGAGCATGCTTGTATATGGATAACTTGGAGTTATTTATGATCAATTTCATGAAAAATTAATTGGATCAATTTTTGCCCAAAAAGTTGGCTTGCCTGAATGTTTGTTGCCCTAAATAGTCAAGGTATTTTTTGTTCTTTTGATCATTGGATGAGTATGAACACTTGGGAAATGTTGATTTGTAATTCAATCGGATTGAAAACGAAATCGGACAAAAATACCCACCAATGTCGTGAGCTATGTAGCATGTAATGAGATGATTTTTTGAATTAATTATGTTGGACATGTGTTGATGATGAAAAGCATGATTAATGGATTAGATTAGTATTTTGGAAATTTTAATTTAAAAGATTAATTATGGCTAAACACTTTGATTTATTAAATTATGATTTTTGGAAAATTGGAATTTAATAAATTGGGCTTGATTTTGAATTGGGCTTATAATTGTTGTATTTGGGCATAGTGGGCTTGGTTGGGCCAAGTTTCTTTATGCCAAATGGATTGGATCCAAATTGGGCCTAAACCATTCCATTAAGTCCAAATATAACAAACGGGCTTTAAAAGTTTAATTGGGCCTAATGGGCCGAAATTGGTTTCTTGGCAAATAAGGGTGATTCCTTAATTGGGCTTTGCTATTTGGGTTTGACCCATATTGACCAAAGTCTATGCCTTATGAAATCAATTGAAAGCCCATTGGACTTTAATTAAACAACATTGGATGTTAATTGGGCTTTGAGACCCGTTTAGATTAGATTTGGAATCTAAGTCGTTAAAGCGCATTAAAAAGTGTAGATATTTAATTTGGAATTAAATAAATGAATTAGTATTGAATACAAATTAAATTAGATTTAAAGAGTTGTTCGATATAATTCAAGAATTCGTACTTCGAGTACTTATTCACAAACGAGTTGGACTCCCGCAAAATCAAATCGTTGTTTGAACATTTGATGATCACTTAATTCAAAGATTAATTAATTGGATTAGATTGATTGAATAACATGCTATGAATGAATACATGGATGTGTTGAATGAATAACGTCTATCGGATGGATATTAGAATGGAAAGGGCAATTTTGGATATTGTTGTAAATTTAGAATTTATTAAATTGGACCTGCGTGTCCAGCGTTATCTCTCTTGATTCTTTGTATTTCTCTTCTCACCTAATTCCCCTAAATGTTAATGAGCTTTCTCTTATTGTATTATGTAATTGGGTAGAAGTAAGAATAGTGCTAGCCGGGGAGAGGAAAATGAGTGATTCGTTCTAGGAACAATCTATGAGATATACATCCGCATATCGTTATAATTTATTTCCGCACCTTATTATGCTTTTAGAATGCATGCTTAAGGGTGTATGATGAGACCTAACAAAGATAATAAATGGTTGCCAATTTACGCGAAAAACCTTCAAAACATATTAAGCGTTTTCCTTCCATTGAGTGATTCTTACTCAAGATCCAAGATTGGCACTGGTTTGTTGGCCAAAGTCAAGACCTTTGTCCATCGCGGATGTGTTTGAATCATGAAGGCTTTGTTCCATATCGGTGTCTTGTCCAAGTTGTGATTTGTTGGCCAAAGTCAAGATCACTTCTTGTCCATCGACATCGATTACGAAGGCTTAGTTGATTCAGAGGAAAAAGGTTAGGAAAATATATTGGATATATTGGCATATATATTGTATATATGTTGGACTTGGAGGTCCACCTACCAGATCTAGGAATTGGATGAGATCCAATTGATCTTAGAGATCTACCAAGTTAAATATCATACAGCTTGTTGGCCAAAGTCAAGGTTGTGTGTTATTTAACGGGATTCTAGCCCACTAGGAAACTAGGTTTCCCGAGTACTCAACAGAGGGTTAGAGGCTCGCCGAAAAATAGTGGGAGGCTAGTATTGAATTTGCAATTTCGTTCAAATACTTAGTTTTACGCGCTTTCAAATTATTTTGTCAAATTATTTTATTAGTTGGACTAATATATCATTATTTTTCTTGTAACAGTTAGACTGTACCCAAACATCGTTAATCGAATAGTTGGACTATTGCGGTTAAGATGACTGGAAAATTGAGCATTAGGGATATTGTCATGGGCAACAACGTCGTTAATGGCACCAACTTTCAAGACTGGGACATGAATCTCAGAATAGTTCTGGGATCCGAGAAGTTACTCTACACAATAGAGCGACCTCTTGGGCCTAAGCCCCGACCTGATCAGTTGTTTGAGCTAGAGCTTTAAAGGACTCATAGTGATGATAATGCAACTGCTCAATTGGTAATGCTTGCCGCTATGACTCCGTAATTTCGTCGTCAAAACAAGGGGTTGGATCCATATGAGATGATGGCGAAGTTGCACGATCTCCACCGATCTAACCTTAGATCGCAAATATACGAGTTGCAGAAGAAGCCCTTTCGGGCTCGCATGTCAGAGGGTACGTCTGTTGAGCACCATGTCTCACAGATGATTGCTGATATTGAGCAGCTCGGACAGATGGGCATAGTCTTCGAGGCTGAGACTTCAGTAGATTTGATCCTACAGTCTCTCCCCGACACTTGGAGTGGGTTCATCATGAACTACAACATGTTGAACCAAGACCAGACTCTTGGAGAGTTGATGTCCACTCTGCGTGAGGCAGAAAAGGAGCTCCTTAAGGGCAAGAAGCGCGAGGCGCACTATGCTTCAACATCTCAGACTCTGAGGGCTTGGCCCAAGGCGACTGGAGGTGTTAAAAAGAAGAAACATAAGAAGAATGGCAAGGCCAAATCGTCAAAGGGTTCTGGAAAACCCAAGGACAAATCCCAAGATGTATGCTTGCAGTGCGGGAAGCGGGGTCACTGGAAGCGTGACTGCCGTGAGTACAAGGCACACATGAAGGAGATTAAAGCGGGCAAGGCACCGGCTACATGTATGTTTGTTATAGAAATAAGCATGTCTACTTCTAGTTTTAAAAATTGGATTTTTGATTTTGGTTGTGGTACTCACATATGTACTGATGTGCAGGATCTGCTGATTAGCAGGAGACTGTCCTCATGAGAGATTGACCTCCGTGTTGGAAATGGGACGCGAGTTGCCGTTTTGGCCGTGGGCACTTATGTTTGGAACTGCCATCAGGGCATGTACTTGAACTTATAAACTGTTATTATGTACCTAGTTTGACTAGGAATATAATTATGTATCTATGTTAACCCAATGTGGGTATACTTTTGTATTTAGAAACACCGGGTGTTTTATGTATAAAAATGATATGGAAATTTGCACAGCTGATGCAAATAATGGTCTTTATATTTTGAATATAAATCAATCTCAAACATATAATGTAACAAACAAAAAGCTTAAAGTAAGTAACAAAGATGAAACTTATATGTGGCATTGTCGTCTGGACACATAAACAAGACATGTATATCCACACTTTCGAATAGTGGGTACTTGGACGGATTTGATCCAAATTCATATGACGTCTGCGAATCTTGTTTATTAGGCAAGATGCCTAAATCACCTTTTAGTGCGGTAAATTGTACGCGCCACCGAACTGTTAGCCCTCGTTCATAAGGACGTTTGTAGGCCCATGTCTAGCCAGGCTAGAGGTGGATATGAATACTTCGTAACCTTTACGGATGATGCATCGCGTTTTGGTTAAGTGTATCTTATGAGACACAAGTCGAAAACTTTTGAGAAATTCAAAGAGTTTCGATACGAAGTAGAAAAACAGACCGGCAAAAGTATTAAGACATTACGGTCGGACCATGGTGGCGAATACTTGAGCAATGAGTTTCTTGATTACTTGAAAGAATATGGTATTCTTTCACAGTGGACTCCTCCCGGAACACCGCAATTAAACGGTGTGTCTGAACGGAGAAACTGAACTTTGTTAGACATGGTAAGGTCTATGATGAGTCGTACAGAGCTACCTATTTCCTTCTGGGGATATGCATTGAACAGTGCAATACTTATTTTGAATAAGGTTCCGTCAAAATCTGTTCAACAGACTCCATGAAATATGGACAGGAAAGAAACCGGGTTTCTCATTCCTGAAGATTTGGGGTTGCTGGGCATACGTCAAACATTTGGAAGGTACCAACTAGAACCCAGATCAGATAAATGCCTATTTGTAGGATATCCTAGGGAAACCAAAGGATATTACTTCTATCACCCACCAAGAGAACAAAGTATTTGTTGCTCTACATGGTTTTTCCTTGAGAAGGAATTCAAATACAGTGATAAGTGGGAGGAAAGTAGAACTCGATGAAAATCGGAGTGATATGTTCCTGGCACAGAATCCTTAACGGAACATGAACAGTCCATCAGGGATGAGACTGTACCATAATCTTCGAATACACAAGGACAACGTAGGTCGGAGAGAGTCAGAAACAACCTGAGAGGTATGGATTTCTGATCTCACCTCATGTGGATATTAATCTTATTGAGGAAGATGAGCTGGCTACGTATGAGGAAGCGATACAAGGTATCGACTCCGGTTTATAGCAAGATGCCATGAATTCCGAAATGGATTCCATGAACACCAACCAAGTTTGGACACTGGTTGATGCACCAGAAGGCGTAAAGCCTATTGGTTGCAAATGGGTCTTCAAGAGGAGACCGACATGGATGGCAACATACAAACGTACAAAGCTAGGCTTGTAACGAAAGGGTATCATCAACGACATGGTGTCGATTATGACGAAACTTTTTCACCCGTTGCCATGATTAAATCCATTCCGCATAATGCTTGATATTGCTCCATATTTCGATTACGAGATATGGCAGATGGACGTCAAAACCGCTTTCCTTAATGGAAACCTTTTGAGGAGGTTTTTTATGCAACAGCCTGACGGGTTTGTCATACCAAGACTTGCAAACAAGGTTTGTAAGTTAAATCGATCCATTTATGGATTGAAGCAAGCATCGCGTTCTTGGAACCAACGTTTTGATGAGATCATAAAAGAATATGATTTCGTTCAAAACGAAGATGATCCTTGTGTATATAAGAAGGTTAGTGGGAGCGCACTGACATTCATTGTCCTTTACATTGACGATGTATTGCTTATTGGCAATGACATTCCCATGTTAACGTCGGTGAAAGCTTGGCTTTCATTAAAATTCTCCATGAAAGATCTGGGAGAAGCGGCCTTTATTCTAGGAATAAAGATCTACCGGGATAGATCTAGAAAGCTGCTTGGACTCTCCCAGAGTACGTACATTGACAAAGTGTTGAAGAGATTCAACATTGATCAGTCCAAGAGGGGACTGATGCCATTGTCACATGGCGTCACTCTATCTAAGGACATTGTCCTAAAACTCAAGATGAGAGAGACAACATGAGTCGGATACCGTTCGCCTCGGCAGTCGGATCGATCATGTATGCCATGATATGCACGCGACCTGATGTCTCGTATTCTTTGAGCATGTGTAGTCGCTATCAGGCCGATCCAGGTGATGGTTACTGGATGGCGGTTAAGAATATCCTTAAGTATCTTAGACGAACTAAGGATGCTTTCTTAATCTATGAAGATGGAGAACTTGAGGTAACTGGGTATACCGATGCAAGTTTCCAAACCGATAAAGACGACTGCAAGTCGCAATCAGGGTACATATTTTGTTTGAATAACAGAGCAGTAAGCTGGAAATCTTCCAAGCAAGAGACTGTTGCCGATTCAACAATAGAAGCGGAGTATATTGCTGCAGCTGAAGCAGCAAAAGAGGCAGTTTGGATCCGAAAATTCCTAATTGGATTAGGAGTAGTTCCGTTAGCAGCTGAGCCCGTTCTATTGTATTGTGACAATAACGGGGCTATAGCGCAGGCTAAGGAACCGCGGTCTCATCAACGATCCAAGCATGTTCTTCGACGTTTCCATCTGATTCGTGAAATCATACATCGTGGCAATGTGAAGATCGAGAAGGTCGCATCAGAGGACAACATTGCAGATCCACTGACGAAAGTTATTCCTCAGCAAAAGTTTGAGCGACATGTACATAGTTCAAGTATTAGATGCTTGAGTGACTGGTTATAGTCCAAGTGGGAGATTGTTAGACAATTATGACCCATAGCGTCACTATTTGTAAAAGACATTGTTGTTTTTGTACACAATTAATTATGTAGCAATGAAATTGCATTTTATCAATTTGTAATTTGATTACTTGAATATATAAATGATAAAAGTCCTTATGATTAGTTCCGGATTATAATATATGAGACAGTATCAATCCATAAAGGTTTAATCATTAAATATCTCTAGTCGTAGTATTATCGAGACTGGACATTGATAATGCGGAATGGACTAGTACTGCACTTGTGCGTGTTATGGAAGCGTAACGGCATAGTTCTCATAAATTTAAGTATTGGATACTTATGCAAGTGTGATAGGAGGTTGTGTTTACCGATGGTACGGAAACAGCTTCGCTCTGGATAGACCCCGCGGAATCCCATTGGTAGTATGAATATGTGTCTATGGGAATCTGCATCAGGGTAGGTGTATTTGGTCTTAACCTGAGACTTGCATCGCTAGTACTTGCGACAATCAATACGCTTTGGTTTTGGTCGTCCAGGACTTTAACAGGTTCTGTGTACGCCTCTTCTGGGTTTATTGAGAATCGTAGTGTATTGGGTGTGATGTCAAGATGGAAGTATCACTTCAGTCATATGGAGATGATGATCACGCATGTATACAGAATTAGTAATCTAAATGGTTGCAACCATCGGGATAATATGACAAGGTCATGATTATCTGATTTAAATAGACTAGTTGCTTGTAATCCGATATTTGCTTCGTACGGGGCAGACACTATTCCAGCCCCAGGACTTGCATGTGACATCCGATACTGGATCGCTATACGCAATACTACGTATACTACGCCTGATATAGATTATATATTCCATTAAGAATATTTCTGGAGAATTGGGTAGGCACGGTGTTTTGCTAGAAGCCAACCATGTCTCGTAAATCGGTAAAAACATAGTACGGGGTACGTACGTGTTCGGATAGTCCGACGACTGGATTTACTGCCAACATATCCAGGGATATCTTGGTCGCTTCCCGAAGATTCACCGATGACATATGATTCAAGCATAATTAATCTGGGATTAATTACGGAGAGATTTTATCTATGATAGAATACTATTTGAAGAGAGAGAACAATTAATTTGGAATTAATCGATAAAATAATATATTCAATATATTATATGAAATTAGATTTCGACGCGGAATTAAAAGTAGATTTTAATTCGGGCAAACGGATTAATTTAGAATTAATTCGCTAGCGACGTGAATAGTAATTTTGCTTGGCCTAATTATTTTATTAAATTTGATTTAATTACGTCGCAACGGAAAATTTGTTAATTCGGAATTAGCGAACCCGAGCCCAGGAGTGTTTGCGGGCCCACTCGGATTTCTAATCAAGTGGGGCCCACATGTCACATCACTTGTCACTTTGAGTGATGGGTTTTGGTGAGAATGATTTTACCTTGTTTTACACTCCAAGTTAAAGTGACATGATTGACTTATTACCAAAAAAATTTGGTAAACCTTTAATTTGATTTTTGAAATCAAATACATAAAAGAAATCAAGTCAACACACTCCATCACTCTCTCTCATTCACGCAAATTAGCAAAAAAAATTGGACTCTCCCATTTTTCTTTCACTTGGCCGAATACACAAGGGAAGGAGAATGTGATTTTGTTGCAAAATTACCAAGAGCTAGCACTCTAAAGAATCAATACAAGGTGATAGGGAAACTAATCTTAGAGCTTGGAATCCTTTGAAAAAGCTTGGAGCTTGGAGACCTACACTTGGAGACCACCTTGGCCGAATACTACAAGAGGACTTGGAGTTCATTTTTCTTCTCAACACATCTCAAATTCGTTCAATGTAAGTGTGTTTCCGCCTCACTTCATTTTGTATTCATTCTTTTCATTGTTCAAATATGATCTTGGGACTATATTAGAAACCAACAGTTTACCATAATACTCACCACCCCGATCAGACCTAACAATCTTGATAATTTTTCCCAGCTGTTTCTCGACTTCAGTCTTGAAGATCTTGAATTTATCAAGAGCTTTGGACTTTTCCTTAATCAAGTACAGATATCTATATCGGGAAAAATCATCAATGAATGTTATATAATACTTATTATTGCAAATTGTGGGTGAATAAGGTCCATTTATGTCTGTATGAATAATTTGTAAAAGATCAGAGCTACAAATAGATTCCTTTTTCTTTATTTTGGTTAGTTTACCCTTACAAGAATAAACACATGTTTCTAGGTCACTGGAGTCAAGAGTAGGTAGGATATCATACTTTATTAACCTTTCTACTCTTTCCATAGAAATGTGTCCAAGTCTTTATGCCACAACATGTATGATTTTTCCTTTATTAAGGGTCTTTTGGCAATTTATTCAACATTAAATGAATTGGAATAGATTTCACTTGACCCTAAGCAGAGACTGTACAAATCGTATGACAAAACACAATTGCCAACTTTATTTGAGTTGAAATATACAGATATAGAACCTGTATTAAACTCAAAACCATAACCTTGTTTGTCGAGTACAGATACTGATATCAAGTTTCGTCTAAAAGATGATACATGCAAAACACTTGTCAAAACAAGTTCATAATTGGATTCTAGTTTTAAACAAACATCTCTAACATAATGTACATCCACCAATTCATTATTGCCAACTACGAGCTTGAACTCATCCTTATTTGGTTTCCTCTTATTTATGAATCCCTGCAATGTGAAAGCAACGTGATTAGTTGCTCCACTGTCAAGCCACCAAGAACTGGATGTGGCATTAACATAATTGGATTCACATACAACAAAAACTAAAGAGTTACCTGAATGCCCATGTTTCTCTAACCAAACTTTATACCTGAAACACTCTGACTTCTTATGCCCTTTCTTTTTACAAAAGAAACATTTAAGTTCTTTCTTGAAGACACCTTTAGTACCACCCACAGCACTTGTCTGACCAGTTTTATTGTAATTCTGAACATTACCAGAAGATGAAAATTTAGATTTTTTACCTTTCTTGTGAGGCTTAGAAACAATTAGAGCCGTATCCATATGCCCTGCCTTAAGTTTCTCTTCCATAGCAACACATATGGCAATGAAATCATTAACATTCCACGGTTCTTCCCTCGAATTGTAAGTAGTTACAATTGTACCAAACTCTGTAGGCAGAGTATTCAATGCTTGATGGACAATGCAAGCATCATGAAGAACAATGTTAAGCTTTTTCAGCTTATTCTGAATATGGACCATCATCAAAATGTACTCCCTAAACCTCCATTACCATTATACTTCATTGAGTATAATTGCTTCAGAAGGGCACCAATTTCTGCATTGATTGAGACTTTATATCTTTCAGATACACCTGTCAGGAAATCTTTTGCTATAGAGGTTTCTGGAAGACCACTTAACAAATGCTCATGAATGGATTTCTTTATAGTCAGATAACACATGCGATTTGACTTATGTCATACTGTATGCAGCTGCTTATCCGTATCAATACTGGAACTATTAATATCAGCTGGTTTAGGAGTAGTCATAACTAGATCTATATCTGCTAATTTCATAGCCAACTGCACATCTCTCTTCCACACTTTAAAAATGGAGCCAGTCAACATCTCTATAGTCACAGTGTTGTTGTTAACTGAAAAGGTGACTAAAAAATAAATAACAATGCAATTCTTTAGTTTAAGCACAACACAAGATAATAAGTACTCCAAGACATAAAAGAGTATTATACCAAGAATTTTAGCACATCAATGTATAAACACCTTTGGGCAGAATATACAATATGTAATTAAAAATTCTTCATATAAGACGATTCAGAAACTTATTCAATCATCGTAAGTTTACCACCTTTTGAGTGAATAAACAACTGAGACTAGTCTATTCCCAACCATATGTCTTATATGTAACATTTCTAAAATTTAATATACAATCCACATCTTTGAACAGAAGACTGCACATCAAAAAATAGAATCATCCTTAAAATATGTGAGATCGTCATCACTTAAAAGATTCAGTAAAAAATGTCACTTTGGTGGTTGCAGTTTCACTAAACTCATAAGCAATTCTCACATCATGATACACTTTATATTATCTTGAAAAATAACCTTAAATTATTCTTTATAGGCAAGGGGCCGAATTGTCCATAAAATTACATTCCTAAATATTGTGACAAAATTTATGAGATAAATTAATTCTTTCTATTAATTGCATTGAAATTTTTCTTTATGAGAGACAATTAATCTCTCTAATAAATGACAATTTCTATACGTATGTTTAAATAAAAATTTTGAGATAACAATTTATCTCTTAAATTATCACAAATAAATAATTAAGACTTTATTTTAAAATTTTGACATAAAACTGAAGTTAAAATGAAATCTAGAGATCAAATTATAATAACCAGGGGTATGTATGCCATTAATAGAGGGGACCAGTATGAATCTACAAAATTTGGCTTTATCCGCGCGTGTGGCCGACAGCCTTGATGAAAGCTGTCGGCAACCCATCAAAAAGAAGACAAATGATTTCATTTCAAAAGCAATAATTGCTTTTAATTTATACTGTCAACGAAAAACAGTTTCTTGCATTCACAAGAAAACAATTATTTGCTTCCTTTTCAAAACAGCCAAATTGCATGATTTATCAAACACAATTTTAAGCATTCCCCTTCCTTTATCATCCGGCCTTCCAGATTTGCATTTCTATTCACCAAATTTCAGTATTATAAATCCCAAAATCTATAGATCTGAATTAATAATTAATCCAAAATTTTATGAGTTTAAAAAAATTGGATTAATTAATAATAATCATCAACATATTAAAATAATATGTATCTAATAAAAAATCCATCCGAAAAATTCATCAGATTTTTCTACAATTTTATGAAAAATCCATAGATTCTAAGATTGTGTTCTTGTAGCTCTGATACCACATGTTAGGATTATTTGCAACATGATCTTTAATACAAGAGCTTAGAATACAATTAATGAATTAATGGGATGATTTAGGGAGCGTACCTAATTTAGAATCCATATTGATAGCGGAAATTCATGTAGATCTGTTAATAAATTTCACTAAGGAGATCACCTTCTACTCCCCACATCTTGATGGTGAAAAACTTACTCTCCCTTAAGCTCCCTTAACCTTAAGCCTTTTCTTTACTTTATGAAAGCTTATGCTTTCTTTCTTAAGCTCTCTCTTTTGTTCTTTATTTTCTCTCGGCAAAGAAGCCAGCCTATAGAACTTCACATGCATGAACTTTATAAGCTTTTCACACACACACACATATATATATATATATATATATAATAAGAGCTTAAATGAGATAATGATGAAGCTTATCCTAATGCATCATTATTATCTCAATTATTAAGCTTAATCAAAGCTTATCATAATCACTACTCATGAGAGAAATAAAGCTTAATAATTAAAGGAAGCTTGAGTAAGCTATTATATGAGAGTGAGGGTAAGACCTTAGCTCACTAATTTATGGAGTGTAATGGTCTCACCTAGGGGTGGGCAAAAAAACCGATCGGACCGAACCGAACCAAACCGCAAACCGAACCAAACCGGACCGAATTTACGATTTTTTTTCTTACGGTTCGGTTTGTGGTTCGGATTGGCCCACCCCAAACGGCTTACGGTTCGGTTCAGGAGCTAATCCGAACCGCACCTGTTAAACCGAACCGAACCGTTATAATTAAAAAAATTAAATATTTTTATAAAAAAAATTGTATTTTTCTTTTAATTTTATTCTATGTTTTCTTTCTATTAATATGTTAATACTTTTATTCTTAATTATTTGTTAATACTTTTATTCTTCAATTTATTTGTTAATACTTTTATTCTTAAATTTTTTTGTTTTATGGTAGCATCATTATTCTTGAAAGTAAGATGTTAGATTTGTCTCTTAATTAAAATATTGTCATCATTATTCGAGGTAATTTTTAAAAAATACAAGAATTAATTCTGCCTCATTTTTCAATCCTTTATGGAGTGTATGTGTTCCCTGGAGTCACGGCTTACACTCTAGTACTTCATACTATTTGTTGGATAGACTAGTTTTTTTTTTTTTTTTGTCTTCACTTAAGTGGATGAAAATTTGTTTTAAATATAATAATCCGTAACCGAACCGAACCAATCCGTAAACCGCTGGTTTAAAAAAATTTCAATCCGAACCAAACCGTTATTTAATGGTTTGGTTTGAGAGGTAAAAAATCTGAACCATTAAATATGGTTTGGTTCGGTTTTTAGCAAAAACCGAACCAAACTGAACCGCACCCACCCCTAGTCTCACCCATCAAAAGCACATAACAAATCTAGAGTCCGCCCTAGTATTCACACATTATATAATATAGAGTGCAGCCCACTTTATTAGATCAGACAATTGAGCTTCACAGTTGTTGGAAATGGTGATCGAGCACCATTCACTTTTTGTATGAATATTTGATATTTATACAATATAATATTTATTTTATCATGATTATTTATTTTTATATATGGTAAAACTCTTACTTTATTTTATATATTGTAAATCTAAGAGTTAGAGATTTCGAGTTTCACTCGGAACCTTATATGAAATTAGTAAAGACCCGAGAGTTACTACAGATGGTGATATTGTTGCAAGAGTTGCAAATGTTGTTGAGAAATATCACGCATTCTCTCGAATATAAATTATTCCTAGTCTAGATATATTGACATGGGTCGATCATTATATCGGTAAGACTAGTGCATTGTCTATATATGTAATGGACATATAGTTTGTCTCAACAGACTGTGAGTTTAACGGAAGTTCGTATAGAAATACAGATATTCATTAGTTGAATGAATATTGAATTAACTCATAAAAGATGACTAATAGATATTCCATAAAACTGTCAATAGTTATCTTTTCGAGTTGAGTAGTTATTGTGGTCCTTTGACTTGAGACACCACGGTGGTCTTGTGAGTGATCCTCTGTGCCTGATACCATGCATGTCAGAGACCTTTCACGGTCTGGCCTCTGGATGACTGTTAGGTATATACCGATGCTCACGAAGATCGGTGTGTGTTAAGATGAGGATTAGTCAGTTCATATGGTTGGATTTTGTTTCCAGAAATTTTCAGAATATATTCCGGAAATCTTTTGGCCGAAAGTTAGTTGAAGAAATTGTTTCTTTAACATTATAAATAATATTCAAAAATAGTTTTGCTATATTATTTATTAATGGAATATAAGGATGAAAAGTTTCATATATTGAGTAGTAGATAAGGTTTTGACAGTATAACTATAACCTTACTCAATTGGAAATGCTAATGACGAAGGGATTATACATTAGCGTTTTAACCTCGACTTGTATGGTTCGACGTGTCGTTTGTTTTAGTCATGATTTGTAGGTGGGCAGGCCTTCATAAAATATGTATACAAGTATATGAGATATATATGTATATATATACGTAACAACCGAACGTGAACTTAGAGAGTTCCATTATATTGAGTTTACTCGTTGAGTACTAGGGTGACCTCTCGTCAAATGTTGACAAAAGATTATTTGGGTATTTAGGATTGAATTGTTTAATCCGATAATTCATGAGATGAATTGAATTAATTAATTTTATATCAAGAGTTGATATAAGTTTATTGTATAATAAATGTAAATTTGATTTAAATTAAATTAGTAATTAATTTGTGAATTAATTTAATAGTTAAATTAATATACAAAATTAATTACTTAGTTTATACAAATATAGGTTTTAATTAATTAAAGTAACTAAGTTAAAGTTATTGAACTTTTTTTGGGTTAAAGTAACTAATTCATTCAATTGTAACTAAGTTACTAAAGTTTGGTGAGATTAATTAATTTAACATTGGTTGAGTTAATTTTTTGAATTGTGTGGTGTAGAGAAAAGATTCTTTAAACCATGGTTTGTTATTTTGTTTTTGGTTTTCTATTTTAATTTAATAAAACAAAAAAAAAAAAAATAACAACCATTGTTTTTTTTTCTTCTCTCCACTTGCCTCTGCGTGTATATATTACAAAAACACATTGCTTCTTTGTTAGATTTTGCTCTCTGCCAAATAGAAACAAAGAGAAAAGCACTTGCTCACTGCCGAGCAAGAACAAGAAAAAATTGTTTTTTATTTTCCAAAATCCAAGCCAAAAATATCACCAAATAATACCCTACATATAATCAAGTCAATGGAATTAATCCCTAAGTGTTAAGGGTTAATATATGTTCTTGAAGTTTTCTTTTTCCTAGGGTTCAAGTGTTGAATTTTTGGGAAAATCTTGGTTGCTATTCTTGAGTGATCAAACCACCTTTTAATCACCAAGATTTGTTCTTGGAGGAGCTCAATTTTGTGGCGAAAGAAGGAAGCTCAAAGCATGGAAGAATTGGAAAACCTTGGATGCAACCATTCTCAAATTGGAAAGGCTTGAAAGAAATTGTTGGTAAAATTTAATTTGTAAATTTATTGTTCAATTTCTTGATGATTATTGTTAAGAAAAATTGTTGTGGATTTGTTGGATTAATAGGAAGCATGTTAGTGAGGAATTAGAAGCATTTGAGTGTTGAAAATGAGTATATAATTGATATGTTAATTTTGAATGCTTGGATTAATTTTTTCAGGAGTTGGAAAATTATATTGTATGCTTGAATTAATTTTTCAAGTGTTGGAAAATTAATTTTAGTATGTTTGGATTATTTTCAAGTGTTGGAAATAATTAGGATGCTTAGTTTTAATTTGTCAATAGTTGATAAATTGATTAAAGTGTGTTGAAATTTTTAATGGACTTATGGTAATTTTTAATAGATGAAAATATGTTAATGCATTGGAAATTTTAAGTTTGTAATTAAAAATTTTAAACCCACTATTTTTAGGACTGCCGAAAATTAAAAATATATATATATATTTTATTCGCTCGCGATTTGATCTCGGGCGGGTTTCCGCTGCACTCGGGTTTGTCTGTTCCTCACTCAACAAGTGGTATCAGAGCGATACGTGCTTCTAATTGTTCATCTTCCTTACAATTTTTCTCAATGTTATAAAATGCACATGCATACATTTAATTATGAATTACATGTTTTAGGCATTTTTGGACATGCATACATTTTATATATTTGTATGCATTTGACTTTTGAAAAATCTCTACGCTAGATCATTCAGTGTCATTATTTTAGTTGAAAATATGACATGGTCCGGCTTGTCTATACGGTGTTAGTAAAACCATTGTGATTATTCCCAATATTGCTAAAGCGTTTGGTTTGATTATAATGTTTTGTACTATTCCGGTTAAGCATGAGATGAGTCGAATTTAAGAGAAAATATTATCCAATATTGCTAAAGCGTGAGGTTAATATTAATATCTTACTTTCGGCAATAGACAAGTTGATCTAAAAATTGAACTATCCAATATTGCTAAGCATGAGGATGAGATTCGATTTAGGACCGAATGTAAGAGTTGCATGAGATACAATTGACAATAATTGTCTACTTCTCGAATTTACAATGGTCAATATTGCTAAAGCGTGAGACTTGCGTAAATGCCAAGAAGGATCTATTTTGCATTGTGAGATTTAAGAGTTAAATTTCTCTATTCTTGTTTGTATAGATTATAAAGAATATGTAAGACAATGCGAGGGCACTTTATAGAAAAAGTAAATCCATATTCTATTTAGTTTTATCATGATATTTAAATATTAATTTTCCGCTTATTTATTTTTATCCTTGTGTAGACAGAATGTCTGTTTCGAACCCGCTTTCGCGTATACTTGATACGCATAGGCTCCAGGGTGCTGTTAACTATAATGTTTGGCTCATGAATCTCCGAATTCTTTGCCAAGCGGAGCAACTTGAATATGTTCTTGATCGTCCAATGCCCGCAAGGGTTTCGGATAACGCTTTAGATGAAGAACGTGAGACGTTCATCAAATGGAAGGATGATGATCAGAAAGTCCGGTCATACATCTTGGGATCTATGGTGCCGGAACTACAGAGGAAGTATATGTCGATGCCTGATTTCGGATCCATTTTGATGCATATGAAGGAACTATTCAGTGATTGACCACAGGCAGAGATGCATAGGGTGGCTGTCGAGCTTTTCCATACTTTCCTCCCGGAGGGAAAACCTGTTAGCCCACATGTGATGAGGCTAATAGACTGTATCGAAGAGCTTGAAAGGATGGATATTCCTATTGATAACCACCTCGGGAATAGTGTGATTCTCGCATCTCTTCCTAAGTCTTTCAATGACCTTATCGTTAACTTTAACATGCATAAGATGCTTCCCACCTATTCTGAGTTGCAAAATATGTTGCTGACGGCTCAAGAAGACATGAATAAGAATAGTTATGCTTTCATGGTCACTGGTGGTTCTTCTTCTGGACCTTCTCAAGCTTCTCATAAGCCGGCAGGGAAGAAAGTTAAAGGTAAAGGTCCAAAGGTTGCTTCCACAGGGGTTTCTAAGCCAAAGGTGAAGACAGATGCTGCAAAAGGAAAATGTTTCCACTGCGACATGCTTGGACACTGGAAACGCAATTGTCCGAAATATTTAGCCTCTTTGAAGAAAGCTCCATCAGGTATTTGTTTTCCTATTATTGACATTACACTTGCTTTTGATTCTAGTTCGACTTGGGTGTTGGACACCGCTTGTCCCTCTCACATTTGCAATTCGTTGCAGGATCTGAGGGAAACTAGAAGATTGAAGCCGGGACAGATCCAGCTGCGAGTAGGGAATGGAGATTCTCTACAAGTTGAAGTAGTAGGAATTTTGTTTTTGAAACTCTCTGATGAATGTAATATTAAACTTAATAACTGTTATTTTGTGCCGACTATGATACGGCAAATCATCTCACTTCCTGTACTTTACAGCAAAAGATTTCATGTAAATATTAAAGATGGTCTTTTGAATTTATATGATAATGTGAATGTTTTGCTTGTTTCATGTCCCATGGTTGATGGACATTACATTCTTGCAAAAAGTCGTGATGTCTTTAATATAGAGAAATCTAAAAGGAAAAGATCCAGTGAAATAAATAAATAACACAGAACTTGGCATATGAGATTATGTCATATAGGCATAAAACGCCTAACCAAACTAGTTAAAGATGTGGTGTGATAGCTGATCTAACCATAGAACCTTTACCAGTTTGTGAATATTGTATTCAAGGTAAAATGACCAAATCTTCATTTAGTGGTGTTAGACACCGAGCTAATGATTTATTGGAACTTGTACATTCTGATGTATGTGGTCCTATAAATCATGCTGCCATGGGTGGGTTTCAATACTTTGTAACTTTTATCGATGATTTGTCACGATATGGTTATATGTTTCTTATGAAACACAAATCGGAAGCTTTTGAAAAGTTCAAAGAATACCGATTTGAAGTAGAGAAACAAACCGGGAAACTCTTGAAATGCCTTCGATCAGATCGGGGCGGTGAGTACATGAGCAGTGAGTTCGTGAGTTATTTAAAAGAGAATGGGATTCTCGCTCAGTATGCTCCTTCAGGCACTCCTCAACACAATGGTGTTTTGGAGAGAAGGAATTGAACTTTATTAGATATGGTTCGATCATTAATGAGTTTCACTGATCTACCAATATACTTGTGGGGCCATGCTCTAGACACTGCTACTCATCTTCTGAACAAAGTTCCATCGAAAGTCGTTCCAACCACTCCGTATGAGTTATGGATTGGAAAGAAACCGAGTCTTAAATATGTTAAGATTTGGGGTTATCCTGCCTATGTAAGAGTTGCACAGCGGGATAAACTTGCACCTAGTAGGTACAAGTATCGATTCATTGGATATCCTAAAAATTCCATGGGATATCAGTTCTATGATCCCGAGAACTGAAATGTGTTCGTTGCTCGAAATGCAACTTTCTTAGAAACACAATTTGTGTTAGAAAGTGCAGATCATAGAATGATTTATTTAGATGAATTCAATCAAAGTAACATTGAATCGACGATAGAACCAGAAGTTCAAGAAGATGAGATACCTTTGACACAACCACCTCGTAGGTCACAAAGGATATTGAGACCCCTTGTCAGGTACAGGACGACATCTGACGATGCCCTCGATGTTTTCTTAGTCGAAGAAAAAGATCCTTTAACCTACAGAGAGGCGATGTTAGACATCGATGAGGAGAAATGGATGGAAGCTATGAAATCCGAGATTGCCTCAATGCATGATAATCAAGTCTGGGACTTGGTTTCACTTCCCGACAGAATTATTTCTATCGGTTGTAAATGGGTTTACAAGAGGAAGCGGGGGCCCGATGGAAAGGTTGAAACCTTTAAGGCCCGACTAGTAGCAAAATGATATACTCAGAAATCAGGTATTGATTATGAGGAAACCTTTTCTCCTGTAGCCATGCTTAAGTCAATCAGGATTTTGTTAGCTAATGCCGCACACTATGATTATGAAATTTGGCAGATGGATGTGAAAACGGCTTTTCTGAATGGAAATCTTGAGGAAGATATCCATATAGAACAAAGGGATTAGCATTTGCCAAAGATCCTAATCTGGTATGTAAGCTTAAAAGGTCTATTTATGGACTTAAACAAACTTCCCGTAGTTGGAATCTTCGTTTTGACGATGTGATCAGATCGTCTGGTTTCATTAAAAAAAATAATAATAAAAATAAAACAAAGAGGATTCATGTGTCTATAAAAGGGTTAGTGGGAGCATGGTAGTCTTCTTAGTGTTTTATGTTGATGATATACTTATTATCAGAAATGATATAGGTATGTTACAATCTGTCAAAACCTATCTCAGTAAGAATTTCTCCATGAAGGATTTGGGAGAGGCCTCTTATATACTAGGTATAAAGCTTTATAGAGATAGAGCGATGAGGTTGATAGGACTCTCTCAGTCCAAGTACATTGATTTGATCTTAGAAAGGTACAACTTTGTTGACTGTAAGACAGTCAATGTGCCTTTCAAACATGGTATTCATCTGTCTAAGAAAATGTGTCCTAAGACAGATGATGAAAGGGCTAAAATGCTTAGCCAGCCTTATGCTTCCGCTGTTGGTAGCATAATGTATGCCATGTTATGTACCAGACCTGATATCAGCATGGCTATAAGTGTTACAAGCCGTTATCAGTCTGATCCGGGTCAGGACCATTGGATGGCTGTGAAACATATTCTGAAATACCTTAAGGGTACAAAGGATAAGTTTCCCATTTATGGAGAAAATGACTTACAATTGAGAGGTTACACGGATTCAGATTTTCAATCTGATCCAGATGATAGAAAGTCTACATCTGGGTTTGTGTTTTCTCTCAATGGCGGTGCCATTAAAGTTTGTAAAGTACAAACTGAACAAAATATAGCGGATCCACTGACTAAAGACTTAACTCCCAAGGTGTTTGAGAAACACGTGGAGTCATGGGTATTAGATACCATCGTGATTGGCACTAGATCAAGTGGGAGTGTTGGAAATGGTGATCGAGCACCATTCATTTTTTGTATGAATATTTGATATTTATACAATAAATATTTATTTTATCATGATTATTTATTTTTATATATGGTAAAACTCTTACTTTATTTTATATATTGTAAATCTAAGAGTTAGAGATTTCGAATTTCACTCGGAACCTTATATGAAATTAGTAAAGACCCGAGAGTTACTACATATGGTGATATTGTTGCAAGAGTTGCAAATGGTGTTGAGAAATATCACGCATTCTCTCGAATATAAATTATTCCTAGTCTAGATATATTGACATGGGTCGGTCATTATATCGGTAAGACTAGTGCATTGTCTATATATGTAATAGACATATAGTTTGTCTCAACAGACTGTGAGCTTAACGGAAGTTCGTATAAAAATACAGATATTCATTAGTTGAATGAATATTGAATTAACTCATAAAAGATGACTAAAAGATATTCCATAAAACTGTCAATAATTATCTTTTCGAGTTGAGTAGTTATTGTGGTCCTTTGACTTGAGACACCACGGTGGTCTTGTGAGTGATCCTCTATGCCTGATACCATGCATGTCAGAGACCTTTCATTGTCTGGCCTCTGGATGACTGTTAGGTATAGACCGATGCTCACGAAGATCGGTGTGTATTAAGATGAGGATTCGTCAGTCCATATGGTTGGATTTTGTTTCCAGAAATTTTCAGAATATATTGCGGAAATTTTTTGGTCGAAAGTTAGTTGAAGAAATTGTTTCTTTAACATTATAAATAATATTCAAAAATAGTTTTGCTATATTATTTATTAATGGAATATAAGGATGAAAAGTTTCATATATTGAGTAGATAAGGTTTTGACAGTATAACTATAACCTTACTCAATTGGAAATGTTAATGACGAAGGGATTATACATTAGCGTTTTAACCTCGACTTGTATGGTTCGACGTGTCGTGTTGTTTTAGTCATGATTTGTAGGTGGGCAAGCCTTC
The DNA here is from genome assembly GCA_019454045.1 of Zanthoxylum bungeanum. NCBI lineage: Eukaryota > Viridiplantae > Streptophyta > Magnoliopsida > Sapindales > Rutaceae > Zanthoxylum > Zanthoxylum bungeanum. Next base: position 89,619 of record SKCR01018431.1, on the reverse strand, counting down.
ATGAAATATGTATACAAGTATATGAGATATATATGTATATATATACGTAACAACCGAACGTGAGCCTAGAGAGTTCCATTATATTGAGTTTACTCGTTGAGCACTAGGGCGACCTCTCGTCAAATGTTGACAAAGATTATTTGGGTATTTAGGATTGAATTGTTTAATCCGATAATTCATGAGATGAATTGAATTAATTAATTTTATATCAAGAGTTGATATAAGTTTATTGTATAATAAATGTAAATTTGATTTACATTACATTAGTAATTAATTTGTGAATTAATTAATAGTTAAATTAATATACAAAATTAATTACTTAGTTTATACAAATAAAGGTTTTAATTAATTAAAGTAGTAATAAGTTAAAGCTATTGAACTTTTTTTGGTTAAAGTAACTAATTCATTCAATTGTAACGAAGTTACTAAAGTTGGTGAGATTAATTAATTTAACAATGGTTGAGTTAATTTTTTGAATTGTGTGGTGTAAAGAAAAGATTCTTTAAACCATGGTTTGTTATTTGTTTTTGGTTTTCTTTATTATTAATTTAATAAAACAAAAAAATAACAACCATTGCTTTTTTTTTCTTCTCTCCACTTGCCTCTGCCGTGTATATATTACAAAAACACATTGCTTCTTTGTTAGATTTTGCTCTCTGCCAATAGAAACAAAGAGAAAAGCACTTGCTCACTGCCGAGCAAGAACAAGAAAAAATTGTTTTTTATTTTCCAAAATCCAAGCCAAAAATCTCACCAAATAATACCCTACATATAATCAAGTCAATGGAATTAATCCCTAAGTGTTAAGGGTTAATATATGTTCTTGAAGTTTTCTTTTTCCTAGGGTTCAAGTGTTGAATTTTTGGGAAAATCTTGGTTGCTATTCTTGAGTGATCAAACCACATTTTGATTACCAAGATTTGTTCTTGGAGGAGCTCAATTTGGTGGAGAAAGAAGGAAGCTCAAAGCATGGAAGAATTGGAAAACCTTGGATGCAACCATTCTCAAATTGGAAAGGCTTGAAAGAAATTGTTGGTAAAATTTAATTTGTAAATTTATTGTTCAATTTCTTGATGATTATTGTTGAGAAAAATTGTTGTGGATTTGTTGGATTAATAGGAAGCATGTTAGTGAGGAATTAGAAGCATTTGAGTGTTGAAAATTAGTATATAATTGATATGTTAATTTTGAATGCTTAGATTAATTTTTTCAAGAGTTGGAAAAATTATTGTATGCTTGAATTAATTTTTCAAGTGTTGGAAAATTAATTTTAGTATGTTTGGATTATTTTCAAGTGTTGGAAATAATTAGGATGCTTAGTTTTAATTTGTCAATAGTTGATAAATTGATTAAAGTGTGTTGAAATTTTTAAATGGACTTATGGTAATTTTTAATAGATGAAAATGTTTTAATGCATTGGAAATTTTAAGTTTGTAATTAAAAATTTTAAACCCACTATTTTTAAGGACTGCCGAAAATTAAAAAAATATATATATATTTTATTCGCTCGCGATTTGATCTCGGGCTGGTTTCCGCTGCACTCGGGTTTGTCTGTTCCTCACTCAACAACAGTTTCTTTTATAAAACCAATTATTTTAGTGCTTTATTAAGACCTGTATCACAATTAATAGAAGCCCATAATTAGAATAAAATATTCTAACATTTTTAGGCCAATCAAATAACAAAATAACCTTACCCAATGAGAAATGATAAGTTTTTTTTGTTGTTATTTGTTAATGATCAGATTCAATTCATCGTGAGATGGATGCACAAGCTAAATTCATTCACCTGGCAGTTGCTGATTCCAATTCAATCTTGCCATATATTAAATCAATGAAGGCAAACCAAAGGTTTCAGGCCTTATTGTTCATGCATGCAAATCACGCAAGAAAAGACATTGAGAACATGTATTGAGATCGAATTGATTTGACAAATTGCCAAGCTAACAACCCACGAATGGCGAATAATGAGATTTGATTTGTCAAAAAAACCAAAGCCAACAACTTTTGAGTGAATATAGTGATAATATTATATGATTTGGACTTTCAGGTCCTGGGTTCGAATCCAGATAATACGTTTCTTATAAGAGTTTGGGATAGTGGGAGGTTTTACTCATTCCACTTAAACCTAGAATGTGTGGTTTAGCGATGGATTTCCAACGATTTAAAAAAAAATTATATGATTCGACTTTGAACTGACTTCTGGCCTTGTGCATATTCAAAGAATATTTATCTGCATTAACATTGGCTTCCAACCTTATTTTGTTTTAAAAGATATATGATTCGAAAACTACATGTTTTTCTTATTAATTCTGAATGAATCAAAACTATAAATGATTTATCTGTATTTATAGGGTGTAATTATGGTGAGATAATTATCTTTATTTAATATAAGATAATATATAAGAATAATAAAATAATTATCTAAATTATACCAGATAAAGAATAAAATAGTGGGGACCATACTACAAATTTACCACAATCATAAATTTATTAATCAATAAATTTCGGAATACATTTGCCATAAAAATTCTACAAAAATGCTACACTTACATACAATCTCATTACAAAAATACACCCCTCTCATTGTAGCTACAGTGATTACTGTAGCAATCATTGTAGCTACAGTGAGAAGGGTGTAGTTTTTTGTAGTGAGTATTGTAGTGAGATGTATGTATTATCACTGCTGAAATCTCTAACATAAGGATGGTTTGTGAAATTCATATAGAGAAATAGAAAATTCGTTGTAAGAGATCCCAGAAAAGCTCACTTATTTTACTTACCCTTCAGTTAGCAGATGCCAAGGACAGAACTATTTAGACAAAATTTCCTGAGCCACAAAGGACCTAGGGTTCGTCTGAAGAACTGTATGGAATTAATTGCGAGAAAAATATAAGTTCTGGAATAGAACTGGAGGGGGCAGATCATTTTCTAGTCGCTTGTCATGATTGGGTAAGCTATCCATGCATCATTACACATAAATCTTATAAATCATTTTGCTGAAGCTCAAATCTCTAGGCATATTGTTTTAGAAGAGCTTTTTGTTGATGAAATCAGAATTAGCTGAGGGAAAAGAGTCAGTTCTAGTTGGAATAGAGTTTTCTCATTTCAAAACTTTGTATAAATGACAGAAGATCTTTAGTTCCAGTTGACTTACAAGTGAAGATTTTAATTTGAAATTGAATTTGAGGGCCCAGAATTCAGCCATTGCTGTTAAAGACTTTAAAATAGGAATGGATACCACTCTGCTGGTTACATATATACGTTCCTCTTGAAGAACTTGGTGGCAAACCTCCTCTAGAAAGATCTACTCTGGGTTATATATCTCCTACAAATAGAACAGCTGACGTGAAAATCTTTGGCCCAATGACTCAGGATATTAAAGGCAAAAGAATTTATCGGGAGCAAGCATATGAAGAGCAGCAAGGGGCAACGAAGTTCACACGCATCAATCATATCAGATAATTACGTTCCTCCTTTCTTTGGGAAGCATTCTCGAGAGAGAGACATCCCAAATTTGAGGATACCAAGCAATGTAGTCGCGAGTTGAGATGGTGCAAAACGCATTTCCTTTGGCATAAAAAGCCAGAGAGAAGTATTGACACTTCACTCCTCAATCTGGTACAATAGAGTGTTCAACATAAAAACCAAATGAAATGAACTTGACCGAGGTTTCAAAATCTCACCTTCTTTAGTCTAATAAAAGCATGAGTGTTGGTCCCACTGGATCAGATCTGTCGGTTCGACGAGTTTGAGAGAATTATGGTTATTTTGGCATGAAAATAGTGTATTTGGTCCCAAAAAAAATAAATTAGAAGATATCTTTTATGAGTCAAAAAATCTTAGGTCAATTTTGTAAATCCCCTAATATTTTGTTTTCTATCTTTTATCTTTATCTAACTAGAGAACATTTATTGGTTCACTTCTTTATTTGGACCATCTGGAAAAGTATCAATCAACTAATAAATGACATAATTAAAAGTTGAAGTTTAAATTTAAATATAATAATTAGACAACGGAGGGCTTAAAATTTAAATGATACCGTTTTGGGTTTAGCAGTTACCCGTTGATTGCAGCAGAAAGGCAGAAAGCTCAGAGGATGGAAGCCCAAAAAGCCAATGCAATAATACAAATGTTGGTGGTGGAAATTAGCATATAGACCCAGCAGTATGGGCCCGGGGCAGGGGTGGAATCTTCCCTTAGTTGGTATTCAGGAAATGTTAAAAGCTTCTCGGCTCGGCGGAAGTCTAGACGCAGTCCTCAGTATTAGACCAACCGTATCATGTGCTTCAAACACGGCTTCTATAAACCGACCACATCAATTCTGTGGCTCGGTTCGAGCCTATTCGGTTCCCTTGTTGGTACTTCGAAGGGCTCGGACAGCACAAGACAGGACAGAAGAGGTTCGGTAGGTTCGGCAGACGATTCGACCAACCACTTAGTCACCGACAAAAAGCCTCGAGAAGGTAATTTTCCTTTACACGTGTCATCCCCCGGGAATACCCACCAGGCGGTCATCATCTCTAAATGCATGTGGTAGTGGAAAGTCAAACTGATGCGATGGGATGTCAGAGAGCAAGTTCACTTTCGGCAAGAGCATGCCTAGGGCAGAGAGCTTAGTAAATGAAGCAGATTCACGTGGAAGACTCTGCAGAATAGGGAACAGTAGCCGCCTCAGTTTTGCCGCTTCAAACTTAATATATATATATATAAAAGAGGTCTTTTTGTAAAGGAGAGACACACAAAAAGGGGGCTAGAAACACACAATCACTAAAAGAGGAAAGAGATTGAGAAAGCTTTGTAATCCCCTTTGTAAAACAGCTCGGCTCCCACATTGACCGACCACAAACAGGTCGGCCTGAGCGTATTTCATTAGTAAAACATCATCCATTTTGTGCCCGCGGACGTAGGCTGGATTTTATCCGCCGAACCATGTTAACTTCTTATGTCAATCCGAGAGCTTTTCTCCCTCTACCAAAGTTTGCTTTTGGTTTCCTCATAACCAAACAAATTAACTGCCGAAAGAATGTTGAATCCCGGGAATAATACATTTTCGTTATTGTCCCCGAAACGAAAACCAATCATCAACAACAAATATCACCCACCCACCAACCTACTGAATTTTTTAAAGATAAACCAAAACTTTTATTAAATATTTCATATTTATAATAAAACAAATATATTTTTGCCTTGTTCCCATCAATAATGGGCCATGGCGCTGGAAACAGTGTTAAACTGTAAATTACTTACTCTAATTTTAATGAGTACAGTTGTTTATGATATCGAATTCTCTCTCTTTATCTTTATGTCCTTTTCCATTTATTAAAAAAAAGTAAATTTTTTTTTTAAAAGGAATCAGCTTTTTTGAATAATTAATTATTTTTATTCAACAGTTTTTGAATTTGCCTGTTTTTACTGGCTCTGCCATTACCTAAAGCTCAGACAACTTCCTACGCCGGTAAAGTTACTGAGGTTAGGGTTTCTTCATCATGTTGATTAATTTTCTGTTCAATTTCTTTTTCTTAATGCACTTCTGTTTGGTTTCTGAGAAAGAGTTAGGAAACAAGAAGTAAACACCAGTTGAGCTACGTTTGCTTCACTTAAATTAAAAGCTTTCACTTTAAAAAATAATCAATAAATTGAAAGCTTTTTGTTCTGCATGAGTTAGTAATTGAGATGGCTTCTTTAGCTGTCAAGTTTCAGATTGTTAGTAGATTGATTCTAATGTATTTGTTGCTAGGCTTTGAATCAATCAATGTACAAAGTACTAGATTGTTTATATATGTTTTTTTTTTAATTTTTAATTCTTTGATTGTGATTTTCTTTACTGTTAAATTTGAGTGTTCTGTGTGATAATGCAGGATTAAGGATGGTTTAATTTACCCTTTTGGTGATGAGTGAATTTCATTTTATGGAGTCCGTGAATCAATTTTTGAAAGTATTTCGTGTTCATACTCGGAGATGGCTTCTTGTTGTGGGGTTGGTGGCTGTTACTCACTTATTATTTCAATCCCTTTTATTACCATATGGGAAAGCTCTCCGGTCTTTGTTGCCTGATGGTGACTTTCCAATACATGATGAAAGTGGCCGTGGCCTGCTGACTTCGAAATCTTTTTCAAAGTCTGTGATGGTTCGCAACCCTCTCACAGTTAATGCTTCAGACTTGATCAGTGATTCTGTGTTTAAAGGGTCTGTGAAAGTTGGTGGCGATTTAAAGGTTGGTAGTGACATTGGGGATGATAGTGGGCTTAGGGAAAAAGATGGAGATACAAAGAATGATTTTGCATCTGAGGGGAAAGGCCAGGATGATGTAATTGAACTTGACACGGACAGAGAAGTAGTTGATGATTCTGTATCTGAAAATGTCGAAGATCTAAGTGATATGTCTGAACTGGAGAGTGACATTGGTGAAAATACCTCTATGGTGGAATCAGCCGGTGAAGCTAAGCAAAGCCTCCTACTAGAGCAGATTGTGAAGCCAAACTTGGAAATTTCAACAGGCGGCATGCCAGAGCAACGTACAAGTCATTCACATACAAATATTGGAGGCGAGAAAACTGCATCCACAGTAGCTCCATTGGCAAATATAAGCCATTTGAAAACTGATGAGTCAAATGCAAGCTCCACTGTTGGTTCTGTTGTCCCAAAAAGCAATCTTGCAACTTCGATAAATATTTCTGCAATGATTGTCACTCCTGGGAAGAAAATGATGCGGTGTAATCTGCCACCAAAATCAATAACATCAATTTTTGAGATGAATGCTATACTAATGCGGCACCGTCGGTCTTCACGTGCAATGGTATAATTTTCTAAGTCTGCCACTTAATGCTTTGGTTAATGCTGAGAACTTAAATCCTTTTTGTATTTGATTGTAGAGGCCACGATGGTCTTCCATACGTGACCAGGATATTTTGTCTGCCCGGACAGAGATGATGGCTCCAATTTCAGAAAATGACCGAGAACTTTATGCCCCCCTCTTTCGAAATATTTCCATGTTTAAAAGGTAAGTTTGTTGAATTGGTTTGCTCTTGCTATCAGAATCATATGTTCCATTTTCATACATCGATTTCTGCTTTATGTTTCTCCTTTTGTCTGCGTTATTATCATCAGCTTGCGCTCAGTAATAATACCTGCAGTACCCTCATTCATGAATTTGTATCGTTGCTGAATCACAGACCCATTACTCTTAGCATCTTCATACTTGTGTCTAGATCTAAATTTCTGCTGTCTGAGCAATGAGCATAAAGTTCTAACCGCTGAGTGGTAAAACAAAAAAAAAAACCCACGATTCTGGTGATTCCCTTTTATAGCAAATATTTTGGCGTCAAAGTTCCATGGATGGTATTTTCAGGAGTTATGAACTGATGGATCACACGCTCAAAGTCTATGTATACAAGGATGGAAAGAAACCCATCTTTCACCAGCCAATACTCAAAGGTTTATATGCCTCTGAGGGATGGTTTATGAAACTGATGGAGGGAAATAGACATTTTGTGGTGAAGGACCCTCGAAAAGCTCACCTGTTTTATATGCCATTTAGTTCGCGGATGCTCGAGTACACACTTTATGTACGCAACTCTCACAACCGGACAAACTTACGACAATACTTGAAGGAATACTCAGAAAGTATTGCAGCAAAATATCGTTACTGGAATAGAACTGGTGGAGCAGATCACTTTCTTGTTGCCTGCCATGATTGGGTAGGCTTTCCTTGCATCATTCCTTTTTCTTTCCACACCTAGAATCTTATGAGGCTTATGTTATGTCATTTGAATATGATTCTAGAAATAGCTGTAAGTTTGATTATCAGAATTTACCATTTGTCTGATTCCCATCTCATTGACTGCCAATCCCGCTTCCATACAGTGGTTTGAGGTTTCTCATGCTAATTGAGATAATATGAGGGAGGGGGGAATAGTCATCTGATCCTTTGGATTCTGTTCTTTCAAAACACTAAAAACCACTTTGTACTGTTTCATATCCTTGCTGGATCAATCTGAACTTTCCATGCATTTTTATTCAGATATTTATGAGTAAACTTAATTCATTGGACTTGATAGGCTCCATACGAGACGAGGCACCACATGGAACATTGCATCAAGGCCCTCTGCAATGCAGATGTCACTGCAGGCTTCAAATTGGGGAGGGATGTGTCTCTTCCGGAAACATATGTCCGGTCTGCAAGAAATCCTCTCAGAGATCTTGGGGGTAAACCACCTTCTCAAAGACACATTCTTGCCTTCTATGCTGGAAATATGCATGGCTATTTACGTCCAGTCTTGCTGAAGTATTGGAAAGACAGAGACCCTGATTTGAAGATCTTTGGTCCAATGGCTCCTGGAGTTGCTAGCAAAATGAATTATATCCAACACATGAAGAGCAGCAAATATTGTATTTGCCCCAAGGGTTATGAGGTCAACAGCCCACGGGTGGTTGAATCCATCTTTTACGAATGTGTACCTGTGGTTATATCTGACAATTTTGTGCCACCATTTTATGAGGTCTTGAATTGGGAAGCATTCTCAGTAATCATTGCGGAGAAAGACATTCCGAACTTGAAAGACATACTGCTTTCAATACCAGAGGAGAAATATCTCCAGATGCAAGTCGCAGTCAGGAAATTACAGCGACATTTCCTCTGGCATGCTAAGCCTGAGAAGTATGATCTCTTCCACATGACGCTTCATTCAATTTGGTATAATAGAGTAAATCAGATAAAACCCAGATAAGAATCTCGATTCACCCTGAAAATGTAAGCTACTCTTCGAATTGAGAATGTAAATGTACAGAACTTTGTTACTTTGTGACTGAATTTTCTTAACGAGTATTTTTTTTGTTTATATTTTGCCTAGCTCCATTTTCCTTCCGGCAAATAAATAGTAAAACTATCTTCATCATCTCTTTGGTTACACAGAAGAAGGCATTATTTTCCAATCTTTCTATTTTTATTTCTTATTATTATGCACATATTGCACCTTAAAATATACAAAAGCACTAAAAATGAAAAAAAAAAAAAAAGAGGAAATTCTTTTGTCATGTAGTGAAATATATTTTTTTTATCATGTAGTAAAATATATATATACAGAAGTGTTTGTGTACTTTTATGCTGCTCGTGTATCTTTATTTCTTACCATGAGCAGCAAAGTTATTAGTGACTGAGAAGGTAATTTCATACTGGTAGTCAAATCGACTGGTTACATGAGTGATTTGAACGATATGTGATTAACTAAAAATAGTTGGGAATTAATAAGAAATTAAATGGGAAGTGTAAAATATGATTGAGAAAAGATTACAAAATTCATTTCTTAAAATCTTTAAAAATTACTAAAAATCATTTATTTACGATCAATTGCCACATGTGTTACCATTCAGAGCCTGGTCCAATAAGATGAATAGTTAAGATTCTTTAGGCATTGTTCTAAATTTCTCTTGCATTTCTTCGTCAACTACGCTTCTTGGAAGTTCTACTCCTTTGGTATCACGCCCTTTTCTTCCACATTTTTGTCAAATTGCCATTCCTTTTTTTAATATACCTTCTCCTCCATAACGAAACAAATACTTTATTTTTAGGGAAAAAAAATAATTCTAACCAGATGATGCAAATTTACTAAATTTCAAAAATTAAGTTTCCTTTTCCACGTGATATTTTTGCAGAAATGTATACAAATATTCCTCCCACTTCCCATACTTCCTCACCAACCAAACTGTTAGGAAAATTAATTGGAAAATCAACATTATTTCCATTGATGACACACGTATGATGGCTACATTTTTATAGGGGCATGAGGAAGTCAATAAACTTTCAAATGCATGTGATTAATCAATGTTTCCAAATACATATAATTAATCAATGTTTTCAAATGCATATGATTAAATAGAAAGTCATGTATGTGATGAAATAGTAACATTAATCAAACTAGTGATTCATGGATGTAATTACTAGTGATTCATGGATGTAATTATGATGATATGAATTTGACATTATGTTATAAATATTTTAAACTTTTATAAATGTATCATAATTTATAAACTGTCAAATATTTTTTTTTTTGTATGTTATGAAAAAATATCAATGTTTAATTAAAAAGATTATATTATTAAGAGCACAAAGGAATTTAACATTTTAAAAACCCATAAAAAATATGCTGGGATACTAGTGCGAGTTTGATAATTTATTTTTATATGCGGATGCGGGCTTGGTAATGAAAATTAAAACCCGCAGCGGGTATGGTGCGGGTTTGGTAATGGCAAACCCGCACCAAACCCTACCCACTACCATCCCTAGAAATATCTACAAGAATAAAGTATGCATTTGTGTTGTGAAATATTTAGATTTATTTCAATGTGTTTGTTAATAAATCATAGACTAATAACGCATGTTTGGTTAGATCCTAAGTGGGTAATTCATGGATTTATTCCAAGTTATTTATGGATATTATTTCTAACATTTGTATCAGAGCCTTCATGAATGTATTCTTTTAAATTGCACGAAAATGAATGATCATGCATGAAAAAAATGAAGAATTTGCATTATGTTTCATTTTTTTCCAAAATGATTTGCATCCAATTTTGAGATATAATATCTCACTTTACAAAATGATTCTTGATATGTTCTAAGTTGCTTTGAAAACTAGGACATGCAATCATTAATTTGGTATTTCATTTGCTTAATTTGGATTAAAATTGAGTAAGATATAGACCCTTAAAGTTGGTTAGTCGAATATATTTTTACCCAGAAAAACACTCTCATATGACAGAAACGACATGTCATCTGCCTTCTTTATTGTCAGACGATATGTTATCCATCTTCATTGGTAAAAGAAGAGCAAAATTGTACGACATGTCGTACGCTAAGCGTAGCAACGAACGCCATGTCTGTTGGAAGTTGGTAACGATATGTCGATTCTCTTCAAATTTCATAGCCGACATGTACGTCCACAAAAATAAAAGACGACATGTCTTCTGGTTTTATGTGACTGCACGAACACGTGAGCGTGTGAAGGCACGTGTTAGCGCGTGACATCTCATGTGGCGCTCGTCTGGGCGCGTGGCAGCATGTGTGTTCATGTTTGCATCGTATTTCTCCGATAACTCTGATATGTTATCAAGAGTGAGGTTGAAAAGTATTCTAAACTTCTCTTTTAATTTTAATTATGTTATAATTATGGTTTGTTTATTTTTTTTATGTATGAGATGTATGAAAATTAAAATTTTTATATGTCATAAGAGAGCATAAAATAAAATAAATAACTTTATATGATAAAATGAAATCATGTGATTAATGTTTACTTAATTTTTAAAATGCATTGGTCGTTAATTTTTCTTGTTTTTATTTTATTTTATTTATTTGGGAGATGTAAGGCCATAAGGTCATTTTTTGCAATTGTTGTAAATGTCTTTCATTTATTTAATTTTGAGTAGTTATCAAATTTAATGTAAATTATGGTGGCATTGCCATCAACGACAAAATAAGGAGTTGAGCGGTAATTAAGCAATGTTTGGTATATATGTGGATCACTGTTGTTGGAAGCTATGGTAAGCATATGGGTGGCGAGTTTGACGACATTGTGTGGATGTAATGACCACACGATAGCTTGTTATAGGAGCGAAGCGGGGTGCCTATGATGTTGGAGACCACGACACTGTTGGGCTCGCAGTTCGTAGAGAGTACGGATAGCGCACATGTGATTACTCGGAGAATGATGGAGTCTCCACCCAATATGAAACACTGAGAATGATTTAAGATCGCACTACACCCCTCACAAGGGCCGACCTTAAACTCGTTTGGGTTCGAAATGGTTCATTACTGATGCCAGTATAATATTCAGGTTTGAAAAGAGGTATAGACATGTCTTGGAATGCAATATAATGCAATAACAATTTAAAACATACAAGGGCGCAATCATTAATAATTTAAAAAATAATAAAATAGCAATATTGATAGTCATTAACATTAAGAAATTGTTAAAATAATAGAAAAATTCTAATTAAATAGAATATATTACATAACTTACCAGCCTGACTTCGGAAAAGCCTGGCTGGACATATTTCATATTATTAATGTTTGACTAGACTTATATCAAGTCTGGCCGAATATGCTATGTAAATAGAATTACACAAAGACAGATAGGGTGCATATTTCACATTATAAATATTCGGCCAGATGTATCTCAAGTTTGGCCAGATATATTACATGAATAAGAAAGACAAAAGTACAGAAACAATAATAACAAAGTAAAAATAACATGGAAATGACAAAGCGAATATAAAACAGAGGCAGTAATAATAAAACAAGGAAAATAATAATAACATGACATGGTCATATAAATAATAGAATAATAGGTATCCGATATTTTAATTATGGTCGGACATTTATAAACAAATCATGCATGTCCAGTCGGAGATACTGTGTAAGACCTAAAACATAAACATGAAGAATATGATGGAAATAGAGAGTAGAGAGCCTTTAGGTCATACATTTTATGTAGTTGGCTCGGAAGGCACCTATAAAAATCAAGTAGTTGCTAGATTACTTACCGGAAGGGAAAACTCTAAGGAACTCGTGGGATTTTTCTCACTGTTTTGCCTCTTTCTAAGCTCTTGCTAAGACTTCATACCAAGACTAAAATTTCAGACCAAGATTTTTTGACCAAGAATTCAGATCTTTTATGAAGAATTTGGGCACTTATATATTATATATAGTACCCGCACTGGAATTGAAAAGAGAATGGGATATCAAATCACCTCACTGATTCCTGTGATTGCCAATCTGTATTATTAGCTACAGATCAATCAATGTTCGATCAAATATTTTATTTGAGAATAATGTTTGGCCGGACATTAATCATATCCCATAATTTTAGTAATTGAAAATCTGCATACTCGCTAACAGCTTGATTTATGTCTGGCTGTATATTTATTTCAGAATAATATTGACCAGACATTAATCAGATCTTGTGATTTCACTAATTGAAAATCCTCAATGAAAGCTTGATATATGTCAAACCAGATATTTATTTTGAATATATGTCTGGCCGGGAATTAATCAGATTCGTGATTTTAGTAATTAGATGAGAGTGATTGGTCAACGAATCTGGGATATGTTTATATCTGGTCAAACCGAATATATATTCGGCTAGAAATTTGGATTGAGAAAACGCTGGTCGGATATAGGTGATGTCTGGGCGGGACTTGGTTATTTTTTCGGAATTCTCTTGAGTTCCCTTCCGTTCCAGCATTTATCCTTGGAACTTTCCAAACCTTCATGTAGTGCCCCATAAGAGACTCATCATTTGGCTATGTGTAAAAATATAATGTGTACAGTCGCCTCACTTTAGTAGGCTTGTGCAGTGTGTGATAATGATAAGTCTATGAAAGTCTTGCATGTATTTTTACTTACCTGGTTTTTCGGGTGTCGTCGGACTTACCTGGCCATGTAGCAGTTTGCTCGCTGATTGATGGGCCCTTAGGTTCTCTAATCTTCGATAGGTGTTGAGATGCTTCAATTCTGGTATGTAGCTTTGTGAGAGTTGATAGACCCTTAGGTCTATTGATGCTTCGATCTTTTGTCCTCATTCCCGAGGCTCTACTCTATTCCCCAAGTTTTTTTATGACGCTTCGACCCCATTCTAGAAGTCTGTAGCCCATTTCCGAAGCCGTCTGCTATTTTGTTCTTATTCTCGATGCTCTACTCCATTCCCGGAGTTGACGCTTCGACCCCATTCCCGGAGCCGTCTACTGTTTTGTCCTCATTCTTGAGGCTCTATTCCATTCATGAAGTTGTCTAATGTCTGTCCTCATTCCCGAGGCTCTACTCATTCTCGGTGTTATCTGTGATGCTTCGACCCTATTCCTGAAGTCTGAACTATATTCCTGGAGTCGTCTGTTGTTTTGTCCTCATTCTTGAGGCTCTACTCTCGGAGTTGTATGTGATGCTTTAACATGCTAAAAAATGGTCTTTTACTCATAAGTATAAGAGTGTCAAAGTAATAAAATAACCCGGTAAGTCCGGGGTCGATCCACAGAGAAGAGATTTAGCAAAATAGAATGATGAGCAGTGCGAAAAAGAAAAGTTTGATTTGTTGAAGTAGTTGTTGACTTTTAGATATAAATGTAATAATAAAATGAACTGCTGGAGTTAGGGGATCCACTTTTAACCCTTGAACTTAGAAATCTCGCTTAATTATAATATATAAATTACCATTTACCCAATTGATTTATCTCATGAATTAATTATGCCAATATAAAGAACCAACCATAAAGACGGTAGTCATTTATGTCAATAATTATTCATGCTAAGGTACTACGTATGCCAAAAACTTAAAACCAGCCATACAGGCAGTAGAAAGATAAAACCAACCATAAAGGTGGTAGAAAGATAAAACCAGCCATAAAGGTGGTAGCAAGATAAAACCAGCCATAAAGGCGGTAGAAAGATTGTCAATAATTAATCTATATCTAAATCAAGTTTTAATCATAAGATTTCAATTTATTTATTATAATAGAAGCGAGTTTAATCTACGTTGTCATTATAAAAGCTTCACCCTTACCCCAACAAAAATAAATTAGCTACTCATTTTGTAATTAAATATACTCGTAATTTTATTACTGAAAGAAAAAGACATTACGAAAAGCTTTAAATAAATAAACAAACAAGACACTCTCTCTCCTAGATCTACAGAGGAATCAGGAAAGACAGTATGGAAATTTCTTCTACTGGACGCTTCAATTTATAGGCAGATTTTGGTCTGCGCATTGCGACGCAAATGCTCTACGCGTCGCGACACAAGTGCCACGATGGGGACACGTGTCGAGAGATTGGCGGGTTCGGCGGCGTCTTTATTTTATTAGACGCGTCGCGACGCCAAGGCTCCACGCGTTACAACGCGAAACTAGAATTTCCATTTTTGCCCTTTTCCAAGTTTGGTTTGTCCTGTTGAGCTTCCGAGCAGTATTTTACCTATCAGATAACATAAAATAACACAGTAAAAACACTCAAAAAAGAACTTAAAATATTATTTCACAAATGTGGCAATTTAAGGGGATTAGTGAAACTATAAGTGTAAAATGATTGACTTATCGTATAATAAATATGTACTTTTTAGTATTCATCACACCCCCCAACCAGCTTATTACTAGTCCATAGTATTTCAAGCGGAATCTAAAAGAAAAATTCTTATCTAAGTCAACAATTGTTTTCTTTCTTTCTAAATGATCAAATAAATGACTTCTCCTGTACTTTTTACCATTCTTTCATATACTCATAAAACAAGGTATTAATCAATATATTGTGCCCACAATATCACATGTATTTTTTGAAAAGAGAGTAATATTCTTGTCCTAAAATTATATTATAGTTTATACATTTTTGGTAGTGAAAATTTATTTATAAACATATCTTCAATCCATGTATCGAACTTTGGGCCAGTGACTCCCAAACCAGTTGGTTTTAGGGCACTAGGTGTTAAGACACCCATACATACTTAATTGCTCGGATCTCAGATAAAAAGTGTCCAAAACATATCTTTAATCCATGTATCAAACTTTGGGCCAGTGACTCCCAAACCAGTTGATTTTAGGACAGTAGATGTTAAGACACCCCTACAGACTTAATTGTTCGGATCTCAAATAAAAAAGTGTCCAAAACATATCTTCAATCGATGTATCGAACTTTGGGCCAGTGACTCCCAAGCCAGTTGATTTTAGGGCACTAGGTGTTAAGACACCCCTACAGACTTAATTGCTCGGATCTCAGATAAACAAGTGTCTGATCCCCTTAAGCTTTCTTTTTAACCCTTGTAACGAGCTTTGGGCCAGTAATTCCCAGACAAGTTGGCCTTAGGGTAGTAAGTGTTAAAACACCCCCACAGACTTAATTTCTCGAGTTAAAAAGGCTACGGAAACGAACTTTATTCAAACTCCATTTTTTTCATATAAAAATTTCACTGCCTTTAGGTGTTACCTCCAACAGACTAGAGAACTGAATATTACATAATTTTCACTTACTACCCATGATCTTATGTTACCATGTTGTTGGTAATATATGTCAGATGAACATATATAAATATCAAATTTAATCAATGTTATGGAGAATTCACAAATTTAAATGATTCAAAGAGAAAGGAACAACAAATAACTTGTTACGAATTATTCTGAGATGCGTCTCAGGAGTGAAAACTCCTTACACAGCCACCTCTGAAAAATAATTCCATATGGTTTAGAAAACAAATTTGTTGTTAGTTTGTATGTATATATATGAATATATATTCTTACACAAAAAATAATAACAAAGTAATTTTTTTTAAAAAAAAAAACATCAATTAAACATGAAAATTATCTAGTAAACTATCTCCTCCTCCAACCAAAATGAAAAATTGTCCCCAATGTTCAAAGAAAGAGAAGCAGAGTTTAGAAGATATCATCTGGTTACAGCTACAACTAAATATTAAAGATTAAGATCCAGGTTTACTTTGCACTTTTTGCCACGATTGTTACCAGATTAGTTCAACTTGGAAAAAATAGGGTCGATTCTTGGTTAAAAAACTAAGAGTTAGTAAATTAAATCATCAGTTTTTCTTGCAGTTAGGAAAATATCTCTTACCGGTTTTGAAATAAACCCAAATCTTTTGGCATCTTCAAGGAATACAAAAAGAAAATCAAAAAATCCATTAACATTAAACAACCTAATAGTTTTTTGGTGAATATTCAAGTTTTCCCATGACGCAACTGTGAATATTTCCTCCAACGTTCCTAGGCCACCTGGTAAAGTAATGAAAGCATCAGCATGATTGATCATTTCACTGAGTCTTTCAGACATACTTGGGATAATACATTCTTCTCCATTTGATTTTCCGATGATGTTGTCATCTGTTAAGGGTTTTGGGATGATCTCCAAAACTTTAATGCCACCTTCTTGTACAGATTTTGAAATACACCCTATCAATCCAAGATTACCACCGCCATATACTAACTGCATGTTTCTGTTTGCCATAACTCTACCTAATTCTATTGCACCCTCAATAAATTCTGGTTTAGTGACTGAGCTAGTTCCACAAAACATATAGATATTATTGAATCATCATTTCAAAGTTGTCTCCATTTGTGCTATCTCCCTTAGTTAGATGTGTTGAAGAGAGAGTAGTGACGGGCTGAATTTATAGATCCTGAAAAGGGTGAGTGATAAATGCACTAATATCTGTAAAATGACAATTATTAGGAAAATAGATCGTGAACAAAAAAGGTTAGATACTGTCGGTAAAAAGTAAATCAAAATAGTAATTTAAAGTAAATGAAATCAACACAATAATATATACTAGTAGTTGTGATTGGGGCTCACATCTTCCTCTGGTTTTATTTCCAGTAATGGCTTGAATGCCCTCTATGGGTCGGGGATAGTCTTCCCATCCAACTTTCTTATAAATTGGCAATGGTCTTTTAAAGTCAGATTCCCGAGACTGTATTACTGTCTTTCTTTTTGAAATTGTGTGTGTAATCTGCGAATTTCACGATGAACATATCCACTAGGATGCGTCTCAAGAGTAAATGATATATCATCAAAAGGCTCATTACTCAATCCATCTCTAATGAATTGAATTTTATCTTTGCGATTATCAAACACCATTCCTAAAGAACAACAACGAGTGTTGCACGTACAACATGCACACTTATAAGAAACACCTAATTTTTTAGCTCTTCGTTTATTAGAATATGTGTTATTCCCTGAACCAGGCATGTAAGGAATGAAGGATTTATGTGACTCACCTGCCATGCAAATTCTTGCTTTAATTACCCAAAAATATCACAAGGAATACCATGAATCATAAGAAGTCTAATTCTTTCTGTGCATGCTTTGTAAATTTTTGTCAAAGCATTTAGGGGAAGAGAAGGAAAATGTTTGCGGAGGTTTGTGAGAGTTTCTTCCATGCTTTGGTTTGTAGGGTATCTGTAATTTTAGGAAACTGAAATAACCAACTTTGAGTCACAGAGTACCGTTATCTGCTTGCTTTACCTGGATGTGAGATAAAAAAAAAAAAAAAAATTCTGCAAAACTAAGAGAAATGGAAATTAGAGAAATATTAACAGAAAATAAAATAAACTACATCAATCAATGTATACTGGGTTTGACACGAAAAAGATTTATTGAAATTTTGAGCACTCCAAAAAAAGTTTCAGACACTGTCCATTTACTTTAAATATATCACCATCCCTAGGATTCTCAATGTCAATTTCCCCATATGGATAAACGTGTTTCAAAATAAATGGGCCACTCTATTTGGATTTTAATTTTCCAGGAAATAAATGAAGACGAGAATTATAAAGCAAAACTTTTTGATCAACTTCAAATGTTTTTTCGTGAAATTCGACAATCATGAAAAGCCTTAGTTTTAGCCTTTAGAGTTTTTCGTATTCTCATATGAATCATTCCTTAACTCTTCACGTTCATTTAGTTGCAATTTTCGTTCATGACCAACTTTTTCAAGGTTTGAATTGAATGCTTTAATAGCCCAAAATACTTTGTGCTCAAGTTCTACAGGCAAATGACAAGGTTTTCCATAAACTAGACGATAGAGGGACATTGCCAAAGATATTTTGAAGGCTGTTCGATATGCCCAAAGTGCATCAGTTAGTCGAAAATACCAATCTTTGCGATTTGGGTTAATCATTTTTTCTAAAATTTGTTTAATTTCCCTATTCACTAATTCAACTTGTCCATTTGTCTGGGGGTGATAAGAGGTGGAAACTTTGTGTGTGACTCCATACTTTTTCATTAAGGACTTAAATGGTCTATTACAAAAGTGTTTACCTTCATCACTTATGATGGCCCGAGGAATTCCAAATCGACTCAACATGTTTTCTTTTAAAACTTTGATCACAATTGTGTGATCATTGTTCCGACAAGGAGTTGCCTCGACCCATTTTGAAACATAATCGACTGCAACTAAAATATACAAAAATCCAAAAGATGGTGGAAATGGGCCCATGAAATCTATCCCCCAACAATCAAAGATTTCGATAACATAGATGGGATTTAAAGGCATCACGTTTCTTTTTGAAATAGATCCCAACTTTTGACAAGTTTCGCAAGTTTTTCAGAAAGTGTGTGTATCTTTAAAAATGACCTCCACATGCTTCTGAATGACAAAACTGAATAACACCACTTAACTCACTGTCTGGTATGCATCTTTTGAAAATCTAATATGTGTAGCATTTAAACAGATATGGATCATCCCAATAGAATTTTTTGACTTCGGTCACAAATTTTCTCCTATCTTGTTGGTTCCAGTCTAGTGGTATCTTTCCTGTTGCAAGAAAATTGGCAATATTAGCATACCAAGGCTTTATGTTTACAGAAAATAAGAATTCATCGGGAAAAGAATCATTGATGGGAGTGGTATCAATTAGTGACACGTTTGTGAGTCTCGATAAATGATCTGCAACCACGTTCTCTGCCATTTTCTTGTCTTTTATTGTGAGATTGAATTCTTGAAGCAATAAAATCCACCGTATTAATCTTGGCTTGGTATCCTGTTTAGACATAAAATATCTAACAGCTGCATGATTAGATTAAACAACAATTGAAGAACCTATTAAATATGATCAAAATTTATCCAATGCAAATATTACAGCAAGTAGTTTCTTTTTCTGTCTATTTAAAGTTCTACTTGCGTAATATATTACATGCGGCTTACCTTCCTTTCTCTGTCCTAGCACTGCACCAATTGCATAATCACTAGCATCACACATTAGCTCAAAAGGCAAGAACCAATTATGGGATTGCATAATATTTGCAGAAGTCAAAAGATTGATAATCATTTCGAATGATTTTTGACATTCTTCTATCCATTCAAATGTTGCATCTTTTAATATGAGGTTACATAAGGGTATGGATATGGTACTAAAGTTTTTAATGAACCTCCTATAAAATCTTGTATGTCCTAAAAAGAACGAATGTCCCTGACTATTTTTAGTGATGGTAATTTAGAAATTACCTCTTTTTTTTACGTTATCAACCTTAATACCTTTAGACGACACAACGTGTCCCAAAACAATTCCTGAATTAGTCATGAAATGGCATTTTTCCCAATTTAACACAAGTCATTTTTCTTCACATCTTTTCAAAATATTTTACAGATTATTTAAGCAATTATCAAATGAATTCCCAAAAACAGTTATATCATCCATAAAGACCTCTAAACAGTGTTCAACCATGTCACTAAATATGCTTAACATGCATCGTTGGAATATTACAGGTGCATTACAAAGTCCAAAAGGCATTTTCCTAAATGAAAATGTTCCAAAATGGCATGTGAATGTGGTCTTTTGTGGTCTTCTAAAGCAATGAGAATCTGATAATAACCCAAGTAACCATCAAGAAAACAATAATATGGATGTCCAACTACTCTTTCTAAAATTTGGTCAAGAAATGGCAAAGGAAAATGATATTTTCTAGTTGCATCATTTAGTTTTCTATAATCAATACACATACGCAACTAGATGAAATGCGAGTTGGATTAATTCACCTTTATCATTTTTACAACAGTAATTCCAGACTTTTTGGGTATAACCTATGTAGGACATACCCATTTACTATCATAAATAGGATAGATAATGCATGCATCAAGAAGTTTAAGGACCTCTGTTTTTACTACTTCTTTCATATGAGGGTTTAGTCTCCTTTGGGGTTGACAATATGTCCTAGCATTATCTTCTAAATGTATTCGGTGTGTTCAGATTAATGGATTAATACCTTTTATGTCTTTTAAAGTCAATCCAATTGCCAATTTATGTTCTTTCAACCCTTCTAAATTTTTACCTTGTTGATCGCTTGTGAGAGAAGAAGAAATTACCACAGAGTAAGCTTGATTATCTTCCAGAAATGCATATTTCAGTCCTTCTGGCAAAGTTTTTAACTCCAAATTGGATGCTTCTTCGAGTTTTCCTTCTTCCAGTGTTCCCAATTCTTCCAAATTTTGAATTTTTCCACCGTCTTCTAATACCTGTGTAGAATCAAGTAGAACTTCATCAGTAATATCCGAATTTATTTGCGCACTTGACTCAACAAAATTAGCAGTAAAAAATTCCATGAGATCAGATAAACTCCCATGAATATGCTCATCCAAAATAGGTTCAATTGATTTTATGCTTTCATTTTCATTATCTCCATCATATGGCTGTTTGCACATGTTAAAAATATTTTGCTCCAATGTCATGTTGCCAAAAGAAAGATTCATGATTCCATTCCTGCAATTAATAACAGCTTTAGCTGTTGCTAAAAATGGGCGACCAAGTATTACAGGGATTGCCTTATAACTATCTGCCACAGGTTGTGTTTCTAAAATAATAAAATCTACAGGATATACAAATTTATCGATTTGCAATAACACATCTTCCACAATTCCTTTTGGTACTTTAACTGATCTATCGACAAATAAAAGAGTAGTTAAGGTTGGTTTCATTTCACCGATATTAAGTTGTTGGTAAATCGAAAATGGTAGTAAATTTACACTATCTCCAAGATCAAGCAAAACATGTTAAATATTTTGATTTCCAATAATACAAGAAATAGTTGGACAACCAGGGTCTTTGTGTTTTAATGCATTATTGGTTAAAAGAATGGAACTTACCTGTTCGGCTAGAAAAGCTTTCTTTCTTACCTGATGTTTTTTTTAATGGTGCATAGATATTTCAGAAATTTGGCATAAGATGGTATATGTTGGATGGCATCTAACAAATGGATATTGACCTTTACCTATTTGAATATTTCATAAATCTCTGAGGAATGGTTCAAATTCATTGTTTTCAATGCCTGGGGAAATGAAGGTGCATGAGAAAAATTGTTATTATCGACGATGGGTAATGGCTCATCAACCCGTTCCTTAGCCTCTGACTCTGATTTATTCTCAGTTTCGCGAGGTTCAAGAATAGGTTTGTGGATGTTTTTACCACTGCGAAGAGTATTAACATATTTGACTTGGTCTAAGTGTTGATTTCTAGAACTACCCTCGTGAGGGTTTTGACGACTCTTGGGATTTGACTGTGGTTGTGTAGGAAACTTACCTTTCTCATTAATGGCCAAAGCAGATGTGATTTTATCAAAGTTTCTTTCAAATCATTCATCATTTGTGCATTTTGGTTATTTATGGTTTCTTATTTTTCCATGAATGCATTCAAGTTATTCTTAATAGTTTTCCTAGGTGGTGGGACATATGGTGCATAATTCTGGGAATTTCAGAAATTCTGGTGAAGCTGGGGAGGTTAGTGTGAAGGTTGTGCTTGGTTATCATTCTTCCAATTGAAGTTTGGATGGTTTCTCCAACCAGAATTATAGGTTGTGAGTATGGGTTTGGATTTGGTCTATTAAATGTGTTTATGGAGCTGACTTGGCCATGGAGACATTCTTTCAAGGCTGGTAAGGATGGGAAAACTTTTGTGACATGTTCATTTGAACTACAAATTTGACATATGACTTCCTGAACTGACTTGACATGATCACTTTTCCCCGTTTCTAAAGCCTCAATTTTTTTTAGACAAATATGCATACTTGGCAGCAAGGTCATGGTCTTCCCTAAGGTTAAACATACCTCTACCAGATGGTTGTGGTTTCACAGATGACTCATAGTTACCAATTGGATCCTATTATTATGTATTCTCTACTACGTGCTCTAGGTAATCTAGTGCATCTTCAGGATCTTTGTCCCTGAACTCACCATTACACATCATCTCCACTACTTGTCTACATTGGGGTGTTAAACCCTCACAGAAATGGGCAACTAGCCTCCATGTTTCAAACCCGTGATGTGGACAAATATTTAACATCTCTTTATACAACTCCCAACATTGGTAAAGTGTTTCCCCCGACTCTTGTGTGAATGTTGTGATTATTCTTTTAAAGGAATTTTTCCTGTGAGGGGGAAAGAACTTCTTAAGAAACTGTTCTTGTAAATCATCCCATGTTCTAATAGATCTTGACCTAAGGTTTTCTAGCCAAATTTTAGCTTTATCCTTTAAAGAAAAGGAAAAACCTTTAACCGAATTATATTCATACTACAATTTTGGTCTGTGCAAGTGTTACATAACTCTTCAAACTCTTTAGGTGTTGATAATGGTTTTCTGATTCTAGACCGTGGAATGTGGGTAAAAGATTGATGACACTCGATTTAAAATTGAAACGTGCTACCTACGGAGGAAAAACAATGCAAGATGGTGATCATGTCCTAGTGGGATTCATGAATTGTCTGATGTCCTAGGATGATTGGGATCTCCATGCTGAGACTCGTTTTCTTCCTGATATACTAGGTTTTCAACTCGGGCAGGTGGATTTTCAATTTGGTTTTCAGCCATTCTTACAAACAACGAAGGTGATGAAGACTCTCTTTTTAATCTACTACTAGATGTTTGAGTCCAGTGTTTCATGCAACTTAAAGACAAACTATATGTAAAAATATGAAATTGCAAAAATAATACTAAAAAAGGAAATTAAACTGACAAAATGAGAAGAACAAACAAAGGAAATACATATGCAGTGATTTAGATCTAAAAATGTACTATAACCCTTGTTAATTCCGATCTCAATTGAATTTCTTGTTCAAATTTCTCAATGTCTTGAATTATGTTTCCGTGAAGTTTTATGAGAGCATGTCTACGTGGGGATGGTTCAAAAAATTCTTTGATAAACAACAGACACCTTTTAACTGTTGGACAATTATGACCCATAGCATCACTATTTTGTAAAGGACATGGTGTTCTTGTACAAAATTAACTATGTGACAAAGGAAATTGCTCTTTTATCATTTGTAATTGGATTACTTGGATATATAAATGATAAAAGTCCATATGATTAGTACCAGATTAATAAGATATGAGACGGTAATAATCCACGAAAGGTTTAATCATTAAATATCCCTAGTCGTATTATTATCGAGACTGGACATCGATAATGCGGAATAGGCTAGTATTGTACTTGTGCGTGTTATGGAAGCGTAACGACATAGTTCTCATATATTTAAGTATTGGATACTTATGCAAGTGTGATATGAGGTTCTGTTTACCGATGGTATGGAAACAGATTCGCTCTGGATAGACCCTGACCGGCGTAAACACACACGTATAATGCAAGCGCATGTATCGTTCAAGTAGTATAAGAATATCGATCCCACGAGGACTTAATACCTAATCTATTAATTTTATGAGGTAAAATGATTACTAGTATCTAACAGGTTGATTGATTGATTTGAAATGGTGATGATTTTAAATTTTAAAAATAAGTAAATAAAATTGCACAAAAGTAGGTTTAAGAAAATTCAATATTAAAAACTATCTAGGGTTGTGAATCTTTCTAATATCTTTTAAAAAATGAAGTTGTTATTTCATGTTTGTGTAATAAATCGGTTTACTAACCTGGAACACTAAATTATGCAAAAGCCTCTGTCGATGGTCAGACACAAATACCCAGTTTAACCCAATTGAACCATATGTCTATGTCAACCAAATTATCTGGATTCATTAAGTTTAAGTTCCAATTATGGCTACCCCCGCCCGAAAGGTATATGTCTATCCTGTAGGGAAATCTATTAAAGTGTTATCTATCCTCAAGGAAGATCGTGGGCTATTAAGTCTATGGCTAAAACCTAAAATTCCCTTGTCAACTTTATTTTAGATTTACCACATCAATCTTATTGGTGATCAGACAACAAGAAGCATTAAGCTTAAGACTTAATAAGTAAACCTTTAAATTACCCAAACTATAAAATAACCCCTTATAAACCGGTGATATTAGAATTCATCACAACCCCAGATAACTAACTTAGTTACAACACATAACTAGGGCTAGTAAAAAGATAAAAGTAAAAGACATAAAGGCGGAACCAAAATAAACCTTCCATATAGGCGGTAAGAAAATTTAATTACCAACCGACCAATTTGGCGGTATCCTTGATTAGTCAGGTTTAAACCAGATTAAAATGAATTACCAACCAACCAATATAGCAGTATTTTTTTTAAGTCAATATTTTAAATAGTGAATATATTATATTTAAGGGAGATTAATCTAAATAGCAACAGTAAAAGAATTACCTTTCACCCTAGCAGGAGAAGTTACCTCATCATGGTGAATAGTAAAAACTGTAAAAAGTAAAGAAAGTAAATTACTATTATTACAGAAAGTAATTAAAATTAATTACAAAACTAAAATTTAAAAGAAACTAGATAGAAAACTCCATATTTACATCAGAGAAATTAGAGAGGAAGGTACATCTGAAACTGAAATTTTGAGCTCTATTTATAGGCGTCAGTAAAGGGTCGGCGTCGCGACGCCCATTTTGTCGACGTGGCAGCTTATGGTTCGTCGGCTTCAGATTCTGGATAAGGTGATAAGGTGACACGTGGTAAGGTGGTTGGGACTCAATTATTGCGACACATGGCAGCTCGTGATTGGCTGATGAAGATTCTTATCCGCCACATTTCAATTTCGGATAAGTGAGTCAATAATTGATGCTGACGTGGCGATTGTGACTGTCGGCACCATAGAATTGCGACACGTGGCACGCTGTGATTGGTTGATGATGACGTGGAGATGATATGGTACTTTGACTCAGTCAACTGGTGATGTGAATGATGATGTGGCAGACACGTGGCGATGGCGACTGTCGGCACCATATGATGATGACACGCGGCACGATGCAAGTTAGCAGATCGGCTGTGATGGTGACACGTGGCACGGCGCACGTTAGTAAAGTCAAAATTTTCTCAGATTCTGACTTGTGGACCCGTCGCACGTTAGTACTGTTCGGCGCATGTTAGGCGTCGCGACGCCATAGGCTTGCGCGTCGCGACGCGCGGAATTACGAAAATGCCATTTTGTCCAATTTTAACTGTTTTGGTACAAATCACCTCCATAGAGTCCTTAAACTTTATTTATATACAAAATATCAAAAAACACATCAAAATATTCACAAAACTCAAGAAACTATACGAAATATTAGGTTAAATGAGTGGGAAATAGTGACATAATTACCACTCATCAGACCCCTCGGAATCCCATTGGTAGTATGACTAAGTGTCTATGGGAATCCGAATCAGGGTAGGTGTATTTGGTCTTAACCTGAGACTTGCATCGCTAATACTTGCGACAATCAGTATACTTTGGTTTTGGTCGTCCGGGGCTTTAACAGGTTCTGTGTACGCCTCTTCTGGGTATACTGAGAATCATAGTGTATTGGGTGTGATGTCAAGATGAAAGTATCACTTCAGTCATATGAAGATGATGATCACGTAGGGATACATAACTTGTACTCTTAAATGCTACAGCTATCGGGATAATATGACTAAGTCATGATTATTCGATTATAGAGACTAGTTGCTAGTGATCCGATATATGCTTCCTACGGGGCATACACAATTCCAGCCTGAGGCCTAGCATGTGACATCTGATACTGGATCGTAATACGCAATACACTGTATACTACGCCTGATAAAGATTGTATATTCTTTGTTGAATATTTCTGGAGAATTTGGTAGGCACGATGCTTTGCTAGAAGCCAACCATGTCTTGTAAATAGGTAAGAACGTGGTACCGGGTACGCACGTGTTCGGATAGTCCGATAACCGTATTTACTGCCAACATATCTAGGGATCTCTTGGGTCGCTTCCCAAAGATTCACCGATGAGATTTGACTCGAACAAAGAATTAATCTGGGATTAATTATAAGAGAGAAAATTAATCTGGGATTAATTACGTCAAGAATTAATCTGGGATTAATTCGACAAGAAGAGAGAACGCGATTAATTTGGAATTAATCGGTAAAATAAATTTAATAGTTAAATTAGATTTTTCTATTTAATTGGGCTAAAATAATATATTGGATATATTAATTTAAATCAGATTTTAATACGGAATTAAAATTGGATTTTAATTCAAGCGAATGAATTAATTTGGAATTAATTCGTAAGCGACTTCCGTAATAATTTTGCGAGGCATTATTATTTAATTGAATTGGATTTAATTACGTCGCGACGGAAAATTCGTTTAATCGGATTAAACGAACCCGAGCCCGAAGTGTGTTGAGCAAGCCCTCTTGAATTTTGAATTTAAAGTGGGGCCCACTTCACTTACATCATTAATCAACTTTTGGTGATAGAAGTGATTGATGGCTTTTGTTGGAAACTTGTCCAACATACTTTGCATTTCTTTTTAGAAAAGTATATACACTTTTTTTTTAGAGTTTCACTTTGTAATTGTAAGTTTTGGAAACAAAATACACAAAAAAACACACATTCTCTCTTCCTCACCTCTCTTGGCCGAACCTTACACTCCTTGGAGGAGAAAATTTTCTTTCAAATTTTGTTCAAGCTAGCACTTAAAGGAGTGAATCAAGGTGATAGGGAAACTCACCCAAGTCTTGGAAACACTCAAGAAAATTTTGAAATCTCATCCAACCAATGTAAGTTTTTCAGCAACTTTCTTTGGTAATTTTCACACACGAATCACTCTTAGAGATCCTTGGCATGTTCTAGGAACTCTAACAATGGTATTAGAGCATCCTAAGTTTGATTTGAAAATCTAGGGTTCATATACTTTAATTCGGGATTTTTTGCTTGGAGCTTGATTTGCCTAAATTGATGGTTGAGTTATATTTGTATGATGTTGAATTGGATTTGTGCATTGTTGGATTTGTGAAATATTGATTAGATCAAAAATCCCCAAATTCTTAGCATGGTCGAATGTATGCCCTAGGAACACTCATGGTAATTCTTTGATTTTAGACAATTGGATATGTTTAAAGTATGAAATAAATCTTGTATATTGATTTAATTGGATTGAAATCAAATTGAGTATTATTTTGTGCCATATTGCCATGGAGTGTGAAGCATGTAATAGATTGATTTTGCTTCAATTTATGTTGGACATGAATTGGAAATGTTGAGCATGATTAAATTGGATTAATTAATGTTTTGTAAACATTAGATTAATTGATTAATTATGTTAATTGCACTTTAATTAAATTAATATGTAATTTGGAATGATGTGTTAATTTAATTTGTTGTAATTGGGCTTAATGGGCTTGGTTGGGCCAAGTTTGGTTTATGACAATTTGGTTGGATCCAATTGGGCCTAAAACAATTCCAAAAAGTCCAAATATGACAATTGGGCCTTTAAATAATTTAATTGGGCCTAATGGGCCTAAATTGATTTTTGGCATAGGGTGATTCCTAATTGGGCCTTGGCATCTTGGGTTTGATCCATAATGGCCAAATCCCATGCCTAAAGAATTAATTAAAAGCCCAATGGACTTTAATTAAATAGTATTTGATACTAATTGGGCATTTGAGACCCATTTAGATTAGATTTAGAATCTAAGTCTAAAAGGCACTAAAATAAGTGTAATTATTTAGTTTGGAATTAAATTCGAATTAGTATTGAATACAAATTAAATTGGATTTAAAATTATAGTTCGATATAATTCAAGAATACGTACTTTGAGTATTTATTCTTAAACGAGTTGGACTCGCGCAAATCAAATCGTTGTTTGAACATTGGATGATCATTAATTCAAAGATTAATTAATTGGATTAGATTGATTGAATAACATGCTATGTGTGAATACTTAGATGTATTGTATGAATAATATATATCAGATGCATATTAGAAGTGTAAGGGAAATTTTGGAAATTGTTGTAATAAATTTAGAATTTATTAAATTGGACCTGCGTGTCCAGCCTATTATCTCTATTATCTTTGTATTTCTTTTCTCACCAATTCCCCTCAATGTAAATGAGGTTTCTTTTAGTATTATGTAATTGGGTAGAAGTATGTAAAGTGCTAGTAGGAGAGAGGAAATATAAAGATTTGTTCTAGGAATAAATTGTTATATATCCATCCGCATATCATTATTATTTTAATCGCACCTTATTAGGCTTTTAGAATGCATGTTAAAGGGTGTATGATGAGACCTAATTAAAGATAATAAATTGGTTGCCAATTTACGCGAAAAACCCTCACTTTAATATTAAGCGTTTTCCTTCCATTGAGTGGTTCTCTCTCAAGATCCAAGATTGGCATTGGTTTGTTGGCCAAAGTCAAGATCATTGTCCATCACAGATGTGTTTAAACTATGAAAGCTTTGTTATATATCTCATGTTTTGGGCAGTTGTGACTTGTTGGCCAAAGTCAAGGTCACTTCTGTACATCGACGTGGATTACGAAGCTTTCCCAATGTCAATGGGCTTAACTGGAATCATTAAGCTTGTTGAGCTAAAGCCAAGGCTTAGTTGATTCAGAGGAAAAAGTTAAGAAATATATATTGGATATATATCTCGGACTTGGAGGTCCACCTACCGGATCTAGGAATTGGATGAGATCCAATTGATCTTAGAGATCTACCTAGTTAAGTTTCATACAGCTTGTTGGCCAAAGTCAATGTTGTGTGTTATTTAACGGGATCCTAGCCCACTAGGAAACTAGGTTTCCCAAGTACTCAACAGAGGGTTAGAGGCTCGCCAAAAAATTATGGGAGGCTAGTATTAAATTTGCAATTTCATTTAATACCTGCTAAACGCGCTCTTTTAATTATATTTATCGTTGTTATAAATATATTAGTTGGACTAATATTTGTTTTATTGCTTTCTTTGAACAGTTAGACTGTACAAGACACTACTCCACTTGTAGTTAGTTATATAGTTGGACTATAGTAACCATTATATTTTGAGTGTACCCGATATCGTTGATTGAATAGTTGGACTATTGCAATCGAGATGGCTGGAAAGATTAGCGTTAGGGACATCGTCATGGGTGATAATGTCTTTAACGGCTCCAATTTTCCAGATTGGGAGATGAATCTCAGGATAGTCCTGGGAGCTGAGAAGTTACTCTATTGGATAGAGAAACCTCTCGGGCCTGAGCCCGGAGTTGAGCAAACAATATAGCATGAGCTTTAGAAGACTCATTGTGATGATAACTTTAGTGCTCAATCCGTTATGCTTGCCGCAATGAATCCTCAATTTCGTCGTCAGAACAAAGGATTAGATCCTTATAGTATGATGTTGAAATTAAAGGATCTTCATAGATCTAACCTTAGATCTTAGAGGTACGAATTACAAAAGAAGCCATTTCGCTCGCGTATGTCAGAGGGTACATCTGTCGAGCACTAGGTGTCACAGATGATTGCTGACATCGAACATCTAGGTTAGTTGGGCATTAGCTACTAGGTCGAGACTTCCATAGATTTGATCTTATAGTCTCTGCCCGAGAGCTGGGGCGGGTTTATCTTGAACCAAGAGAAAACTCTTGGAGAGTTAATGACTATGCTCAATGAGGCAGAGCCAGAGCTTCCAAAAGATCAAGAAGCGCAAGGCGCATCTTACTTCGACATCCCAGAAGGCCAAGGCTTGGCCAAAGGCTTCTGGGGAGTGAAGAAAAAGGGCAAAGGCAAAATCGTCACAATCTTCTGGGAAGACAAATGACATATCCCAAGATGTCTGCCTAAAATGTGGCAAACGGGATCACTGGAAGCGTGACAGCTGTATGGACAAGGCAGACATGAAGGAAGTGAAGGCGGACAAAGTTCCAACTTCAGGTATGTTTGTTAAAAATATGTCCACTGCTAGTTTTAAAATTGGATTTTGTTACTAGATGTGGTACATACATATGTACTCATATGCGGGATCTGTTGATAAGTAGGAGACTAGCTTCAGATAAGATCGACCTGCGAGTCAGAAACGGTATGAGAGTCGTTGTTTTGGCTGCGGGAACCCAAGTTTTGGAACTGCCCTTTGGGCATGTACTTAAATAAGGAAACTCTTATAATATACCTAGTTTGACTAGAAACATTATCCCTATATCTAGTTTAACCCGTTGCGGGTATACCGTTATGTTCCATAACACTGGGTGTTTTGTTTATAAAGATGATATCGAGATATACACATTAGATGTGAATAACAATATTTATATTTCGAATATAAATGAATCTCAAACATATAACATGACAAACAAAAGGCTCAAACTGAGTAAATCAGATGAGACTTATTAGTGGCATTGTCGTCTGGGACACATTAAGAAGAATCATATATATACTCTTTGGAATAATGGATACTAGGACAGATTTGATCCTAAATCATATGACGTCTGCGAATCTTGTTTATTAGGCAAATTGCTTAAAATGCCTTTTAGCTGTAAAGGTGTACGTGCCACCGAGCTGTTAGCCCTCATTCATGGTGACGTAAAAGGGCCCATGTCTAGCTAGGCTAGAGGTGGATAAAAATACTTCGTAACCTTTACGGATGTTGCATCGCGTTATGGTTATGTGTATCTTATGAAACACAAATCAGAAATTTTTGATAAATTCAAAGAGTTTCGACACGAAGTAGAAAAACAGACCGATAAAAGTATTAAAAATATTACGGTTGGACCGTGGTGTAGAATACTTAAGCAATAAATTTCAAGGTTACTTGAAAGAGTATGGTATTCTTTCACAGTGGATTCCTCCCGGAACACCTTTATTGAGTGGTGTGTCCGAACGGAGAAATCGAACTTTGTTGGACATGGTAAGGTCAAGGATGAGTCGCTCTGAGCTACCAATTTCCTTATAGGGATATGCATTGAACAGTGCAATACTTATTTTGAATAAGGTTCCGTCAAATTCTGTTGGACAGACTCCATATGAAATATGGACAGGAAAGAAACCGGGTTTCTCATTCCTGAAGATTTGGGGATGCTAGGCATGTTAAAAGTTTGGATGGTACCAAACTAGAACTCAAATCGGACAAATGTCCATTTGTAATTGGTTATCTTAGGGAAACCAATTCCACAATTCACAAGAGAACAAAGAAATTTGTTGCTCTCCATGCGGTTTTCCTTGAAAAGGAATTCCTAAATGCAGTGGAAAGTGGGAGGAAAGTAGAACTCGATGAAAATCAGAGTGATACTGTTCCTGGCACCGAATTCCTAATGGAACATGAACAGTTCATCAGAGATGAGACTGTTGGACAATTATGACCCATAGCGTCACTATTTGTACAGATCATGGTGTTGTTGTACAAATTAACTTTGTGACAAAGGAGATTGCACTCTTATCATTTGTGATTAGATCACCTAGATATATAAATGATAGGAGGTCCTTGTGATTTGTTCCTGGACGGACAATGATATGAGACAGTATCAGTCCACGTAGGATAAATCATTAAATATCCCTAGTCAGAGCATTGTCGAGATTGGACATCGATAAATGCTAAAAGACTAGTATTACACTTGTGCGCGTTGTGAGGGCACAACGACATAGTTCTCATATATTTGGGTATAGGATACTCAAAGCAGCTGAGCTGGGCTACATCACAGGCTAACTATTACGGTCTCATCAATGATCCAAGTATGTGTTCAAATAGTTTTATCTAATTCGTGAGATCATACATCGTGGCGATGTGATGATCGAATAAATCGCATCAGATGGTAACCTTGTAAATCCGCTGACGAAAGCAATATCTCAGCATAAGCATGGGCGACCCGTACATAGTTCAGGTGTTGGACACTTGAGTGATTGGCTATAGGCCAAGTGGGAGATTGTTGGACAATTATGACCCATAGCATCACTATTTAGTAAAGGACATGATGTTCTTGTACAAAATTAACTATGTGACAAAGGAAATTGCTCTTTTATCATTTGTAATTGGATTACTTGGATATATAAATGATAAAAGTCCATATGATTAGTACCAGATTAATAAGATATGAGACAATATTAATCCACGAAAGGTTTAATCATTAAATATCCCTAGTCGTAGTATTATCAAGACTGGACATCGATAATGCGAAATAGGCTAGTATTGCACTTGTGCACGTTATGGAAGCGTAACGACATAGTTCTCATATATTTAAGTATTGGATACTAATGCAAGTGTGATAAGAGGTTGTTGGTTTTATTCTAGGTCCCAAGATCATCAAACAAGCATGATAAAGTGTGAAATACATATCAAATGAGTTGCGGAATACTCACATCGATCGGTTGAGACGATTTGATGAAGAACAAAACTTGATTTTCTCCTCCAAAGTGGCGCCAAACTGCAGCAGTCTACTGCTCACTGTTTTCAGTTTTGAGTCACCATTTTGAGCTTCGAATCTCCATCGAACGATTCCCGGCTCGTGGGTGAGTTTCCCTAACACCTTCGCATGTCTCTCGGAGTGCTAGCTCTTCTTGATTTTGCCACAAAATCACACTCAAAAGCTCCCAATTTCTCACGGTTTTGAAGCAAACCAGTGAGCATTTTCACAGCCCCTTGGGCGTGAATGAAAGAGAAAGAGAAAAGATGGAAATGTGTTTGTTAGGTTGGCAAAACATTTTCCAAAAATGCTTTATATATTTACCATAAAATATATTAAAGATTTACCAATAATCTATTAAAAATCAAATGGTAAATGCTTCCACCAACTAACACTATTCCACCAATACACATCAACTATTCATATTACTTTATTAAAGTGACATGTTGTCAAGTCACATCATTCAAAGTGACATGTGATTTGACGCATGATGCGACTAATAATTTGACGCTTGATGTGACTTGCGTGTCGCACTCGAATTCGAAATGCGAATGCGCTCGTAATCGCTCTCGGGCTCGGGTTCGCTAATTTCTAATTAGCGAATTTTCTGTTGCGTCGTAATTAAATGATTACGCCTAGTGAATTCACTATTCACGTCGCTAACGAATTAATTCTAAATTAATTCATTTGCCCGAATTAAAATCTAATTTCAATTCCGCGTCGAAATCCAATTTCGTTTAATATATCGAATATATTAATTTACCCGATTAATTCCAAATTAATCGTTTTCTCTCTTTAAACGATATCTTATCCCAGATAAAATATCTCCGTTATTAATCCCAGATTAATTTTCTCTCTCATCAAATTAATCCCAGATTAATTATGAGTGCGAGTCATACATCATCGGTGAATAATTAGGAAGCGACCCATGAGATCCCCGGATATGTTGGCAGTAAATCGGGTCGTCGGACAATCCGAACACGTAAGTACCTCGTACCACGTTTACACCGATTCACAAGAAAAGGTTGGCCTCTAGCAAAGCGCCATGCCTACCCAATTCTCCGGAAACATGCTTACAGGAATAAGCGATCTATATCAAGCGTAGTATACCGTAGTATTGCATATTTCGATCCAGTATCGGACGGTCACGTGCTAGGCCTGGGGCTGGAGTTGTGTCTGCCCCGTACGAAGCACTTGTCGGATGTCTGGAAACTAGTCTCTAATCATCTCCACTATGACTGGAGTGATACTTCCGTCTTGACATCACACCCAATACTCTACGATTCTCAATATACCCAGTATTGGCGTACGCAGGACCTGTTACACCCCTGGACGACCTCAACTCAAGTTTATCGATTGTCGTAAGCATTAGCGGTGCAAGTCTCAGGTTAAGACGAAATACACCTACCCTGATGTCGGACTCCCATAGACACATAGTCATACTACCAATGGGATTCTGATGGGGTTTATCCAGAGCGAAGCTGTTTCCCGTACCATCGGTGAAACACAACCTCCTATTACACTTGCATGAGTATCCAATACCCAAATTTATGAGAACTATGCCGTTATGCCCTCACAAGTGCAATACTAGTCTTTTACGTATTTATCGATGTCCAATCTCGATAATACTCTGACTAGGGATATCTAATGATTTATCCTACGTGGACTGATACTGTCTCATATCATTCTCCGTCCAGGAACAAATCATAGGGACCTCTAATCATTTATACATCTAAGATGATCTAATTGTTGGTTATTCTAAGGTCCCAAGATCAAATCAAGACATGAAATAATGCGTGAATACATCAACGGAGGTAGCGGAATACTCACATTGATTGGTTATGTCGATTTGAAGACGAATCAAGGCCAAAAACGTACTGCCCTTCA
This sequence comes from Zanthoxylum bungeanum, assembly GCA_019454045.1. Lineage (NCBI taxonomy): Eukaryota > Viridiplantae > Streptophyta > Magnoliopsida > Sapindales > Rutaceae > Zanthoxylum > Zanthoxylum bungeanum. The sequence continues at coordinate 54,708 of SKCR01018431.1, read as the reverse complement.
CGCCAAACTGCAACAGTCCACTGTCCCTGCAAAACAGAATTTCGGGTCTCAAAACGAAGCTCCAAACTCCGTCGGATGAGTCCCGCCTCATGGGTGAACCTCCCTACCACCTTCGCAAGACTCGTAGTGTGCTAGCACTTGCGGTTTTCACCATGAAAACCCAACTCTTGCTCCCCTAAAGTCACGCCCAAACTGGTTCAAAACCAGTGAAGAATGGCCACCATTGCCGTGAGAGGAAGAGAGAATTTAAGAGAGATTGAATTGTGTTGTCTTGAAAATGATTTACCAAAAATCAATTTATATTTATGCCATAATATTTATTAAATTAATAATAAATTTATGACACAAAACATGCAATGGCTTAGAGTGTCAAACACTCAATTTCCATGCAATAACATTGAGTGCATTGTACACTATCTACATGCAATGCATTAGAATAAAATAATGCATAAAATGACATGTGTCATGTGGGCCCCACACGTTTCCAAATGAAAGTGGGCCCACGTGCACTCACGCGTTCGGGTTCGATATTTCCGAAATACCGAGCTTACGTCGCGACGTTAATTCAATCGAATTTAAATAAATAATTGCGCCTGGCGAAATTATTATTTACGTCGCTAACGAATTAATTCTAAATTAACTCGTTTGCCCGAATTAAAATCTAATTTTAATTCCGCGTCGAAATCTAATTTCATTTAATATATCGAATATATTAATTCATCGATTAATTCCAAATTAATCGTTCTCTCTCTTTAGACGACATTTTATCCCGGATAAAATATCTCCGTTATTAATCCTAGATTAATTTTCTCTCTCTTCTATTATAATCCCAGATTATTCAAGAGTGCGAGTTGTGCGTCATCGGTGGATTATCGGGAAGCGACCCATGAGATCCCCGGATAATCTGGCAGTAAATACGGTCGTCGGAGTATCCGAATCACGTACGTACCAAGTACTACGTTCTACTGATTTACGAGACAAGGTCGACTCCTAGCAAAGCACCAAGTCTTCCCAAGTTCTCCGGACATATTCATCAAAGAATATCTAGATCTGTATCAAGCGTAGTATACAATTGTATTGTGCATATCGGCCCAGTATCGGATAGTCACGTGCTAGGGCTGGGGCTGGATAAGTGTCTGCCCCGTCCGAAACACATATCTGATGTCTGGTAACTAGTCTCTATAATCGGATATTCATGACCTGGTCATAATATCACGATTGGATGCGCATCACTTAAGAGCACTAATACCGTATCCTGCGTGACATCATCTCCATTATGACTGGAGTGACACTTCCGTCTTGACATCACATCCAATACACTACGATTCCTGATAAACCCAGAAGAGGTGAACACAGAACCAGTTAAGATCCCCCACCACCAAAACCAAAGTTTACCGATTGTCGTAAGTATTAGCGATGTAAGTCTCAGGTTAAGACTATACACACCTACCTTGATTTCGGCCTCCCATAGACACCTAGTCATAATACCAATGGGATTCCGAAGGGTCTATCCAGAGCGAAGCTGTTTCCCGTACCATCGGTGAAACACGACCTCCTATCGCACTTGCACAAGTATCCAATACTTATATATATGAGAACTATGCCGTTGTGCCCTCACAACGCGCACAAGTGCAATACTAGCCTATTCCGCATTATCGATGTCCAGTCTCGATAATACTACGGCTATGGATATTTAATGATTAATCCTTCGTGGACTGATACTGTCTCATATCATCTCAATCCAGGAACTAATCATAGGGACCTCTCTTCATTTATATATCTATGGTGATCTAATCACAAAATGATGAGAGTGCAATTTCCTTGTTACATAGTTAATTTGCTACAACAACACAATGATCTGTGCAAATAGTGACGCTATGGGTCATATTATCCAACACTAATCACAAATGATAAGAGCACAATCTCCTTTGTCACATAGTTAATTTGTACAACAACACCATGATCTGTACAAATAGTGACGCTATGGGTCATAATTATCCAACAATCTCCCACTTGGCCTATAGCCAGTCACTCGAGTGTCTTACACCCGAACCATTTCGTCAGCGGATTTGCATGACTATCGTCTGATGCAATTTATTCGATCATCCCATCGCCACGATGTATGATCCGAACGAATCAGATGAATATCGAAGTATATATCTGGATCGTTGATGAGACCATTAATTCTTTAGCCTGTGCTGACGCCTAGCCCAGCCGCTAACAGAACTATATCTAATCTAATTAGATTTATTATCGACCCAAATGGCTTCTATTGCTGCTTCAGCTACATCAATAATCCGCATTTGTTGTTTATTCGGTAACAATATCTTGCTTGGAAGATTTCTAGTAGTCACTGTTCCGTTATTCAAACTTTATAGTACCGTTTGCGACTCAAAGTCGTCTTTGTTGGTTTGGAAACTTGCTACAGTGATCCCAGTCACTTCAAGTTCTCCATCTCCACAGATTAAGACAGCATCCTTAGTTCTCTAAGATACTAACGGATGTTCTTAACTTCAATCCAGTGACTATCACTCAGATTGGCCTGTTTGTGAATCCATATGCTCAAAGCGTATGAGACACCAGGTCACGTACAGTTTTCAATGTACGAGTTCTCGCAGAGTTTTAACAACTTAATCTATCCCAGTAGATCTTTATTCCTTGAATAAAGGTTGTTACTCCTAAGAATTCTTCGGAGAATAATCTCGAAAGCCAAGCTTTCGCCGATTATTTTATGGGAATATCATTTCCAAGAAATGACATATATTATCATTATTTTAAGACATTCACTGTCAGTGCGCTCCCACTAACCTCCTTATATACACAAGAATTATTTCCGTTTTGAATCAAATCATACACCATTATGATTACATCAAAACGTCAGTTCCAAGAACCTTATGCTTGCTTCAATCCAAACATGGATCGAATAACCCGCAAACCTTGTTTGCTAGTTTTAGTACGACAAAATCGTCAGGATGTTGTAAACATCCTCCAAAAGGTTTCCTTTCCAGGAAAGCGATTTTGATCTTTAACTGGCACATTTCATAAATGAAACGTGCAGCTTCAACAAGCATTATCCAAATGGATTTACCGTGGCAACCAGTAAAAGGTTGAACCATAATCAACACAATGTTGATAATGATACATTTCCGCTACAAGCCTAGCTAAGTACGTTGGTATGTTGCCATCCATGTATGTCTTCCTTGAAGACGTTTACAGCACCAATAGGCACAATGCCTTACGGTACATCAACTAGTGTCCAAACATAGTTGTTCTACATGGAATCCATTTCAGACTCATGACACTTTTCCATAAAGGGAGTCGATACCTTGTATCACTTTTTCAAACGTAGTCGGTTGGTATACCTCAACAAGATTGACAACTTTATGAGGTGACATCAGAAACCCATACCCCATGTTGTTTTCTGATTCTCTCCGATCTACGAGGTTCTTGTGTATTCGAAGATTAATGGTATAGTTTCATCCTTGATGAACTATTTATGTTCCATTACGGACTTCGTGCCTTGAACAGTATTACTCCGATTTTCATCGAGTTTTACTGTCCTCCCACTTACCACTGCATATCAGTATTCCTCTTAGGAAAACTGCATGGCGAGCAACAATCACATTGTTATCTTGTGAGATATATAAGTACTATACTTATGGTTTCCCCTAGGATAACCTATAACTGGCACTTATCCATTTGGGTTCTAGTTTGGTATCATCCAAACGTATGCCTTGCATTCCCAAATCTTCAGGATTGTGAAACCCTGTTTCTTTCCGGTTCATATTTAATATGAATTCTGTCAAACAGATTTTATGGAACCTTATTCTAAATAAGTTTTGCACTGTTAATGCATATCCGTTGAAGGAAATGGTAGCTCAGAGCGACTCATGATCAACCTTATCATGTCCAATAAAATTCGGTTTCTCCATACGGACACACCGTGAAACTGACGTGTCCTAGGGGGAGTCCTCATTTGAAAGAATACTATACTCTTTCAAGTATATGTGAAACTTATTGCTTATGTATTTTCCATTACGGTCTTACCGGTGACGGTTTAATACTTTAGCCGATCTGTCTGTCTACTTCGTGTCGAAACTTAAAAGTTTCCGATTTGTGTTCTTCAAAAGAAACACATAACCAAAGTGATGCCACATTGTTAAGGTCACGAAATATTCATATCCACATCTAGCCTAGCTAGATATGGGTCCACTTACTTCACTATGAATAGGGCTAACAGATCGGTGGCACTTTCACTTTTACCAAGAAAATATTGTTTTAGGTACTTTACCTTATAAACTAGATTCGTAGACTTTATTTGAATAGTCAAATCAGTCCTAGTACCCACTCTTCAAAAGTGTGGATATACGAGTCTTGTTTAATTGTGTCCCAGACAACAATGCCACAAATAAGTCTCTTCTGATCAAATCAGTTAGAGCTATTTATTTGTCATTTTATATGTTTGAGATTTTATTTATATTCAAAATATAAATTCTGTTACTCACATCTAATGTGTTTATCTTTATATCATTCTTTATATAATGAAACACTTTAGTGTTCTAGAATATAAAGGTCTATCCGCAACGGATTAAACACTGATATAGAGATAATATTTCTAGTCAAACTAGTTACATTATAACAGTTTCCTAATATAGGTACACACCCAAAGGGTAGTTTCTAAACTTAGGTATCTACGGTCGAAACAGCGACTTTCGTCCCATTTCTGATTCGCAGATGAATCTGAGCTTGAAGTCAGTACCCTACTCACAGCAGATTCTGAACATCAATACATATATTTTATGTATTGCACTAAGTATTATAAAATCCAATTTCAATACTAGTCATGGACATAATTTTGACAAACATTGTTAAAGCAGAGCCTTGCCCTTTCTTTAATTCCTTCGTGTCTGCCATATCCAAACGGCAGTTACTTTAGGATATGTCATTTATCTTCCCAGAAGATTATAATGATTTTGCCTTTACCTTTTTCAACATTTCAGAAGCCTTTGGCCAAGCCTTGGGTTTCTAAAATATCGAAGTAAAGTGCGCCTTGCCCTACTAGCCTAATTGCAAAGTTTGACTTTATCTCCTTGAGATTTGTCATTAATTCTCCAAGAATTATTAATTGCAATTTTAATACTTCTTAAATCCAAACAAAGATTTATGACAAGTATATCAGATTAAGCACTTTAAATTATCATTACATGAAACTTCCAAAGATCATGCTCTACTATTGGTTAATTCTCGGGCTTAGGCATAATAGGTTATTTTATCAAATAAAGTATCTTATTATTTATTTCCAGGACCATCCTGAAATTATTCCCTATTTTGAAAATTAAATCATTTAAATATTTTAATCCAAGATTATATTTAAATGTCCAATCTTTCAATGTTTCTTGATTTCAATAGTCCAACTATTTAATCAATTATTTCAGGTACTATTTATTATAATGATTATTATAGTCCAACTATACAAACAAATATAATTTAAATTAATTAACCTCAATTACATTGATTACTATAATCCAATTATAAAATCAACTGTAAATTGAAATTAATTAATTCAAATGTATTGATTACTATAATCCAATTATATAATCAACTATAATACAGTCCAACTGCTTAAATTAAAAACAACATTAAATATTAGTCCAACTAATACTTTTAATTATATGACGAGTGATATTTATTTGAGCGCGTATGGCGAGTAATTGAACGAATATTGCAAATTCAATTCTTGCCTCCCACTATTTTTCGGCGAGCCTCTAACCCTCTGTCGAGTACTCGGGAAACCGTGTTTCCTAGTGGGCTTGGATCCCGTTAAATATCATACAATCTTGACTTTGGCCAACAAATTGTATGATAATTAACTAGGTAGATCTCTAAGATCAATTGGATCCAATCCAATTCCTAGATCCAGTAGGCGGATATCCAAATCCTAAACATATATCTTATATATATGCCAATACATCCAATGTATTACCTAACCTTTTTCCTCTAAACCATTAAGCCTTGGCTTTGGCACAACAAACTTAATGATTCTAGTCAAGCGCGACCCATTGACCATGGAAAGCTTCGTAATCAATGTCGAGTGACAAGAAGTTGTCTTGACTTTGGCCAACAAACCACAACTTGGACAAGACACCGATATGGAACAAAACTCTCGTGATTCAAACACATTTTCGACGGACAAAGGGCTTGACTTTGGACAACAACCCAATGCAGTCTCGGATCTTGAGTAAGAATCACTCAATGGAAGGAAAAACGCTTGATATTTGATGAGGGTTTTTCGCGTGAAAATTGGCTACCAATTTATTATCTTTGTTAAGGTCTCATCATCATACACCCTTAAATATGCATTCTAAACACATAATAAAGCGCGTATGAAAATAAATAATAATGATATGCGGATGGATACTTAACACATTGATCCTAGATCAAATCTCTCACTTTCTCTCTCAAGCTAGCACTTATATTACTTCTACCCGTTACACTACATTTCTAAAGAAACCTCATTTACATTGAGGGGAATAGGTGAGAAGAGAATACAAAGAGAATAGAGGTGATAAGGCTGGACACGCAGGTCCAATTTAATAAATCAAATTTATTACAACAATTTCCAAAATTGCCCCCACCCGACTAATATCCATCCGCTATACATTATTCATTCATCACAACCATGTATTCACACAAGCATGTTATCAATCAATCTAATCAAATTAATTAATCTGATAATTAGTGATCATCCAATGTTCAAACAACGATTTAATTTTGCGCGAGTCAAACTCGTTTTGCGAATAAGTACTCAAAGTACGAATTCTCGAATTAAATTAAACTACAACATTAAATCCAATTTAATATGTATTTAATACTAATTCACTATTTAACTCCAAATTAAATATTACACTTTATTAATAAACCTTTTACGACTTAAATTCCAAATTTAATCGTAAAGCGTCTCAAAGACCGATTAACATCCAACGTCAATTCAATTAAAGTCCAATGGGATTTTAATTGATTTTGTTAAGGCGTTGACTTTTGGTCAACTCGGATCAAACCGAATAACCAAAATCCAATCCGGGAATTACCCCATAAGCCCATAAATCAATTTAGGCCCATTAAACTTTAAAGGTTCATTAAGTCGCAATTGGGCTTTATGGAAGCGGTTTTAGGCCCAATTGGATCCAATCCAACTTGCCTAAACCCAACTTTGTATAACAAAGCCCATTAAGCCCATTTACAACATTAAAAGCCCAAATCCAATTTTAAGGCCCAATAATTAAATTATCAAGTTCCAAATTTCCAATTTAATTACCTAAAGTGTATATCATGATTAATCACCTAAATCAATATTTCCAAGACATCAAATTAGTCCAATTAATCATGTTCATCATCATCATCACATGTCCAACATATTAATGAAAAATCAAACCCATTAACCATGCTTAAAGTCTCGGCCAAGGGAGATAATTTTGTCCGATTTGAATTCAATCCAATTAATTCCACAATCGACATCGAATTAATATCCCGAATGATTTCCAACACATCCAATGTCCAAAAAATCAAAATCCAAGACTAAATAGGGCTTGTTACATTCGGCCACTTGAAGGAATTTGGGGATTTTGTTCAATTCAAAATTCAATCCAATTAATCTTAAATTAACATCATCCTACATGATTCTAACTCATCCAATGAATCAAAATCAAAAAATTCCATGAATTCCAAATGCCCTAAACTTTCAGCCAATGTAACATATTTGGGGAAAAATTATTCCAAACCAATTTTATGAAATTGATCCAATCAAACTTCAATTAAACATATATTACGCATATCAAATCATCCAATTTCATCAAACATGCTAAAAAATAAGTTTACCCAAATTTTAACCCGAAAAGTTTCATGCTTGAACCTAGGCTCTTGATGCCATTGTTGGTTTTATTCTAGGTCCCAAGATCATCAAACAAGCATGATAAAGTGTGAAATACATATCAAAGGAGTTGCGGAATACTCACATCGATCGGTTGAGACGATTTGATGAAGAACAAAACTTGATTTTCTCCTCCAAAGTGGCGCCAAACTGCAGCAGTCCACTGCTCACTGTTTTCAGTTTTGAGTCACCATTTTGAGCTTCGAATCTCCATCGAACGATTCCCGGCTCGTGGGTGAGTTTCCCTAACACCTTCGCATGTCTCTCGGAGTGCTAGCTCTTCTTGATTTTGCCACAAAATCACACTCAAAAGCTCCCCATTGCTCACGGTTTTGAAGCAAACCAGTGAGCATTTTCACAGCCCCTTGGGCGTGAATGAAAGAGAAAGAGATAAGATGGAAATGTGTTTGTTAGGTTGGTAAAACATTTTCCAAAAATGCTTTATATATTTACCATAAAATATATTAAAGATTTACCAAATAATCTATTAAAAATCAAATGGTAAATGCTTCCACCAACTAACATTATTCCACCAATACACATCAACTATTCATATTACTTTATTAAAGTGACATGTTGTCAAGTCACATCACTCAAAGTGACATGTGATTTGACGCATGATGCGACTAATAATTTGACGCTTGATGTGACTTGCGTGCCGCACTCGAATTTGAAATGCGAATGCGCTCGCAATCGCTCTCGGGCTCGGGTTCGCTAATTCCTAATTAGCGAATTTTCCGTTGCGTCGTAATTAAATGATTACGCCTAGCGAATTCACTATTCACGTCGCTAACGAATTAATTCTAAATTAATTCATTTGCCCGAATTAAAATCTAATTTCAATTCCGCGTCGAAATCCAATTTCGTTTAATATATCGAATATATTAATTTACCCGATTAATTCCAAATTAATCATTTTCTCTCTTTAGACGATATCTTATCCCAGATAAAATATCTCTGTTATTAATCCCAGATTAATTTTCTCTCTCATCAAATTAATCCCAGATTAATTATGAGTGCGAGTCATACGTCATCGGTGAATCATTGGGAAGCGACCCATGAGATCCCCGGATATGTTGGCAGTAAATCGGGTCGTCGGACAATCCGAACATGTAAGTACCTCGTACCACGTTTACACCGATTCACAAGACAAGGTTGGCCTCTAGCAAAGCGCCATGCCTACCCAATTCTTCGGAAACATGCTTACAGGAATAAGCGATCTATATCAAGCGTAGTATACCGTAGTATTGCATATTTCGATCCAGTATCGGACGGTCACGTGCTAGGCCTGGGGCTGGAGTTGTGTCTGCCCTGTACGAAGAACTTGTCGGATGTCTGGCAACTAGTCTCTATAATCGGATATTTATGACCTAGTCATAATATCCCGATGGCCGCGCAGCACTTAAGAGCACTAATACCGTATCCTAAGTGACATCATCTCCACTTTGACTGGAGTGATACTTTCGTCTTGACATCACACCCAATACTCTACGATTCTCAATATACCCAGTATCGGCGTACGCAGGACCTGTTACACCCCTGAACGACCTCAACTCAAGTATATCGATTGTCGTAAGCATTAGCGGTGCAAGTCTCAGGTTAAGACCAAATACACCTACCCTGATGTCGGACTCCCATAGACATATAGTCATACTACCAATGGGATTCGGAGGGGGTCTATCTAGAGCGAAGCTGTTTCCCGTACCATTGGTGAAACACAACCTCCTACTACACTTGCATGAGTATCCAATACCCAAATATATGAGAACTATGTCGTTATGCCCTCACAACGCGCACAAGTGCAATACTAGTCTTTTACGTATTTATCGATGTCCAATCTCGATAATACTCTGACTAGGGATATTTAATGATTTATCCTACGTGGACTGATACTGTCTCATATCATTCTCCGTTCAGGAACAAATCATAGGGACCTCTCATCATTTATACATCTAAGGTGATCTAATCACAAATGATAAGAGCGCAATCTCCTTTGTCACATAGTTAATTTGTACAACAACACCATGATCTGTACAAATAGTGACGCTATGGGTCATAATTATCCAACAGAGGTTCTGTTTACCGATGGTACGGGAACATCTTCACTCTGGATAGACCCATCGGAATCCCATTGGTAGTATGACTATGTGCTATAGGAATTCGAATCAGGGTAGGTGTATTTGGTCTTAACCTGAGACTTGCATCGCTAATACTTGCGACAATCAGTATACTTTGGTTTTGGTCGTCCGGGGCTTTAACAGGTTCTGTGTACGCCTCTTCTGGGTATACTGAGAATCGTAGTGTATTGGGTGTGATGTCAAGATGGAAGTATCACTTCATTCATATGGAGATGATGATCACGCAGGGATACAGAATTGGTACTCTTAAATGCTAAAGTTATCAGGATAATATGACTTGGTCATGATTATCCGGTTACAGAGACTAGTTACTAGTGATCTGATATATGCTTCGTAAGAGGCATACACAATTCCAGCCCGAGGCCTAGCATGTGACATCCGATACTGGATCGTAATTCACAATACACTGTATACTACGCCTGATAAAGATTGTATATTCTTTGTTGAATATTTTTCTGTAGAATTGGGTACGCACGATGCTTTTCTAGAAGCCAACCTTGTCTTGTAAATCGGTAAGAATGTGGTACCTGGTACGCACGTATTTGGATAGTCGATAACCATATTTACTGCCGATATATCAAGGGATCTCTTGGGTCGCTTCCCAAAGATTCACCGATGAGATTTGACTAGAACAGAGAATTAATCTGGGATTAATTATAAGAGAGAAAATTAATATGGGATTAATTACGGCAAGAATTAATCTAGGATTAATTAACAGAGAGAAAAATTAATTTGGGATTAATTGCGTCAAGAATTCATCTGGGATTAATTCGACAAGAAGAGAGAATGCGATTAATTTGGAATTAATCGGTAAAATAAATTTAATAGTTAAATTAGATTTTTCTATTTAATTGGGCTAAAATAATATATTGGATATATTAATTTAAATCGAATTTCAACACGAAATTAAAATTGGATTTTAATTCAAGCGAATGAATTAATTTGGAATTAATTCGTAAGCGATTTTCGTAATAATTTTGCGAGGTATTATTATTTAATTGAATTGGATTTAATTACGTCGCGACGGAAAATTCGTTTAATCGGATTAAACAACCCGAGCCCGAAGTGTGTTGAGCAAGCCCTCTTGAATTTTGAATTTAAAGTGGGGCCCACTTCACTTACATCATTAATCAACTTTTGGTGATGGAAGTGATTGATGGCTTTTGTTGGAAACTTGTCCAACACACTTTGTATTTCTTTTTGGAAAAGTATATACATTTTTTTTTAGAGTTTGACTTTGTAATTGTAAGTTTTGGAAACAAAAAACACAAACTCTCTCTTCCTCACCTCTCTTGTCCGAACCTTACACTCCTTGGAGGAGAAAATTTTCTTTCAAATTTTGTTCAAGCTAGCACTTAAATTAGTGAATCAAGGTGATAGGGAAACTCACCCAAGTGTTGGAAACACTCAAGAAAGCTTGGAGCTTCCACCTACATCCATGGAAAGTTTTGAAATCTCATCCAACCAATGTAAGTTTTTCCACAACTTTCTTTGGTAATTTTCACACACGAATCACTCTTAGAGATCCTTGGCATGTTCTAGGAACACTAACATTAACTTGATTTTTCTGTTTCCTGTAACCAAGAAAAATTAGAAACAATGTCTGTCTATATGTGGGATTTCTGGGTTCAGGGTTCATTTAGGATCAATCAGGACAATTTGGATCTACAAAAACAAGAAAAGAAAAGAAAAGAAGATGCGGAAATTAAATAAAAACAAGATACAAAATAAAACAAAGAAAATAAAAGAAGAGAAAGAAGAAATTAATTACAATGACTATTCTATCTACTAAATAATACTTCCCCGGCAACGGCGCCAAAAAATTGACACGCTCAAAAAATGATATTTCACTCCCAAGTATAAGAGTGTCGAAGTAATAAAATAACCCGATAAGTCCGGGGTCGATCCACAGAGAAGAGATTTAGCAATTAGATTGATGAGCAGTGCGAAAAAGAAAAGTTTGATTTGTTGAAGTAGTTGTTGACTTTTAGATTTAAAATACAATAATAAAATGAATTGCTGGAGTTAGGGGATCCACTTTTAACCCTTGAACTTAGAAATCTCGCTTAATTATAATATATAAATTACCATTTACCCAATTGATTTATCTCATGAATTAATTATGCCAATATAAAGAACCAGCCATAAAGGCGGTAGTCATTTATGTCAATAATTAGTCCTACCAAGGTTCTAAGTATGCCAAAAACATAAAACCAGCCATAAAGTCGGTAGAAAAATAAAACAAGCCATAAATGTGATAGAAAGATAAAACTAGCCATAAAGGCGGTAGCAAGATAAAACCATCCATAAAGGCGGTAAAAAAATTGTCAATAATTAATCTATATCTAAATCAAGTTTTAATCATAAGATTTCAATTTATTTATTATAATAGATGCGAGTTTAATCTACGTTTTCATTATAAAAGCTTCATCATTACCCCAACAGAAAAGAAATTAGCTACTCATTTTGTAATTAAACATACTCGTAATTTTATTACTGATAGAAAAAGACATTAAAAAATGCTTTAAGTAAATAAACAAACAAGACACTTATTGGAGCGAAGCGGGGTTTACCGCTATGCCTATGATGTTCGACGACCACGACACTATTGGGCTTGCAGCCCGTAGAGAGTACAGAGTAACCCGCGGGGGACTAAACCAGAGAATAAAAGAGTCGCCACCCACTGTGAATTGGGAAAAGATTTAAGGCCGCACTCACCCCTCGCAAGGGAAGACCTCAAACCATTGGGTTCGGAATGGTCCCTTACTTATGCCAGTATAATGGACGGGTTCACACAATGGTATAGCCAAGTCTTAATGCAATTCATACATAAAAGCGAATAAAAATGTAATAACATACCCAAGCAAATAATAATCACCATAACATGATTCCAAAAGTATATTAAATTAAGAAGTACGAGATGCAATAACGAAAATCAATCAAAAGCGGGAAAAACGTAAATAAATAAATAGTGAACAAAATGAGGGGTTAATCATGGATATATGAGTATTTCCTGAGTGGTACGTGGAGTTGTATCCCAAGTACAGACCGCACTACCGTCCATTCAGATTCAGCTACGGAATTTACGTTTAGGTTTCCATCAGATATACCACAAGGGATAATAACATGCATAATCATCAATGCAATGTAAACATACAAAAAAAAAATAACCATGCATATGCGGATAATCACCAACGTGAACAAATAAAATAAAAGGCAAAATAATAAAATAACGATAAATAGACAAGAAAATAAATAACAAAATAAATGCGAAATAATAAAATAACGATAAAGGTGAATAAAATATAAATAACAAAATATAAATAACAAAATACCACAAAAAAAAATAAAATCTGACCAAAAATTTGGCCGTCTTTGATGTAGGACTTCGCATACCCAGCTGGACGTATTTCACGTCCAGCCATACATCCAGCGTCCGGAACTATGAAAATAAATGTGGTAAGGGTGCCCTCAGGTCTTACCTTTTAAGTTGCTTTCTCGAAAGTGCGTTAGGCCGTAACCTGAAGGATCAAAGCTGGTTCGTTGTTTGCTGTTTCAGACTGATGGTTCGCTGTTTGCTGGTTCTGGCTGATGTTTTGCTGTTTCTGGCTGCTGTTTCATTATTTCTGGCTGCGTTTCTGGTTGTTTTTTGCTGCTATTTTTGTTTGTTTTTGGCTGCTGTTTTGGTTATTTTTAGCTATTGTTTTGGTTGTTTTTTGCTGCTATTTTTGGTTGTTTTTTGGGCTATTTTGGTTCACGATTTTGATGTTGTTTTGGTTCACGGTTTTGGTAATTTGGTTCACAGTTTTGGTGATTGGCTTCTGTTTTAGTTGTTTTTTCGGTGGTTTTTTGGTTGTTTTTGGGTGATTTTCTGTTTGTTGGTTTCGGTCTTGGGGGTTGGTTTAGTTTTTTTTTGTGATGCTGATTTTTGTGGGTTGTTTCTCGGTTTTGGATGGTCATCTTTCTCAGGTTGTTATAAATGGAGGGCTCGATTCCCTTAATGATCATCTTAATCCGGTCCTTCTTCGAGGGTCATGTCTGCATCTTCAAGAGCTGGCTTCTCCAGCGATCCACATAATCTTTAAAGGTCTCTTCCAGCTTCTGTTCGGTGTTTTCTAGGTCACAGAGTGACAAGTCTATCTCCATGTCCGTGACGTATTGGTTCAGAAAGGCCTCCGCTAATTCCCTCCAGTCATCCCTTACCTTTTTCTCCAGGCCATGATACCATACTACAGGCGCCCCTTCCAGTGACATCCCAAACATCTTCTGCACCTGGCACTTTCAAAAACCCACTGAACTCATCACTGAAACATATTGTCGGAGATGGACCCTAGGATCTCCGTTTCCGTTGAACTTGGCAATGTCAGGCATCTTAGCTGTTCTTCAAAATTCATCGCATCATAGTCTAATAGATCTTCATGTTTTCCCTTCATCTTGCGGGTAACTGATTCTACTTGTTCTTTGAGTTTCTGTAACCCTGCCTGAGGCCCAGCTATCCTTCCCGCGACATACTCAGCCATGTCATCATCAAAAACAAGGATTTCTTTGCTCACTCTATTCGGGGGTTCCTCACGCCTTCTATTCTCATTGTTTTCTATTCCCACTGTGCGGGGTACTGTCAGATTGGCCATAGCGTTGGTCAAAGCTTGTAGTTGCTCTGTAATTTTTGTGATGTTGGTCTCCAATTGATCCATGCGGGAACCCTCGCTTCCTAACGTATCCATGTTGGCTAACCTCTTCTTGACGAGTCTCCCTTCTTCTCTAACCCAACAGATATCTATGATGGCCTTTAAGTCTAGGGTGAGCATGATGCGTGTATGCATGTGATGCAAAAGATGCATGTGGTTATCAAAACGACATATATCCTTCCGACCTTATTCCTTCCACACTCGTGGTAAGTCCATTTCTGTCCTAGGTATGGCTTATTTTATGCACCAATGTAGGGTACACAAAATCGTTCTCTCCTACGCTACATGAGTGAACTTTGGCCACCTCAGTCCCTTTCCATCACTAACAGACAAAGACCGCCCATTTACAAGATTGACTAAGCCTATTATGGGGATCGTGCCATTGTCTAGAAACGACGAATTGGGCCCTCGGTAATCATGGTTGTGGCGGGGATGGACTTGGAGGTATCCAAAAGTATAAAAATATGCCATAACAATGCGTATCCTTCATGGATGAAAGCATGTGCGGATATCAGACTCATGCTTATGGCGTATTCGGATCATGTTTGGACCTTCTAAGCCCATCAAGGTTTTCATACAAGTTAGCCCGTTATTATTTTAAAGTGTTCAATCAGATTATCGTGAGGTGTAAACTTGTCCCAGTTGAAAAGGCCCAACAGGTTTACACTTTTGCGATAAGGTGGCTAAATAACTTCAAATGATAGGGGTCCCAAACACAAGGTGGCCCATCGTCATTTTGAAAACTTTTGGCCCAATCATTAATATATACAAACTAGTCCCAGTTTAAGTGGCCCAATAAGTTCGTATTCTATGACGAGAGGCCCAAATGGATCCAAATGATAATGGTCCCAAACACAATCATAGGGGTAGTTTCTATAGGACATATAACTATGGTTCTTATATGGGCTTACAAGGGTATGGATATAGGCTCTCATCGGTGAAGAGTTGCTCACAAATAGGTCACCCCACTCAAGGGTTCGAGTGACCAAGTGAGCACGCCTTTTTATACCCTAGGGTACGTGCCTATGAGTGATGGTTATCATCACATAACGATCCGCTGTCTTGAGAGAAAATGACTTCATGATACACGACGCCATCGGGGTAAGAAGGGTATGCAAAATATATGAGACTTGGGTAACTAAAGCCAAAGCCACGGAGACTACAAGGCATTATTTCGGGGCCGATTCTCTATCCCCAGTGGAGTCGCCATATGTAGGAGCGAAGCGGGGTTTACAGCTATGCCTATGATGTTCAGCGACCACGACACTGTTCGGCTCACAGCCCGTAGAGAGTACGGAGTAGCCCTCGGGGGACTAAACAAGAGAATAAAGTAGTCGCCACCCAGTGTGAACTGGGAAAAGATTTAAGGCTGCACTCACCCCTCGCAAGGGAAGACCTCAAACCGTTGGGTTCAGAATGGTCCCTTACTTATGCCAGTATAATGGACGGGTTCACACAATGGTATAGCCAAGTCTTAATGCAATTCATACATAAAAGTGAATAAAAATGTAATAACATACCCAAGCAAATAATAATCACCATAACATGATTCCAAAAGCATATTAAATTAAGAAGTACGAGATTCAATAACGAAAATCAATCAAAAGCGGGAAAAGCGTCAATAAATAAATAGTAAACAAAATGGGGGTTAATCATGCATATATGAGTATTTCTCGAGTGGTACGTGGAGTTGTATCCCAAGTACAGACCGCACTACCGTCCATTCAGATTCGGCTATGGAATTTACGTCTGGATTTCCATCCGATATACCACAAGGGATAATAACATGCATAATCATCAATGCAATGTAAACGGACATAAAAAATGTAACCATGCATATACGGATAATCACCAACGTGAACAAATAAAATAAAAGGTAAAATAATAAAATAACGATAAATAGACAAAAAAAAATAAATAACAAAAAAAATGCGAAATAATAAAATAACGATAAAGGTGAATAAAATATAAATAATAAAATATCGAAAAAGAAATAAAATATGACCAGAAATTTGGCCTTCTTTGATATGGGACTTCGCATACCCGGCTGGACGTATTTCATGTCCAGCCCGGCATGCAGCATCCAGAACTATGAAAATAAATGTGGTAAGGGTTCCCTCAGGTCTTACCTTTTAATTTGCTTTCTCGGAAGTGCGTTAGGCTATCGCTGGAAGGATCAAAGCTGGTTTGCTGTTTGCTGTTTCGGACTGCTGGTTCGCTGTTTGCTGTTTCACTATTTTTGGCTGCTGTTTCACTGTTTCTGGCTGCTGTTTTGCTGTTTCTGGTTGTTTTTTGCTGCTATTTTTGGTTGCTATTTTGGTTATTTTTTGCTGCTATTTTGGTTGTTTTTGCTGATGTTTTTGGTTGTTTTTTGGGCTGTTTTGGTTCACGGTTTTGATGCTATTTTGGTTCATGGTTTTGGTGTTTTGGTTCATGATTTTGGTGCTTGGCTTCTGTTTTGGTTGTTTTTTCGGTGGATTTCTAGTTGTTTTTGGGTGATTTTTTATTTGTTGGTTTCGGTCTTGGGGGTTGGCTTAAGTTTTTTATTTTCAGTGATGCTGATTTTTGTGGGTTGTTTCTCTTTTTTTGATGGTTTATGTTTCGGTCTTGTTGTTGTTTGTTCTTCGGTGATTGTTGGTTTGGTTTGTTGTTTCGGTTGTTCTAAGTTTTTTTGGTTTTGTGTCAAGTTGCCGTCTAAAGAAAGAAGATGAGAGAGTCCTAGGGTTGTTATTACCGTCCAAGCCTATGGTTTTTCTTTGTGTGTTTCACGTCTAAGCCTAGGGTTTTTCTTTGTGTGTTTCACGTCCAAGGTCAGAAAAAGAGAGCCCCCAACTTGTGATGATTTGGTGTCCATTTTATAATATTTTGAAAGGATCTCCAAATAGGGAAATAAATCACATTGATTTGGGGAATATATTATTTTGGGATACAATATCACATATTTGGTGATGAGAATATCCCAAATCTTGTTAAATTGGATGAGATCCCAAAATCTCACTAAATTGGAAAGTGCTGATGAAGGGATTTGAGCATATGGAATGCATGGGATTTTATCTATTTTATCTATTTGGGCGTGCATGGGAGGTTTTCATGGGCCTATGGGCGTGTCCATGGTGGGTTGAATGGAAGCATCAGACGCGCACGGGAACAACAGGAAATAGAACGCAAGAACCAGTGAAAAATAATCATTGGTGCCGCGGCGCCCAACTTATTGGCGCCGCGGCACCTGCACGTTACCATACATGAATACCGAGAGATTGGCGCCGTGGCGCCCAAGCCCAGGCACCCTCGGCAGAACCACGCCCATACAAACTCCCGACAGAAGGCTGTTGCGGCACCAATTGCCCAGACGCCGTGGCGCTGCGTCCACATACGTACCTGACATGTGATTTTTAGGGTTTTAAGATACCCAATGACATCAAGGCTCCATTACAAATATATTAGTTCATCCATGACTCAGAAGGGAGGCTAATACACAGCATAAAACACCAAAATACATATTTTTAGAGATCCAAGGAGGAGGATTGAAGAGCAATAAGAGGAGAGAAAGACGATGACATCCGAAGAGGAAGAGATTCAATTCGGGTTTTATCATCTTATTTCTTTCTTAGAACTCTAATGATTTCCATTAGATTCATGACCTTGTTCTTATTGTTTTTATCTATTCTCATGAACTAGACTCCTTAATTCTGGAGAATGATGTAACTGATGCTTGAACCCTGTATTGTTTGCTAATTTTGTTATGAAGTTTTATTGATTTATTTATATTCTTTTGAGTTTAATGTTTTGTGTTTGCTGGCCACAAATATGATGATATATGTTTGAAATCTATCACTCAAGAGAGAGGATTTTGAATGGATCTAGAGAATATGACCTAGGATTTTATAGAGTTCGAGAGAATCTGTAGTTCCTTTGAAGTCGTTAACATAGAATCACAAAGTGTAATGAGTTGTTAACTACTAGATTTTTATAGAGATATCGAAGTCTATATTTGATGATATTTTCACTAGGCACTCGAGAGATGGAGTGGATATTTTAGGAATCTTGACTTATAAATAACATAACTGAACATGGATTAATTGGCATGATAAATATATGGGGATAGCTAGGTTAAATCAGGATCTAGAATCTCTATTGTATTAGTTCCTCCTATCAAATTGTTTTTATATTTATTTATTTAATTAAATCTTTATTAATTATCGTCTAAATAAAGTTAGGATTATCAATTGTAGTATTTAGTGCGAGTTAACGCAATCCCTTTGGGTTCGACACTTTAAACTCATTTATACTAAAACTTGACACCGTACACTTGCGATACGATATAAACTTCCCGAAGTTTCTGTAATTCTGCCTGAGACCCAGCTATTTTTCTAGCGGCATATTCTGCCATATCATCATCAAACATTGGAATGTGGTGATGGGCGTGTGGTGTGATGGCTAAATGATGTGGGGTTGATCTAATAATGCCTTGGAAATTAGGTGTCAAGGTAAAAGGTGAGATCAAAGGTGTAAAGTAAATTGGTGGAAGGATAAATCATGTTTGAATAGTGCAAGGAGGGTGAATTTTGGTGTCATGGTCGTCGGCCTCATGGGTGGTGGGCTTGGTGTTTGATCTATTTTGGTTTCATGGGCTTTGGATGTGGGTTTAGGTGTTTAGGTGGGCTTAGAGTGATTTGCGGGAATTTAGGGTCGAAGATGTACCTCGAAACGAAGATTCAACATGCGAACTCCGAGCAAACTTAGCGAATCAAAACCAATAATATGTCAATTCTTGACTTCTCCTTTCCGACGACCGTTTTCCGCAACTTCCATGACTTAAAGGTAGTGCCTCCTTACGAGACTCCTCATCGGGTTCGATATGCAAAAATGCAATGCCTACAACTATCACAACAAGTTTTAGCGCCATTACCGGGGATTGTTTGTTTAATTCACATTAATACTACTACCAAGTAATCTTAGCTTTAATTTAAATTTTTATCTTTGATTTTTAGTTTATATTTATTTTATTTTATTTTGTTTTTATTTTGTTTATTGAATTTTTTTTCTTTTTCTTTTGGTGCTTCAGTGAATGCGAAAATCCACAAGTCTCGACTCGCTCCTATTTGATCCTGCAATAGAAAGAACAACGAGAAGACTAAGAAAAGAGAGAAAATTGAAAAAGAAGCAATGGCAGCTGAAAACAGAGAAATCAACCCACGTTAGGTGGCAATCAGAGATCACTTCAAGCCTGTCATTGCTGATACTTATTCTGGGATTGCCCATCAACCAATCAACGCCAACAATTTTGAGCTAAAACCTGCATTGATCAACATGGTACAAATAAATCAGTTTGGGAATTCAACTGTAGAAGATCCAAACTTGCACTTAAGGATGTTCATGGAGATCGCAGATACTATAAAGATGAATGGTGTGAGTAAATAGGCCATCAGGCTACGCTTATTCTCATTCTCTTTACGGGATAAAGCGTGGGAATGGCTTGAATCAATACAAACGGGGAGTGTCATGACATGGCAAGATATGGTCACGAAATTTCTTGAGAGGTTCTTTCCACCAGCTAAATCAGCTCAGTTGAGGGCATAAATTAGTATATTTAAACAGTTGGAGACTGAGACCCTATATAAAGCATGAGAGTGCTTTAAGGATCTACTACGAAGATGCCCACAACATGATTATGCAGACTGGGTCCAGATTCAGTTGTTCTATAATGGGATGAATGGTTCGAATAAGACTGTGGTTGATGCAGCAGCTGGGGGAGCTCTATTTAAGAAATCAGCTGAGGACGCCTACAATCTATTAGAAGAAATGGCCATTAACCATTTTCAATGGCCAAGTGAACTCGCTACGGTGACCAAAGTGACTGGAATATATGAAGTGGACCCTCTTATGCCACTTATAGCTCAAATTTCCACCTTATCTACTCAAGTAGCAGCCTTGACAAATCTACGAGTACCATCTATTGAATCAGCGGCAGCTACAAATATGCGGTTATTGGAAGGAGAACCAAACTATGAACAAGTCCCATATGTGAAGAATCGAAACTTCAACAACTATAGAGGAAATCTTATGCCTAATCGTTATCATCCAAACTTGTCATATGCTAATACAGAGAATGCCTTGCAACCTTCATCGGGCTTTGACTATCAAAGAGCTGAGCAGAAATCTTCATTAGAAGATTTCATGAGCACGTTTGTTGCTAATACTTCAGCGAGGTTTGAGAAGAATGAGTCAAGGCTAGACAATATTGAGACACACATGGAAAATATCGGGGCAACAATGAAGTCCTTAGAAACACAGATTGGGCAGATTACTTCCTCCATGACCAAACATCAGTAATGGGTATTTGGATAAACTGCCATAGGTGCCAAGCTATCTTTTTCATGTCAAAGCAGCCAATGGATACAAAAGAATAAGCTACCATTACCACCATTTGGGTGGTTGCGTCTGGCTGAAGACGTTAAACTTAGCACTAGCGAGGAGGCAACCCTTGCATTTATTTTATTATTATTTCCTTTATTTTATTTTTTTAGATTATTGTGTGCTATTGTTTATTTATTCGTTTTGCATGTTATTTATGCAGGTAGCACGAAACACACAACACCCGTGCAACCAAATTCTAACCAGCAAGAGCCTGATCAACTCCATGCACGGTAGTGTTGTTCCTCACTCTTGTTCTTTATTTTTTATCTTATATTGAGGACAATGCAAGTTTTAAGTTTGGGGGTGTGTGTATGTTGTTTACTTGTTATTTATTTATAAAAAAAAATTCTTGCTTTTAGTCTTTGATAGTAAAACATAAATCCTATGATGATACTGTTTGTTTATGGGTGAAATTTTAGAAACGATAAGTGCCCAATTTACTTTTATCTGATGCCTTGAGTAGTTGATCTATGTTTGACTCGTAAGCACCCAATTAGAAGTTTTTTGCAGTGAAAACTTAAGTAGTTGACAAGGTGACTAGTTGAAGAAATTGGATGTCGATGGATGACCGTTTGCTTAGATGTCTATCTTGATTTGCTAGTGTTATGATGTATGGTATTGATAGAAATAAAAAGAAAAAAGTCTCTAAAGAAGAAAAATAAACCACCTATAACCGATAAGCGTGAAGCTACCCATGGGCGAGTATTAGGACCACCGTGAGGAGAAATGCTACCTTAAAGGGTAGGTGAGTTGAAAAAAAGAAAAGAAAAAGTTCAAAAAAAAAGTGCAAAAAGAGACAAGAAAAAGAGAAGAAAAAATCATACCATACTGAGCACAAAATAAAGCAATTAGAGAGCATACTTGAGATATCTAAATTGGTTTGACCCATCGATCCCAAATTTTAAACAAAATCATTAAGTTGGCTTACTTAGGAATCAAGCTATGAATGAACCTTTACACACACACAGTGAGTCTAGCCTAGATGAATTATTCAGGAACTTGGATCTAAGCTGAATTACGTACTTTGAAGGTTCTCTTATTTCATTGATAAGCACTATTTGAGGACAATTTTGTGCATAACTATCGGGATTATTTTAATTGTTTTCTATTTTTTTTTTTATATTTTTGCATGATTGTGTGTGAATGACGTTTGTGGGTGTCGTCGCTGTAAGCCCTTACGAGACTATAACTCGTCCAATAGGGCGCCTAGGGGTTTAAAGGCTTGTTGCATACGCTAAATGCAATCGTGATCCTACGAAAGTGGCTTAGTTAATTTAGTTATTTTTATTTGTTTATTTATATTTAGTTTTTATTTGGTCTTTGCTCGGGACTATCAAAATCTTAAGTTTGGGGGTGTTTGATAAGTGCTGTTTATACCCACTTATTATGGCATTCTTAGCTTACCATTTTGTTATGTTTCGAGTCATTTAATGTATTTTTAGTTTCTTTTATGTCTTATTTATATGAAGCATTAAAACATCAATAATGGAGTAAATACGAGTGTTTTGGGAACTTTCGGAAGCATCAGACGCGTAGGGGAGCAACATGAAACAAAATGCAGGAACTAGTTAAAAATAATCACTGGCACCGCGGCGCCTGCACATTACCATACATGAATACCGAGAGCTTGGCGTCGCGGCGCCCTCGGCAGAACCACGCCCATACAAACTCTTGAGAGAAGGGCGCTGCGGCGCTGCGTACGCATACGTACCTGACACGTGATTTTTAGGGTTTTAAGATACCCAATGACACCAAGGCTCCATGATAAATACATTAGTTCGTCCATGACTTAGAGGGGTGGCTAATACACAGTACAAAACACCAAAATACATATTTTTAGAGATCCAATGAGGAGGATTGAAGAGCAATAAGAGGAGACAAAGACAGTGACATTAAGAAGATGAAGAGGTTCAATTCGGGTTTTATCATCTTATTTCTTTCTTAGAACTCTAATGATTACCATTAGATTCATGACCTTGTTCTTATTGTTTTTATCTATTGTCATGAACTAGACTCCTTAATTCTGGAGAATGATGTAACTGATACTTGAACCCTGTATTGTTTGCTAATTTTGTTATGAAGTTTTATTGATTTATTTATATTCTTTTTAGTTTAATGCTTTGTGTTTGCTGGCCATAAATATGATGATATATGTTTGAAATATATCACTCGAGAGAGGGGATTTTGAATGGATCTAGAGAATATGACCTAGGATTTTATAGAGTTCGAGAGAATTTGTAGTTCCTTTGAAGTCGTTAACATAGAATCACAAAGCGTAATGAGTTGTTAACTAATAGATTTTTATAGAGATATCGAAGTCTATAGTTGATGATATTTTCACTCGGCACTCGAGAGAGGGAGTGGATATTTTAGGAATCTTGACTTATAAATAATATAACTGAACATGGATTAATTGGCAGGATAAATATATGGGGATAGCTAGGTGAAATCAGGATCTAGAATCTCTATCGTATTAGTTCCTCCTATCAAATCATTTTTATATTTATTTATTTAATTAAATCTTTAATAATTATCGTCTAAATAAAGTTAGGATTATCAATTGTAGTATTTAGTGCGAGTTAACGCAATCCTTGTGAGTTCGACACTCTAAACTCATTTATACTAAAATTTGACACCGTACACTTGCGGTACGATATAAAATATCACAACATCTGACCTGTGCAGTCCCCATATATATTGATCGGTCGGTTCGGTCGGAAACGCATTTTATGCTATTTTGCGGAAAAAAATTTTCGGAAAAGTTTCTCGGTGTTTCCATATTATTTATGTCGTTATATGATATCGAATAAATATGTTTATGTGAAATATGAATGAATTATTAATATTGGATATTGAATAATTTATTCGTAAGTTTAAAAATTTTAAACTACGATTTCGCCCGAACCGCTTTTCTTCCTCTGCCCCTGATAAAACCCCAACAGAAGCAACATCAAAATGCGTACTCTAACCTGTGGTATGCTTTGTGCACGTCGTGACGCAATTTGGGTCATGTCAGAATAGGAGGAGCTTCAGGATTGACGCTGCGACGCGCACCATTTTGCTTCGCGATGTGGAGCCAGATTCAGGATATGTATCCAGTTTATTCCAGAGATAGCATCTTAGACTTCCTTATCAATATAGATACATGTATCATTGCATGCACACGTTTAGAATCATGAGTATAATAACATATTAATCGTATTTTAATTCATGTTACAGATTTCAATCAGTTCTACAAGTTCATGTTAACCAGCCTACGCATTGTACTCACTATCATGTTTGCAGCTTTATGTTCAAGTTTATAGTTTCAAGTCATGGTTATAGTTTCATGTCATGTTATAATTATCAACTCTTGATCACAGTTCACTTACCATGTTTACAGATTTTATGCTCATGTTTTAGTTTATGATTCATATTTTCGGTTACAGTATATGTTTTATAGTTTATGTTTTAAGATCTACGATTCATGTTTCTCGATCTCGGTATGTGTCCATGACTTTGTAAGTTTATTTCTTCAAAAATCTAATACATATGAGATTATTTATGCAAATCATGTACTTTTATGTTTTACTTTCATTTCCAGCATTCATTAACTAGGTCGTTCATACGACTTACTTCTCCGTTTTCAGTTTTGCATTGCAGGATTTCATGCATGCAGATGACAAACTTTGGAGAGGATGGACATCAACCACAGTCATTAGGATTAGTCTTTGGGTTCACAGTATCAAGGGTCCGTATATTTATATATTTGCCAAATAAGGCCACGAGACCGAGTTATGTATGCATGTATATAACATGACATATAAAGTATATTTTCATGTAATTCATGTGCATTGTATAGCAAACATGCATGCATTCAGGATAGACAGTTCAATTACGAATCATGACATGTTATGCATGTACACGTCAGAGGTTCAAGGAGATGGTTTCATTGTCTTCTACCGGTCACGTCTTGGATTTACTGGGATGTGACAGTGGCAAATAAATATTATCTTCCTAAGATGAACTTGTAAATTAATATGCTACATATTCTAACTTTGGTACTCGAGTTTCCATTTTAAATAATGCAATATGTGATATCCCTCATTAACAAAATTATTTACAAATTTCAAATTTTTTTAGGGAAAAAAATTCCATATTAATTATTTTTATTGTTTTTTAAAATGTATTATACCACTTCACTTCATTATTCACCTACAATATGAAGTCGTTTTGACTAGGGTGGCAATTTAGATTAGAATTCATTTATTCATTCGATTTGATTCATTTTAAAGTGAATATGGGTTTGGAAAATGAATTTGTTTAATAAATGAGTCAATTTGATTCGTTTAATACGAATTTAAGCTCATTGATTCATTTACGATTCATTTTATTATTTTCTTTTATTAGTTATTGTTATTTTTCAATTAAAATTCAAGAAGTTATTACTAATTACCATAAAAAAATAATATTTTCTATATTTGGTGACTCATCTTTAGTAATTCTATTAATTATGTATTTCATATGTATATACTTATGAATAATTAATGTAAATAAATTATGATAATTTATGTTATTGAATAATGTCATAACTAAACGAATATTTATATTCAATTTTTTTAGTAAACTAATCGAATACGAATCACGATATTATGATTCGTTTAGTAAATGAATCGAATACATATTTATTATATTTTAATTTGTATCATTTCGGATTCGATACAAATTCGATTCGTCAATTTGTTTTGTCAACCTTAATGGTAATTTTAATGATGATCAAATCCCTTTTGTCATTTTTCAATATAAAATGGGTTTAGGGCCGCGTTAAAATCATGTAGACCGGCCCGACTCTGGTCAGGCTTTATCCGGCCCGTTGTTTTTTTAAAAAATTAAAAACAAAATTAAAAACATACAAAAACAAAATACATTCACACTATATGTAATATCAAAAATTTTCTCGATAAATTAACAATTTAAATGCTACAAACAAAGAAAAATGTTACAAAAATATTAGGCCCGAGTAAAAAATACTAAGCCCGGCTCGAACTCGAGCCCGAGCAGGACTTTCGAGCATAGGGCCCGGCCAAAAATCCCCCCCCAAGTCTTAACTTCCCCTTTTATGTAATTTGACCCGTCAAAAAATGTCCCATGAAGCTTAGGGTCTGTTTGGTTCAACGGAGGGGGGGGAGGGGAAGGATTTTAAGGGAGGGGAGGGAAGGGGAGGGGAGGGGAGGGGAATGATTTTAATTAAATATATGTTTGGTTCAAAGGAGAGTGGAGGGGATGAGATGATAGAGTTTTTAATTAAATATATGTTTGGGTAAAGAAGAGAGGAGAGAGATTTTAAAACTAATTTACTATTTTATCCTTATAGCATTTTATAAATAAATTTAAAACAATATAGGCTTATATTATCTTTGAATTAAACAAATAAATAAATTAAAATTAAAAGTTCTACATAATACGTGTTATTAAAAATAAAATTAAAACAAATATAAGATAAGAGAATAAAAAGAATTGAATGGTGAAGCAAATATAAGATAGATTTGTAATTAAGATAATTTTGGATTTTAATGTATAAGTAGGGATAATTTAGTCAATGATTTAATATTTAATGCTCACTTTCTCTCCCCTCCAAAACCCCCCACTTTTGGAGGGGAGCAAAAATTGGCTTAGGAGGGATTTTGCTCCCCTCCCCTCCCCTCCAAAAAATTGAACCAAACAACCATTATTTAAAATAATCCCTCCCCTCCCCTCCCCTCCAAAACCCCCCAACCAAACTGAGCCTTAGGGTCTGTTTGGTTCAACGGAGGGGAGGTGAGGGATTTTAATGGAGGGGAGGGAAGGGAGGGGAGGGGAAGGAGGGGAGGGGAGGGGAATGATTTTAATTAAATATATGTTTGGTTCAAAGGAGGGGGGGAGGAGGGGATGATAGAGTTTTTAATTAATATATGTTTGGTTGTAAAGAAGAGAGGAGAGAGATTTTAAAACTAATTTACTATTTTATCCTTATAGCATTTTATAAATAAATTTAAAACAATATAGGCTTATATTATCTTGAATTAAACAAATAATAAAATTAAAATTAAAAGTTCTACATAATACGTGTTATTAAAAATAAAATTAAAACAAATATAAGATAAGAGAATAAAAAGAATTGAATGGTGAAGCAAATATAAGAGAGATTTGTAATTAAGATAATTTTGGATTTTAATGTATAAGTAGGGATAATTTAGTCAATGAATTTAATATTTAATTGCTCACTTTCTCTCCCCTCCAAAACCCCCCACTTTTGGAGGGGAGCAAAAATTGGCTTAGGAGGGATTTTGCTCCCCTCCCCTCCCCTCCAAAAAATTGAACCAAACAACCATTATTTAAAATAATCCCTCCTCCCCCCTCCCCTCCCCTCCAAAACCCCCAACCAAACTGAGCCTTAGGGTCTGTTTGGTTCAACGGAGGGGAGGGGAGGGGAGGGATTTTAATGGAGGGGAGGGAAGAGGAGGGGAGGGGAGGGGAATGATTTTAATTAAATATATGTTTGGTTCAAAGGAGGGGAGGGGATGGGATGATGAGTTTAATTAAATAATGTTGAGTATAAAGAAGAGAGAGAGAGAGATTTTAAAACTAATTTACTATTTTATCCTTATAGCATTTTATAAATAATTTAAAAACAATATAAGCTTATATTATCTTTGAATTAAACAAATAATAAAATTAAAATTAAAAGTTCTACATAATACGTGCTATTAAAAATAAAATTAAAACAAATATAAGATAAGAGAATAAAAAGAATTGAATGGTGAAGCAAAATAAGAGAGATTTGTAATTAAGATAATTTTGGATTTTAATGTATAGTAGGGATAATTTAGTCAATGAATTTAATATTTAATTGCTCACTTTCTCTCCCCTCAAAAACCCCCCACTTTTGGAGGGGAGCAAAAATTGGCTTAGGAGGGATTTTGCTCCCCTTCCCCTCCAAAAAATTGAACCAAACAACCATTATTTAAAATAATCCCTCCCCTCCCCTCCCCTCCCCTCCAAAACCCCCCAACCAAACTGAGCCTAGGGTCTGTTTGGTTCAACGGAGGGGAGGAGAGGAGAGGGATTTTAATGGAGGGGAGGGGAGGGGAGGGGATGGGAGGGGAATGATTTTAATTAAATATATGTTTGGTTCAAAGGAGGGGAGGGGATGGGATGATAGAGTTTTTAATTAAATATATGTTTGGGTTAAAGAAGAGAGGAGAGAGATTTTAAAACTAATTTACTATTTTATCCTTATAGCATTTTATAAATAAATTTAAAACAATATAGGCTTATATTATCTTTGAATAAACAAATAATAATTAAAATTAAAAATTCTAAATAATACGTGTTATTAAAATAAAATAAAAACAAATATAAGATAAGAGAATAAAAAGAATTGAATGGTGAAGCAAATATACATAGAGATTTGTAATTAAGATAATTTTGGATTTTATGTAAAGTAGGGATAATTTAGTCAATGAATTTAATATTAATTGCTCACTTTCTCTCCCCCAAACACCCACTTTTGGAGGGGATCAAAAATTGGCTTAGGAGGGATTTTGCTCCCCTCCCCTCCCCTCCAAAAAATTGAACCAAACAACAATTATTTAAAATAATCCCTCCTCTCCCCTCCCCTCCCCTCCAAAACCCCCCAACCAAACTGAGCCGTAGGGTCTGTTTGGTTCAACGGAGGGGAGGGGAGGGGATGGATTTTAATGGAGGGGAGGGAAGAGGAGGGAGGGGAGAGGAATGATTTAATTAAATATATGTTTGGTTCAAAGGAGGGGAGGGGATGGATGATAGAGTTTTTAATTAAATATATGTTTGGGTAAAGAATAGAGGAGAGAGATTTTAAAACTAATTTACTATTTTATCCTTATAGCATTTTATAAATAATTTAAAACAATATAGGCTTATATTATCTTTGAATTAAACAAATAATAAAATTAAAATTAAAAGGTCTACATAATACGTGTTATTAAAATAAAATTAAAACAAATATAAGATAAGAGAATAAAAAGAATTGAATGGTGAAGCAAACATAAGAAGAGATTTCTAATTAAGATAATTTTGGATTTTATGTATAAGTAAGGAGAATTTAGTCAATGAATTTAATATTTAATTGCTCACTTTCTCTCCCCTCCAAAACCCCCCACTTTTGGAGCGGAGCAAAAATTGGCTTAGGAGGGATTTTGCTCCCCTCCCCTCCCCTCCAAAAAATTGAACCAACAACCATTATTTAAAAAATCCCCCCTCCCCTCCCCTCCCCACCAAAACCCCCCAACCAAACTGAGCCTTAGGGTCTGTTTGGTTCAACGGAGGGGAGGGGGGGGGGATTTTTTTTGGAGGAGGGAAGGGGAGGGGAGAAGAGGGGAGATGACTGATTTTAAATCCTCTCTGTTTGGTTCCCCGGCGGGGGCCGTCTGCGATGATAGCGTTTTTCCTTCCCCTATGTTTGGGTCCAGAAGCCGGAGAGAGCTTTTACCCTCCTTTCCTATTTCTCCTTATAGCATTTTCTAAATAAATTTAAAACAATATAGGCTTATATTATCTTTGAATTAAACAAATATAAAATTAAAATTAAAAGTTCTACATAATACGTGTTATTAAAAATAAAATTCCCAACAAATATAAGATAAGAGAATAAAAAGAATTGAATGGTGTGCAGTACAATATAAGCGTGATTTGTAATTAAGATAATTTTGGATTTTAATGTATAAGTAGGGATAATTTAGTCAACTGAATTTAATATTTAATTTCTCACTTTCTCTCCCCTCCAAAACCCCACACTTTTGGAGGGGAGCAAAAATTGGCTTAGGAGGGATTTTGCTCCCCTCCCCTCCCTCCAAAAACCCCCCAACCAAACTGAGGCTTAGGGTCTGTTTGGTTCAACGGAGGGGAGGGGAGGGGTGGGATTTAATGGAGGGGAGGGAAGAGGAAGGGAGGGGAGGGAGGAAATGATTTTAATTAAATATATGTTTGGTTCAAAGGAGGGGAGAGGATGTGATGATAGAGTTTTAATTAAATATATGTTTGGGTAAAGAAGAGAGGAGAGAGATTTTAAAACTAATTCCTATTTTATCCTTATACCATTTATAAATAAATTTAAACACTATAGGCTTATATTATCTTTGATTAAACCAATAATAAAATTTACAATTAAAAGTTATACCTAATACGTGTTATTAAAAAAAAAATTAAAACAAATATAAGATAAGAGAATAAACGAATTGAATGGTGAAGCAAATATAAGAGATTTGTAATTAAGATAATTTTGGATTTTAATGTATAGTAGGGATAATTTAGTCAATGAATTTAATATTTAATTTCTCACTCTTCTCCCCCCAAAACCCCCCACTTTGGAGGGGAGCAAAAATTGGCTTAGGAGGGATTTTGCTCCCTCCCCTCCCCCCTCCAAAAAATTGAACCAACAACCATTATTAAAATAATCCCTCCCCTCCCTCCCCTCCCCTCCAAAACCCCCCAACCAAACTGAGCCTTAAGGGTCTGTTGGTTCAACGGAGGGGAGGGGAGGGGAGGGATTTTAATGGAGGGGAGGGAAGAGGAGGGGAGGGGAGGGGAATGATTTTAATTAAATATATGTTTGGTTCAAAGGAGGGAAGGGGATGTGATGATAGAGTTTTTAATTAAATATATGTTTGCGTAAAGAAGAGAGGAGAGAGATTTTTTAAACTAATTTACTATTTATCCTTATAGCATTTTAAATAAATTTAAAACAATATAGGCTTATATTTATCTTGAATTAACAAATAATAAAATTAAAATTAAAAGTTTACATAATACTTGTTATTAAAATAAAATTAAAACAAATATAAGATAAGAGAATAAAAAGAATTGAATGGTGAAGCAAATATAAGAGAGATTTGTAATTAAGATAATTTTGGATTTTAATGTATAAGTAGGGATAATTTAGTCCCAGAATTTAATATTTCATTGCTCCCTCTCTCTCCCCCCCCAAAACCCTCCACTTTTGGAGGGGATCAAAAATTGGCTTAGGAGGGATTTTGCTCCCCTCCCCTCCCCTCCAAAAAATTGAACCAAACAACCATTATTTAAAATAATCCCTCCCCTCCCCTCCCTCCAAAACCCCCAACCAAATGAGCCTTAGGGTCTGTTTGGTTCAACGGAGGGGAGGGGAGGGGAGGAATTTTATGGAGGGGAGGGAATGGGAGGGGAGGGAAATGATTTTAATTAAATATATGTTTGGTTCAAAGGGGGGAGGGGATGAGATGATAGAGTTTTTAATTAATATATGTTTGGGTAAAGAAAAAGGAGAGAGATTTTAAAACTAATTTACTATTTTATCTTTATAGCTTTTATAAATAAATTTAAAACAATATAAGCTTATATTATCTTTGAATTAAACAATAATAAAATTAAAATTAAAAGTTATACATAATACGTGTTATTAAAAATAACCTTAAACACATATAGATAAGAGAATAAAAGAATTGAATGCTGAAGCAAATATAAGAGAGATTTGTAATTAAGATAATTTTGGATTTTAATGTATAGTAGAGATAATTTAGTCAATGAATTTAATATTTAATTGCTCACTTTCTCTCCCCTCCAAAACCCCCCACTTTGAGGGGAGCAAAAATTGGCTTAGGAGGGATTTTGCTCCCCTCCCATCCCCTCCAAAAAATTGAACAAACAACCATCATTTAAAATAATCTCTCCCCTCCCCTCCCCTCCCCTCCCCTCCAAAACCCCCCAACTAAACTGAGCCTTAGGGTCTGTTTGGTTCAACGAGGGGAGGGGAGGGGAGGGAGAAGGGAGGGGATGGGAGGGATTTTAATTAAATATATGTTTGGTTCAAAGGAGGGGAGGGGAGGGGATGAAAGAGTTGTTAATTAAATATATGTTTGGTTAAAGAAGAGAGAAGAGAGATTTTAAAACTAATTTACTATTTTATCCTTATAGCATTTTATAAATAAAATTAAAACAATATACGCTTATATTATCTTTGAATTAAACAAATAATAAAATTAAAATTAAAAGCTATACATAATACGTGTTATTAGAAATAAAATTATAACAAATATAAGATAAGAGAATAAAAAGAATTGAATGGTGAAGCAAATATAAGAGAGATTTGTAATTAAGATAATTTTGGATTTTAATGTATAAGTAGAGATATTTTAGTCAATGCATTTAATATTTAATTGCTCACTTTCTCTCCCCTCCAAAACCCCCCACTTTTGGAGGGGAGCAAAAATTGGCTTATGAGGGATTTTGCTCCCCTCCCCTCCCCTCCCATCCCCTCCAAAAAATTGAACCAACAACCATAATTTAAAATAATCCATCCCCTCCCTTCCCCTCCCAAAAAAAAACCCCAACCAAACATACGGTTTTGTAATGTCCCTCTCCTTTCCCAATTGAAATCTCGGCAAAGACGCGCTCGTCGAACTCGCAAGACAAAAAAAAAATATCCGAATAGATGGGATCAAGAGACAAGGACCAAACGACACCGCATCACCAACCGCTGCTTAGCAGCCTCGTTGTACGTCCCTCCGTTAGCGACGGAGCCGGAGACGGTGTCCGTGGTGGTGGTGGCAGCGACTACGAGCCCGGTGAAGTTCGACGTGAGCCGCCTTCGTATTACCGATCTGATCGTCACTCCGATGAGCCTGGTTCGTTTCTTCTTTATGTGTCGTATAATTTATCTTTAATTTTGTTCACTGTTTAATTTGATCTAACAATTACGAAGGTTCATTTTCTAGTTTTGCATCATTTTTGATGATTATCGAAAATAATGTGAATTAAAACAATAGATCTGGTTCTATAGTCTTTGTTTGAATCTTGCTTTTGTGTTATACAAGGATAGAAGGTTTGTACTGGTGAGCCAAACTCTTAGGGTTCTTTTGTATAGACTTTGGCCATCCCATTGAACAGAAATTCAGCTGTTCCATTATGGTATGTGTTCTAAAATTGACTAGTTATTATAACCGCAATTTTTATTAGAAATCATTAGAATTGATAATTTTCCATTTAATATGATTCTTTCAGAGAATTGTTAATGAGTTGTATAGTCAATTAATTCTAATTCTAATATTGTGATATTATCCTATGGGTTCTGTTAGTTGTTAAACCTGTTTTTTTGTTGCTTATGTTTAACAAGCATGTGGATCTAATGCCCCCTTATGGAGTGCCAAACTGTGAATAAATTTTGCTATTGTCTGTTACAGCTTTGAATGTTGCCTGCAAGAACTTGGGTCTTGAGGAAGGCATGTTGGGGTGAGTGCTGGTCCGGATGAAATTGTTTTTTTTTTATTTGGGTTAATAATAACAGATATGGGGCATACTGAATGAATACGTGGGATGCGGGATAACAAAAATGTGCTTCTATCTGACTTCGGTGCAAAGCCGCTGTCGTGTGAGTTGGTCATTACATTGTGGGAAAAATGACTGAGGCTTTCTTTTAAATCAGTATGAGGTTTTCAATTTGTTGACGGCTGATTTTGGTCTCAGGGCAATATGAGAATATTACTCCCGAGACAATCCTCCCTCAATAGTGAATTTGTTTGGTTATGGGGGATCAAAAGCAAACTTAGCAAAAGACAAATAATACACCAATCGACAAGGAGATTTAACGTGGTTCGGTGGATTTGGATCCGACCTACGTCCACGGGCACAAACAAGATGATACTTTTATTATTCAAATGCGCTTCTCAGACCGTTCTTTGTGTTTTACAAGTCCGAGCTTGGTGATTCTGATGATGATATTGGTTCTCTTTTTTATTCTCCTTCCCTTAAGCATACTCTACCCTCCTATTTATAATAGTGCAGAAATCAGATTCCTTCTTTTACAAGGGTTTCCTAGTTGAAACAATTTCTCTTTCCCATAAGGATTCCTAGTCAAAAAACTACATTTACTTCCTTTATCATACTAGGACATTGACTTACTAGTTTACCCCATGAAAGTAGGATAACTTATTATCTTATCTCATATGGATAGAATGCCTTATTTTCCCGAACATGTCTTGCCCTATGCTCGGTCTTCATGTGGTCGGTCATAATAGTCTTTTGTACTGAGAATGCTGCTGTCGACCTGATAATTGCCCGGTCATCTTGAACTCAAGTGCTCGGTCACTAACCGTAAAGTTCCCGGCCCCTTACTGTTGACTCTTTAGTGGTCGGGTCGGCATCAATAATCTTGACTGAGAAGTGAATTACCTTTTTTACCCCTGTCGTGCTGCTTAAATAACATAGTGCCTGAAAACACCATCAACACAATTGGAAAGATGAAATTTTT
This sequence comes from Zanthoxylum bungeanum, assembly GCA_019454045.1. Lineage (NCBI taxonomy): Eukaryota > Viridiplantae > Streptophyta > Magnoliopsida > Sapindales > Rutaceae > Zanthoxylum > Zanthoxylum bungeanum. Next base: position 20,259 of record SKCR01018431.1, on the reverse strand, counting down.
CTATTTAGGAGGAATTTCCCCTCAAGGACTTTAAGATGGTTAAATGGTATGGTTCATTAACTTGTTGCAATTCCCTCGTTTAGCACAGTTTTTATGTTCCTTTTGACTAATCAGGGTATCCTTGTTATACTGAGGGTCCATTGAAATATAGTGGAAAATTTGGTGTGGTTGAATGCTGTTGAGCGTGTCTATATAATTTGACATTTCGCCATGAAGGATTATATATTCTGGTGTGCGTTGTCCCTTTGTCTTTTAGATCTTGGTGGTTTGGTTCATTCTTCAATGGAAGCCGTAACTGATGAAGCTTTAGCCCCCTGCTTGCCAATGCTGGAATTATTTTTAATAAAGTGTTTGATTGGGGTATTCGCATTTTTTTGTTCTTTTTTCCCCTGTAATAGTCAAATAAAGTTGACTTTGATGGAGTATGAGGGTTTTCTGTTTGTATGTTGTAAATCTGTAATCCATGTTTCAAGGGTGACGTGGGTAAAAAGAAAAAAGGCGCTCCAGATCTCTTGAAGTCTTGGGTGATTGTTTATTTGGGATTCCTCTCTTTATATGGTTATTTATGAATCTGTAGAAGGTTTTATCAATGGCAGATGATGAAACAGCATGCTTCTACAGCTCCTGCCTGTGCATTTGTTGAGCAATTATGCTCTTTGTTTTGGATTATGGCAAAATACTCGGATCACTTACAAGTGGATGATTTGCATTATTTGGGTAGTTGGTCTTCTTTTGATGCTCCTTTATGGTTCATCCCATTTCTTGTTTTTATCCTTATCGAAGGCATGGTTCAGCTGAAGGTTTCAGAATAAACTTGTAATGGGGTTTTGGTTTGTATGTTGGTTGTTATTCGCTAGGCATATATCCGTCTTCTTAGCTGCTGGTATATGGGTAAAGTTCTCTCTTAATTACTAGCTCACAATGTGCTAAATTTGGATGCTCCAAACCCAGAGATATTTAGGTTAGAGTATATCATTTAACTCAAATGGTTTACAAGATAGATGGATTTGGCACTTGAATGTAGGAACACTGGACTATCGATGATTGAGTGGTTAGCATGTGTGGTAAGTACAAGTAACCACGGTTGACTTGCTTGTCACACAAATTATGTTCACTGGTCAGGTGGGCAGGTATAGAGAAGTAATAAGGGCAGTATCATGTATTTTTTTTTTAACTCTATTCATGTTTACTTTTTGTTATTATCAATAATTAGAAAATGTACTACTTAAGGGTAAACTGCACTTGTTGGTTTGGTTTGGTTAGTTGACAGTTTCTTGGATCGCTGATCTTCAATTACCATAAAAAATTATACATCCACTAGTTATTCTTTCTCTTGGGTTTACTTTTCTATAAAGTTCACTGGCATTTTTTTCCAGGATATAGAAGTCATGCAGGTTCTGCATCTCCTGTGCGGCGTAGGGATGCAGATCATCGCCATGGATCCAGTTTTGATCAATCTGGTGGTACTTCTCGCAGCCGTGAATTTGGTAGCAGGAGGGACACTGGTAGATATAGAGACCTTTCACCACCACCTCATGCTCGAGGAAGGGGTGGTTCACCACCACCCCATGCTCGAGGAAGGGGTGGTGGCAGGCTACCTGATAGAGCTTTTGATGGACCTGCATTTGGTCCAGGGCCTTTCAGAGGCGATGGGGTGGGTAGAAATAATCCAAATGTGCGACCGAGGGAAGGAGACTGGATCTGCCCAGATCCTTTGTAAGTTCTTTAATCAATTCAAATACGTCAAATTTTTTCTCTCTTTGTTAGTTCAGTATCAATATAGCTCTTTCATATTTAATAATCTTGGTACACCCTTAGTACAAGTTTCTTTGGTTTTTATTTTTGGTTCTTTATAGTAAAGAAATGATAATCCTTATTGAAATTTTGAGTTATAGAACAACAATGGTGTTTAATTCTCATTACATAAGATTTTGATTTTTTGCTACAAGATTCTAGATTAAAATTGTCTCCCATTGGTTATAGTTAGCAACAGTATGCTGTTTTCCAATTCGTTTTACAATACTCACAAGGAATTGATTTCCCTGATCATTGTTATTGGAATAGAGTTTTGAACCTTTAGTCCTTTAGCATTTGAAGCCATGCCTTTTTTAACTTGTAGCAAGAGAAATGCTCTTTTTAGGGTGATTATTATTTATGTAAGCTTATACAACTTTTAAGCATCTAAGCCACACATTCTTTTATCTCTCATGTTATCCTTTTGATTTCCCAGGTGCGCGAACTTGAACTTTGCTAGGCGTGAGTGCTGCAACAACTGTAAGAGGTTCCGCAACGCCCCTGGTGGGAGTCCGAGGAGGGGCCATCCTGGTCCTCTGCCTCTGCCTCTGCCTCTGCCTCCTCCCCATAGGCGATTCCCTGGGCCTCCTATAGATATTTCCCCTGGCAGGACCACCAATGGCTATAGGTCCCCTCTCCGTGGTTGGGCCAGGGATGGTCCTAGAGATTTTGGGCCTGGTGGTCTGCCTCCTCGACATGACGGCCGGTTTTCTGAACACACGCGGAGCGATAGGCTGGAATATCCAGAAGATGACTACAGGGGGAAGAACAAGCCAATGCCACCCATAGATTGGGGCCATAGAGACCGTGGGAGGGATAACTTCTACCATGATAGGAAAGTGTATGAAAGGCTGCCACCATCTCCAGTTCTGCCACTTCCTCCTCATGGTGGCCGATGGTCACGTGATATGCATGAGAGGAGCAGATCTCCTGCTAGGGGTGCTCCACCACCAAAAGACTACCATCTTGAGATGTATGGGAATCGGGGTCGAGGTGATCGAAGAGGTATGAGGAGAAACCGAATCGGAGGTGCATATTAGAAATATGCTGACTTTGGAACTTGCTAGAGCAAGATGCTCCTGGAGGGGGAGAAGTGTTAGCAGATTAGGATTTGTGGTTTTGTATTCCAAAGCCGCCTTGGTAATTTTCTGACTAATACATCTATCAACATTTTAAGAGTCATTGTTGACTACAAAGAAAGCAATTATTAATTGTTATTGCCTTTTCTGTTTAGGTATTACATTACAGTTTCCTCTGTGGTGTCCGGACCCTTGATGCCAAAAGCACCAATCACAGCATCATACAGCATTTCAATTGGACTCCGATAAACTTACATTAGTTTTTTATTCTCCATAAAATGCATTGAAAGCCCGATGAAAGTCCCCCTAGAAACAACGCATTAATTCCTTATAGAGAAGAAAATAAAATAAAATAAAAATAATCTTATGTGTTTAAATTAAATTTTAATGGAATGACCTTTGCATAAGATTAATTTTTGTCAATTTTAGAATGTGAATGTATATTTTGACGAGCAGTGGCGTTTTTTTTTTTTTTTTTTTTTTTAATGGAATGACCTTTGCATGACAGGTTAAAGTTCTAGGTAGCATCTTTATAAGAATCTGAGACAATATTGATTTATCTAAGTATCCATACCGGGTTCCTCAATGTTAAAAAAAAAATGGTGTTTTGTTTTTTTGGGGGAATTGGATTTGTCATGTGTTTAATTTAAGCGATGTTATTCAATCATTTATTTTAATGAAAAATATTGAAAGGTCATCGAGCCAATTCAATAATTTTATTAACGACGTCGACCAAATTTCACATTTCAAATTATTACTATTATTATGATTATTAGACCCGGCAACCGTTATTATGATTATGATTATTAGACTCGGCTACCGGTTCGGTTCGAATCGGAATCGAACCGAACGATTCTCGGTTCCGCACTTGTTGAATCGGGAATCGAAACTTAAGTTTATAAAAACTTAAGTTACCTATGTATCCTCTTGGGGTAAAATGAATCAAAGCTCACGTAGTTCCATTATATTTTTTAGATAGTTAACCCTATTATAATTATTTACTCATCATTATTATCTGTTCCTGCTATTGATCCTTCAGCTCTCATTCCGTTTGCAGATGCATTGTCGAACAAATCTTCAAAATCATCGGGGGTATCTTCTTATTACCTTATATCAGCTCGGGTCCAATCATATACACATATTATACTTATAAGGTGTTTGGATGTAATGACCGTATCGCTTCCAAAATATTGTCTCCTAAGCTGAAGGTTTGTCAACCACAACGGTGGAAATATGTGCTGCTAGCACCTTTTAGCAATAATCGATAAAACATGATAGACATTTTGATGTCGGTTCCACCAATCAAGTACTTGAAAATTTTTACCTACAACACTTTCAGCAGGAAAATCGAAATTTATTGATAAATAATTATCTAATTTTGGGTTGTTAGTCGTTGTTTCCTTTTGTTTTCTATTTTGTTGTAGTAACCAACGATCACATGTGCTAAGTCTTAAATTTTATACGGGTTCACTACTAGATTGTCTTACTCATTGCAAGTTTTATCTAGTGGTATAATAATTAAATAAATATATTAAATTATTTTTTACTTCATCTATTATTTTTATAATATTAATTTCATCCTATATTCCTATAAATTCAGAATAAGTTTGTAAGCCACCATTTAAACCTTCTAATTTAAATTTAAAATAAAAAACTGTAGAAATAAGATAAAGAAATGATTTTTTTTTAAAATAAGTCAAATATTTTCTCTTCATTACAGTACTAGCTTCAAATAAAACAAGATCATTAACATTGAAACTTTCAGCATGCTCATGTAAAGTACCAACAATATTCAAACATTTAACAAGAAATAAATTTATTGTTAGATAATAAACACCACTAAAAATATTTATTGCATCATTAAAAACTTTTAAAATTCTTTCACAAATATCCCATTGATTATGAAAAAGTATTATATATTGACCATGTTGAGAAAAAACTATATAATACTTCTTTGTAAGCAAAAACTTGAATTAAAAGAAAATAAGTTGAATTCCAATGAGTTAGAACATCTCGTGAAAATTTTATTGGTTTAACACTATTTAATTTACAAAACTTGGTCCATTCTCTCGTAACATTAGAATATAACCAAATACAATTAAGTGCAATCTTAATAGGATTAATGTGGTATTCAAATTCAGTCAAAATATTTTGAACACATAAATTAAGGACATGACATTTGCAACGAGCATGAAAAAATCGACCCCCAAATTTGGTTGACATATTGTAGGCATTGCATTTTTACATGAGCCCGATGATGAGCCTCGTATGGAGGCACTACCTGAAAAGTTACGGAAGATGCGAAAAACGAATGCCGGAATGAAAGAAAACCTCCAAAATTAGCCCCTCATCGGATTCAGATTCACTAGTCAGTCTCGAATTCGCTCAGCCTCAGACACGCCCTTACACCCTTCAACTTCGGCCCATCCACACGGCCCAAAGCCCATGCAATCCATCCACACGCCCCAAGACCCCATCCAATCATCAACAATTTCCAATTTAATGAGATTTTAGGATCCCATCCTTACCAATTTAACAAGATTTGAGATATCCTTATTACCAGATTTGTGAGATTGTATTCCCAAAATAATTTGAGAATATATCCCCCAGATCAACATGATTTGTTTCCCTATTTGGAGATCCCTTCAAATCATTATAAAAGGGACCTAAAATCATCTTCTTTAGGGAGGCCTTGGACGACAACTTGGAAGAAAACCCTAGGACTTCTTCTTCTTCTTGGACGACAACAACAAACAAAAAACCCTTGAAGCCTCTATTCTTCTTCTTTCACCGAAAAAACCAGAAGCCACTCAAACAACCAATCACCGAAAATAACAACCAGAAGCCACCAAAATAACCAAAATCGCAAAAACAACCAGAAGCCACCAAACAACCGAAACAACAGCCAAAAAAGCATCCATCACTGAAAAAACAACAACCAAAAACAGCAGCCATAACCACCAAAAAAATAGCAGCCAAAATCACCAAAAACTAGCAGCCAAAATTACCAAAATCCAGCAGCCAAAATCACTGAAAACAGCAACCAGAAACCAACCAAGACAGCAACCAGAAAATAGCAAAACAACAAATAGAAAACAACAAAACGGCGAGCAGAAACAGCGAACCAGCAACCAGAAACAGCGAACCAGCGATCCTTCCGGCGACGGCCTAACACAATTTTGAGAAAGCAACTTAAAAGGTAAGACCTGATGGCACCCTTACCACATTTATTTTTATAGTTTTGGACGCTGCATGCCTGGCTGGACGTGAAATACGTCCAGCCGGGTATGCGAAGTCCTACATCAAAGACGGCCAAATTTCTAGTCACATTTTTTTCTTTTTTCGGCATTTTCTTATTTATTTTTATCTATTTAGTGTTATTTTTTTTAATCTATTTGTTCACTTTTATTGTTATTTTATTATTTCGCCTTTATTTTGCTTATGTTTTTCATGTTGATAACTATACGCATATGCATGGCTATATTTTTATGTTTGTTTACATTGCATTGATGATTATGTATGTTATTGTCCCTTATGGTATATCGGATGGAAACCCAGATGTAAATTTCGTAGACGAATCTGAATGGACGGTAGTGCGGTATGTACTTGGGATACAACTCCACGTGCCACTCGGGAAATACTCATACATGCGTGATTAACCCCCATTTTTGTTTGCTATTTACTTATTGACGCTTTTCCTGCTTTTGACTGTTTATTATAATTTTCGTTATCGCATCTCGTATTTCTTAATTTAATATGCTTTTGGAACTATGTTATTGTGATTATTAATATTTATGAGTGTGCAAATTTGTGTTATTTGAATTACTTTGCATGAACTGCATAAGACTTGGCTATACCATTGTGTGAACCCGTCCATTATACTGGCATAAGTAAGAGACCATTCTGAACCCAACGGTTTGAGGTCTTCCCTTGCGAGGGGTGAGTGCGGCCTTAAATCTTTCCCAGTTCACACTGGGTGGCGACTCATTTATTCTCCGGTTTAGTCCCCCGCGGGCTAATTCGTACTCTCTACGGGCTGTGAGCCCAACAATATCGTGGTCGCCGAACATCATAGGGATAGCGGTAAACCCCGTTTCGCTCCCACATATGGCGACTCCACTGGGGATAGAGAATCGGCCCCGAAACAATGCCTTGTAGTGTTCGTGGCTTTGGCTTTGGTTAACCAAGTCTCATATATTTTGCATACCCTTATTACCCCCGATGGCGTTATGTATCGTGAAGTCGCTTTCACTCAAGGCGGCGGATCGTTATGTGATGATAACCATCAATCGTTGGCACGTACCCTAGGGTATAAAAAAAGACGTGCTCACTTGGTCGCTCGAACTCTTGAGTGGGGAGACCTAGTTGTGTGCTACCATTTGCCGATGAGAGCCTTATCCATACCCTTGTAAGCCCACATACGAACCATATTCATATGCCCCATAGAAGCTACCCCCGTGCTTGTGTTTGGGCTCATTATCATTTGGATCCATTTGGGCTTTTCTTCATAGGATACGAACTTGTTGGGCCACTTAAACTGGACTAGTTTGTATCTTATGATGATTGGGCCAAAAGTTTTCAAAGTAATGATGGGCCACCTTGTGTTTGGTCCCCCTATCATTTGAATTTATTTAGCCACTTTATCGCAAAAGTGTAAACCTGTTGGGCCTTTTCAACTGGGATAAGTTTACACCTCGCGATAATCTGATTGAACGCTTTAAAATGATAATGGGCCAACTTGTATGAAAACCTTGATGGGCTTAGAAGGTCCAAACATGATCCGAATATGCCAGATGCATGAGTCTGGTACCCGCACTGGCTTTCATCCAGGAAGGGTACGCCTTGTTATGGCATATTTGTATACTTTTGGATATCTCCAAGTCCACCCTCGCCACAACCGTGATTACCGAGGGCCCAATTCGTCGTTTCTAGACAATGGCACGATCCCCATAATAGGCTTAGTCAATCTTGTAAATGGGCGGCCTTTGTCTTTTACTGATGAAATGGACTGAGGTAGCCAAGGTTCACCCCTGTAGGGTAGGAGAGAATGATTTTATGTACCCCACATTGGTGTATAAAGTGAGCCATACCTAGGGCATAAATGGACTTACCACGAGTGCGGGAGGAATAAGGTCGGAAGGGTTTATGATGTTTTGATAACCACATGCATCACATGCATCTCATGCATACACACATCACGCTAACCCCTTGTCTTAACAGCCATCATAGATATCCGTTGGGTTAGAGAAGAAGGAAGACTTGTCAAGAAGAGGTTAGCAAGCATGGATGCATCAGACAGTGAAGATTCCCACATAGATCAATTGGAGTCCAACATCACCAAAATTATCGAGCAACTACAAGCTTTGACCAACACTGTAGCCAGTCTGACAGTACCCCGCACAGTGGGAACAAAAACAACGGGGATGGAAGGCGTGAGGAGCCCCCGAATAGGGTGAGCGAAGAAATCCCTATTTTTGACGACGATATAGCTGAGTATGCCGCGGGAAGGATAGTCGGGCCTCAGGCAGAGTTACAGAAACTCAGAGAAAAAGTAAAGTCAGTTAAACCCAAGATGAACGGAAAACATGAAAATCTATTAGACTATGATGCGATGACTTTCGAAGAACAGCTGCCTCCCCAGTTTAAGATACCTGACATGGCCAAGTTCAATGGAAACGCAGATCATAGGGTCCATCTCCAACAATATGTTTCAGTGATGAGTTCAGTGGGTTTGTCGAAGCGTCAGGTGCAGAAGATGTTCATGATGTCACTGGAAAAGGCGCCCGTAGTATGGTGTCATGGCCTGGAGAAAAAGGTAAGGGATGACTGAAGGGCATTAGCGGAGGCCTTTCTGAACCAATATGTTACGGACATGGAGATAGACTTGTCATTCCGTGACCTAGAAAACACCAAACAGAAGCTAGAGAAGAGCTTCAAAGATTATGTGGATCGTTGGAGAAGCCAGCTCTTAAAGATGCAGACACGGCCCTCGGAGAAGGACCAGATTAAGATGATCATTAAGGGCACCAAGCCCTCCATTTATAACAAGCTGAGAAGGATGACCTCCATGATTAGTGAATTTCGAGAGTTAAGAGAAACTGTCATGGGTATCGAGGAAGAGGAAGCGGAGAACAAAAAGTTTTACAGCCAGAATAGAAAGACCATTGGAGGACCTTCAGGGATCAAGCTCGCTCATGCTGAAGTCGCCGCCATGAGAAACAGGCGATTCTCTGATTTTGGTAGACCTCTGTCAAAGGTGTTTGAAAAGCTGAAGAGACAATGACTCCTAAAACCCTTAGAACCTAGACCACTTCCAAACCCTGTGCCACACCACCTCGACCTAAACCTATACTGTCACTACCACCAGCAAAAAGGCCACAAAACTGAAAACTATGCCCGCCTTAGGCATGAGATCCAAGACCTCATTGACACCCATAAAATATCGACTCGGAAAAAGAACAACCCAACACACACAGAAACCCTCTACCCAATTACCACTCCGTTCTACCACCCACATACATGATCAACTCTGGCCTGCTCGAAAGTTTTGTCCTCCAAACTCTCAACCACTAAGCTTCTTACATGGGGATATGGGATAGCAACAGTGAAGATGAAATAGAGCAGAGGAGAGATTTTTGGGAAAACTTCTCGAGCAGTGACGAAGAGGAGGTAAATGGGATGACTCGCATTGGATGTTTTTACAATGATGTAAAGAGAAAGGTAAAGAAGTGCTAACAGAAGGTCGAGAGGTGACGGAGAATACGGATAACACCGAGGGGGATATTGTGTTGCGTCAATTGAAGAAAACACGGGCACATGTGAGCATATGAGAGTTATTATGCGCCTCTCAAGAGCACATGTGTGCCATGGTAGAAGCTCTAAGCAAGATAATGGTACTTGAAGATGCAAACCCGACAATGTTCGTAGGGTCGATACAGAAAGAGGGTAGGTAGATGATAACATTCTCTGAAGAAGAGCTCCTGATGGAGGGGATGAATCACAACAAGCCACTATTCATAAGAGCGAAAGTAAGAGGAAATAAGACATCTTGTGTAATGGGGGATGATGGCTTATCTATCAATGTGTGCCCTTTGAAGATTATGTCAGGTTGGGTATGCAGACAACGAATTTAAGCCCCTCCAGCATGACTATCAAAGCATATGACGATAGCAAACAGAGAGTCGAAGGTACTTTAATCACAGTGGTCAAAGTGGGCCCAATAGAAGACGAGGTTGAGTTCACAGTGTTGGACAATTATGACCCATAGCATCACTATTTTGTAAAGGACATGGTGTTCTTGTACAAAATTAACTATGAGACAAAGGAAATTGCTCTTTCATCATTTGTAATTGGATTACCTGGATATATAAATGATAAAAGTCCATATGATTAGTACCGGATTAATAAGATATGAGACAATATTAATCCACGAAAGGTTTAATCATTAAATATCCCTAGTCATAGTATTATCGAGACTGGACATCGATAATGCGGAATAGGCTAGTATTACACTTGTGCGCGTTATGTAAGCATAACGACATAGTTCTCATATATTTAAGTATTGGATACTTATGCAAGTGTGATAGGAGGTTCTGTTTACCGATGGTACGGGAACAGCTTAGCTCTGGATAGACCCCTCGGAATTCCATTGGTAGTATGCCTATGTGTCTATGGGAATCCGAATCAGGGTAGGTGTATTTGGTCTTAACTTGAGACTTGCATCGCTAATACTTGCGACAATCAGTATACTTTGGTTTTGGTCGTCCGGGGCTTTAACAGGTTCTGTGTACGCCTCTTCTGGTTATACTGAGAATCCTAGTGTATTGGGTGTGATGTCAAGATGGAAGTATCACTTCAGTCATATGGAGATGATGATCACGCAAGGATACAGAACTGGTAATCTTATGTACTGCAGTCATCGGGATAATATGACTAGGTCATGATTATCCGATTATTGAGACTAGTTGCCAGTGATCCGATATATGCTTCGTACGGGGCAGACACAATTCCAGCCCCATGGCAAGCATGTGATATCCGATACTGGATCGTAATACGCAATACACTGTATATTACGCCTGATAAAGATTATATATTCATTTAAAGAATATTTCTGGAGAATTGGGTAGGCACGGTACTTTGCTATAAGCCAACCATGTCTTATAAATCGGTAAGAATGTGGTACTGGGTACGCACGTATTCGGATAGTCCGATAACCGTATTTACTGCCAACATATCCATGGATCTCTTGGGTCGCTTCCCGAAGATTCACCAATGATATTTGACTCGAACAATATTAATCTGGGATTAATTATGAGAGTGAAAGTTAATCTGGGATTAATTACGACAAGAATTAATCTGGGATTAATTAACAGAGAAAGAATTAATCTTGGATTAATTGCGTCGAGAATTTATCTGGGATTAAATTCGTCGAGAAGAGAGAACGCGGTTAATTTGGAATTAATCGGTAAAATAAATTTAATAGTGAAATTAGATTTTTCTATTTAATTTATTTGATTGGGCTAAAATAATATATTAGATATATTAATTGAAATTAGATTTCAACGAGGAATTAAAATTGGATTTTTAATTCAAGCAAACGAATTAATTTAGAATTAATTCGTAAGCGACTTACGTAATAATATTGTGAGACATTATTATTTAATTAAATTGGATTTAATTAAGTCGTAATGGTAAATTCGTTTAATTCGGAATTAAATGGACCCGGGCCCGAGTGAAGTTACGTGTTGGATTATCCGACTTAAATTTGGAATTTGAAGTGGGGCCCACCAACTTACATCAATGTGTTTGACACTTGATGGAATTTGGTAATTGGTTGAGTAAAAGCTTGGGATTGCTTTTTCTACACTCAAACCAAATCCTACACACCAACCTAATATAAATTAACAAGTCAAACTTTGGAAGTAAGACAAGTTAATATTCACTCTTATTCCTTTCTCCAAAACCGTGAGCTTGCTCCCTCTCCCATGGAATTTTGTTGCAAAATTCTACAAAGCTAGCACTTTAAAGAGACAAATGAAGGTGATAGGGAAACCAATCCTAGAGTTTGGAATCTACTTTGAAGGCTTGGAGCTTCTATTACATCCAACAAAGGAAGAATTTTTGAAATCCTAAATCCGACCAATGTGAGTATTTCCGCAACTCCATTTGATTTATTCACACACAAATCACTCTTAGAGATCCTTGGCATGTTCTAGGAACACAAACAATGGTATCAGAGCCTCCTAAGTTTGATTTGAAAATCTAGGGTTCATGACTTTAATTTGGGATTTTATACTTAGAGTTGATTTGCCTAAATTGATGAGTTGGTTGAGTTTATATGATGTTGAATTGGATTTGTATATCATTGGATTTGAAATAAATTTATTAGATCAAAAATCCCCAAAAATCCATGCTTGGCCGAATGTATCCCCTAGGTTGCTCATGGTGATTTTTTGAAAATTAACGATTGGATGTGTTGATGGCATGAATTGTATGTTAAATGTTGATTTAATTAGATTGAAATCAAATTGCATGATGAATTCTTGCCTTTGTCGTGAGTTATATAACATGTAATAGATTGATTTTGCTTCAATTTATGTTGGACATTAATTGGAAATGTTGAGCATGATTAATTGGATTAATTAGTGTTTTGGAAACATTAAATTAGTTGATTAATTATGTTAATTACACTTGAATTGAATTAATATGTAATTTGGAAATATGTATTAATTTAATTGTTGTAATTGGGCTTAATGGGCTTGGTTGGGCCAAGTTTGGTTTATGACAATTGGGTTGGATCCAATTGGGCCTAAAACCATTTCAATAAAGTCCAAATATGACAATTGAGCCTTTAAATAATTTAATTGGGCCTAATGGGCCTAAATTGATTTTTGGCAGAAATGGTGATTCCTTAATAGGGCCTTGGCATTTGGGTTTGATCCATAATGGTCAAAGCCCATGCCTAAAGAATTAATTAAAAGTCCATTGGACTTTAATTAAAAAGTATTGGATACTAATTGGGCCTTTGAGACCCATGTAGATTTGATTTGGAATCCAAGTCTAAAAGGCACTTTTAAAAGTGCAATTATTTAATTTGGAATTAAATATGAATTAGTATTGATTATAATTTAAATTGGATTTAAAATTATAGTTCGATATAATTCAAGAATACGTACTTTGAGTATTTATTCTTAAACGAGTTGGAATCGCGCAAATCAAATCGTTGTTTGAATATTGGATGGTCATTAATCAAAGATTAATTAATTGGATTAGATTGATTGATAACATGCTTTGTGTGAATACTTGGATGTATTGTATGAATAATGTATATCGAATGGATATTAGAAGGGTGAGGGCAATCTTGGAAATTGTTGTAATAAATTTAGAATTTATTAAATTGGACCTGCATGTCCAGCCTATTATCTCTATTCTTTTTGTATTTCTCTTCTCACAAATTCCCCTCAATGCAAATGAGGTTTCTATTAGTGTTATGTAATTGGGTAGAAGTAAGAATACTGCTAGCGGGAGAGAAGAAATGGAGAGATTTGTTCTAGGAACAAAGTTTGTTATATATCCATCCACATATCATTATTAATTTATTTCGCGCCTTATTATGCTTTTAGAATGCATGCTTAAGGGTGTATAATGAGACCTAATCAAAGATAATAAATTGGTTGCCAATTTACGCGAAAAATCCTCATCAAATATTAAACGTTTTTCCTTCCATTGAGTGGTTCTCTCTCAAGATCCAAGATTGGCATTGGTTTGTTGGCCAAAGTCAAGACCTTTGTCCATCGCGGATGTGTTTGAACCACGTAAGTTTTGTTACATATCGTGTGTCTTGGGAAGTTGTGATTTGTTGGCCAAAGTCAAGGTCACTTCTTGTTCATCGACCTCGATTACAAAGCTTTCCCACTGTCAATGGGTCGTGCTTAACTAGAATCATTAAGCTTGTTGAGCTAAAGCCAAGGCTTAGTTGATTTAGAGGAAAAAGGTTAGGAAATATATTAGATATATTTACATATATTGGATATATGTTTCGGACTTGGAGGTCCACCTACTGGATCTAGGAATTGGATGGGATCCAATTGATCTTAGAGATCTATCTAGTTAAGTTTCATACAACTTGTTGGCCAAAGTAAAGGTTGTGTGTTATTTAACAGGATTCTAGCCCACTAGGAAACTAGGTTTCCCGAGTACTCCACAGAGGGTTAGAGGCTCGCCGAAAAATAGTGGGAGGCAAATATTAAATTTGCAATTTCGTTTAAATACTTGCCAATACGCGCTCTTTTATTTTATTTATCGTTGTAATAAATATATTAGTTGGACTAATATTTAATATTTCTTTCGTTGAAACAGTTAGACTGTACAACACATTACTTCATTTGTAGTTGGTTATATAGTTGGACTATAGTAATCATTACATTTGAATATAACCGATCATTTATAGTTGATTATATAGTTGGACTATAGTAATCATTATATTTGATTGTACCCGAAATTATTGATTGGATGGTTGGACTATAGCAATCAATATAGCTGAAAGATTAGCGTAAAAGAACATAATCCTAGGTGAAAATGTCTTTAACTGCACAATTTTTAGATTGGGAATTGAATATCAGGATAGTCCTAGAAGCCAAGAAGTTACTCTATATAATAGAGAAACCTCTCGGGCTTGAGCCCGGAGTTGAGCAAATAGTAGAACATGAGCTTTAGAAGACTCATCGTGATGATAACTTTGGTGCTCAATCCATCATGCTTGCCGTAATGACTCCTTAATTTCGTTGTCAAAACAAAGGATTAGATCCTTATACCATGATGTTGAAATTGAAGGATATTCACAGATCTAACCTTAGATCTTAGAAGTATGAATTGTAAAAGAAGCTCTTTCGCTCGCGTATGTCAGAGGGTACATATGTCGAGCACTAGGTGTCGCAGATGATTGCTAACATCGAATTGTTGGATTCTCTAAGGTCCAAGGATCATTATCAAGCAATGAAAAACAAGTGAATACAACAAAGGAGAATGGCGGAATCATACTCAAATCGAACGGATTGGATGCTACGAAGAACAAAAATTTCTGCTCCTCCATTTTGCATTCGGCAGTGGGCTGTGTGGTCCTCCATTGAAGTCTTCAAGCTCACTGGTTTGGGCTCCATTTTCGGCTTTCTTCATGCTCCAAGCTCCAAGCTTATGTGATGGTATTCCAAGCCCACGAAATCACTGCTCTATTACCTTGGTATGTCTCCTAGAGTGTGCTAGCACCTTGATGATTTGCCACAAATCATCCAAAGCTTCTCCTTAGTCTCGGTTTTGCAGAAAACAGAGGGAAGAAGAAGGTCCAAGATCGTGTGAGAGAGAGGAGCATTTTTGGCTCCAAAATCGTAAAGGTTGCAAGAAGAGAGAGAGAAATGAAAAAAGTGTAATGGTTAATTAATTTCCAAAAATCAATTAACATATACAATATTTCAATTTTCAAAAGTCAAGCATTAAATGTTTTCCATCAACACACATCAATCCATCAATCAATCAAATCAAGTGACAAGTTGTCACATCACTCAAAGTGACTAATGATTTGACGCTTGAAGCGACTAATGATTTGACTTGCGTGCCGCACTCGAATTCGAAATGCGAATGCGCTCGCAAACAATCCCGGGCTCGGGTTCGCTAATTCCAAATTAACGAATTTTTCGTGCGACGTACGTAATTAAATGATTATGCCTAGTGAAATCATTATTCACATCGTGAACGAATTAATTCTAAATTAATTCGTTCTCCCGAATTAAAATCTAATTTTAATTCCGCGTCGAAATCCAATTTTTATTTAATATATCGAATATATTAATTTATCGATTAATTCCAAATTAATCATTATCTCTCTTTAAATGATATTTTATCCCAGATAAAATATCTCCGTAATTAATCCCAGATTAATTTTCTCTCTCATCAAATTAATCCCAGATTAATAAAGTGTGAGTCATACGTCATTGGTGAATCTTCGGGAAGCGACCCATGAGATCCCCAGATATGTTGGCAGTAAATTCGGTCTTCGGACCTTTCGAACACGTAAGTACCTCGTACTACGTTTGTACCGATTTACAAGACAAGGTTGGCTTCTAGCAAAGCGCCATGCCTACCCAATTCTCCAGAAATATCCTTACATGAATATAAGATCTATATTAGGCGTAGTATATGTAGTATTGTGTATGTCGATCCAGTATCGGATGATCACGTGCTAGGCCTGGGGCTGGAATTATGTCTGCCCCGTACGAAGCACATGTCGGATGTCTGGTAACTAGTCTCTATAATCAGATATACATGACTTTGTCATAATATCCCGATAGCTGCAACATTTAAGAGAACCGGTCTCGTATCCTACGTGACCATCATCTCCACTATGACTGGAGTGACACTTCCGTCTTGACATCACACCCAACACACTACGATTCTTAATATACCCAGCATAGGCGTACACAGAACCTGTTAAAGCCCTAGACGACCGCAACCAAAGTATATTGATTGTCGCAAGTATTAGCGGTGCAAGTCTCAGGTTAAGACCAAATACACCTACCCTGATTTCAGACTTCCATAGACATATAGTCATACTACCAATGGAATTCCGAGGGGGTCTATCCAGAGTGAAGCTGTTTTCCGTACCATCGGTAAAACAAAACCTTCTATTACACTTGCATGAGTATCCTATACCCAAATATATGAGAATTATGTCGTTGTGCCCTCACAACGCGCACAAGTGTAATACTAGTCTTTTACGTATTTATCGATGTCCAATCTCGATATTACTCTGACTAGGGATATTTAATGATTTATCCTTCGTGGAATGATACTGTCTCATATCATTCTCAATCCAGGAACAAATCATAGGTACCTCTTATCATTTATACATCTTGGTGATCTAATCACAAATGATAAGAGTGCAATCTCCTTTGTCACATAGTTAATTTGTACAACAACATCATGATCTGTACAAATAGTGACGCTATGGGTCATAATTGTCCAACAATCTCCCACTTGGCCTATAGCCAGTCACTTGAGTGTCTGACACCCGAACTATGTACGGTTGGCTCAAACTGCTGAGAAAAGGCTTTCGTCAGCGGATTTGTATGATTATCATCTGATGCAATTTATTCGATCATCACATCACCACGATGTATGATTCGAACGAATCAGATGAATGAACGAAGTATGTATCTGGATCATTGAGGAGACCGTTAAGTCTTTAGCTTGTGGTTACGCCTAGCTCAGCTGCTAACAGAATTATATCTAATCTAATTAGATTTTGTTATCGACCCAGAAGGCTTCTATTGCTGCCTCAACTGCAGCAATAACCCGCATTTATTGTTTATTCGGTAACAGTATCTTGCTTGGAAGATTTCCAGCTCACTGTTCCGTTATTCAAACCGTATAGTACCGTTTGCGACTTATAATCATTTTTATCGGTTAGGAAACTTGCAGTAGTTATCCCAGTCACTTCAAGTTCTCTTTCTCCATAAACTAAGACAGCATCCGTAGTTCTCTAAGATACTAACAGATGTTCTTAACATCAATCCAGTGACTATCACTTCGATTGGCCTGTTTGTGAATACATATGCTCAAAGCATATGAGACACCAGGTCGCGTACATTTTTCAATATACGATTTCTCGGAGAGTATTTATGAAAGCCAAGCTTTCACCGATAGTTATTATGGGAATATCATTTCCAAGAAATGACATATATTATCATTATTTTATACGAAAACGATTGTTAGCGCGCTCCCACTAACCTTCTTATATACACAAGAATCATTTACGTTTTGAATTAAATCATAAACTATTATGATTACATCAAAACGATAATTCCAAGAATCTATGCTTGCCTCAATCCAAACATGGATCGAATAACCTGCAAACCTTGTTTGCTAGTTTTGATACGACAAAACCGACAAGATGTTGTAAAAATCCTCCGAAAGGTTTCCTTTTCAGGAAAGCGATTTTGCCATTCAGCTGACATATTTTACTAATGAAACATGCAACATTAGCAAGCATTATCCAAATGGATTTACCATGGCAACAGGTAAAAGGTTGAATCGTAATCAACACAATGTTGATAACGATATCTTTCCGCTAAAAGCCTAGATTTATATGTTGGTATGTTGCCATCCATGTATGTCTTCCTTGAAGACTTATATAGTACCAGTAGGCACAATGCCTTGCGGTACATCAACTAGTATCCAAACATAGTTGATATACATGAAATACATTTCGGACTCATGGCACTTTGCCATAATTAGGGAGTCGATACCTTGTATCACTTCCTCATACGTACTCAGTTGGTATTCCTCAATAAGATAGACATCTTTATGAGGTGAGATCAGAAACCCATACCCCAGGTTGTTTTCTGACTCTCTCCGACTTACGCGGTTCTTGTGTATTCGAAGATTATGGTATAGTTTCATCCTTGATGAACTATTTGTGTTCCATTAAGATTCGGTGCCTTGAATAGTATCACTCCGATTTTCATCGAGTTTTACTATCCTCCCACTTACCACTGCATATCGGTATTCCTCTTAGGAAAATCGCATGGCGAGCAACAATTACATTGTTCTCTAGTGAGTTGTATAAGTACTATACTTATGGTTTCCCTTGGATAACCTACAATTGGCACTTATCCAATTTGGGTTTTAGTTTGGTATCATCCAAACATATGCCTAGCATACCCAAATTATCAGGAATGAGAAACCCAGTTTCCTTCCCATTCATATTTAATATGAAGTTTGTCAAACAGATTTTTATGGAACCTTATTCAAAATAAGTTTTGCACTGTTAATGCTTATCCTTTGAAGGAAATGGTAGCTCAGAGTGACTCAAGATTAACCTTATCATTAGTCGCATCAAGCATTTGTTGTTTATTCGGTAACAATATCTTGCTTGGAAGATTTCCAGCTCACTGTACCGTTATTCAAACTGTATAGTACCGTTGGTGACTTATAGTCATTTTCAGGAAAGCCAAGCTTTCACCGATTATTTTATGGGAATGTCATTTCCAAGAAATGACATATTATCATTATTATTCAGGATATTCACTGTCAGTGCGCTCCCACTAACTTCCTTATATACACAAGAATTATTTCGTTTTGAATTAAATCATACTCCATTATGATTACCTCAAAACGATAATTCCAAGAACCTAATGCTTGCTTCAATCCAAACATGGATCGAATAACCTGCAAACCTTGTTTGCTTGTTATGGTACGACAAAACCGACAGGATGTTGAAGACA
This sequence comes from Zanthoxylum bungeanum, assembly GCA_019454045.1. Lineage (NCBI taxonomy): Eukaryota > Viridiplantae > Streptophyta > Magnoliopsida > Sapindales > Rutaceae > Zanthoxylum > Zanthoxylum bungeanum. Next base: position 1,109 of record SKCR01018431.1, on the reverse strand, counting down.
TCCTCCAAAAGGTTTCCGTTAAGGAAAGTGGTTTTGCCATTCTACTGCCATATTTCATGAATGAAACATACGGCGTCCGCAAGCACTATCCAAATGGATTTACCATGGCAACAGTTAAAAGGTTTCGTCGTAATCAACACAATATTGATAACTCTACCTTTTCGCTACAAGCCTAGTTCTGTACGTTGATATGTTGCCATCCATGTACGTCTTCCTTGAAGACTTATAGTACCAATAAGCACAATGCCTTGCGGTACATCAACCAGTATCCAAACTTGTTGATATACATGAAATCCATTTCGGACTCATGACACTTTGTCATAATTAGGGAGTCGATACCTTGTATCACTTCCTCATACGTAGTCAGTTGGTATACCTCAAAAGATTAACATCTTTATAAGGTGAGATCAGAAACCCATACCCAGGATGTTCTCTGACTCTCTCCGAACTACGTTGTTCTTGTGTATTTGAAGATTAATGTTATAGTTTCATCCTTGATGAACTATATGTGTTCCATTAGGATTCGATGCCTTGAATAGTATTACTCTGATTTTCATCGAGTTTTACTATCCTCCCACTTACCACTGCATATCGGTATTCCTCTTAGGAAAACCGCATGGCGAGCAACAATTACATTGTTCTCTAGTGAGTTGTATAAGTACTATACTTATGGTTTCCCTTGGATAACCTACAATTGGCACTTATCCAATTTGGGTTTTAGTTTGGTATCATCCAAACATATGCCTAGCATACCCAAATTATCAGGAATGAGAAACCCAGTTTCCTTCCCGTTCATATTTAATATGAAGTTTGTCAAACAGATTTTTATGGAACCTTATTCAAAATAAGTTTTGCACTGTTAATGCTTATCCTTTGAAGGAAATGGTAGCTCAGAGCGACTCAAGATTAACCTTATCATGTCTAACAAATTTCGGTTACTCAGTTCGGACACACCGTCAAACTGACATGTTCCGGGAGGAGTCCTCATTTTGAAAGAATACTATACTCTTTCAAGTATAATAGAAACTTATTGCTTAAGTATTTTCCATTACGGTCTTACCGTGATGGTTTAATACTTTAGCCTATCTGTTGGTCTATTTCGTTTCGAA